>JAJJWX010000177.1:915000-1346936 GCA_023529315.1 Papaver bracteatum
AATCTTCATTCTCGATTCTACGATAATTTTTATAAAAGAGTTTCATTTGCTTCTTTTCAATGTAAATTTTATTTTCCTAGAATGTATCCTAATTATCAGCCTAATTCTTCTTCTGATGATTGATTCAACCTCTGATCAAAAATATATACCTTGGTTATATTTCATCTCTTCAACAAGTTTAGTAATGATCATAACGGCCCTATTGTTCTGATGGAGAGAAGAACCTATGATTAGTTTTTCGGGAAATTTCCAAACGAACAATTTCAACGAAATCTTTCAATTTTTTATTTTACTTTGTTCAACTTTATGTATTCCTCTATCCGTAGAGTACATTGAATGTATAGAAATAGGGCCGAACAAATTCAAACTCGAAAAGGATGGTTCCTAGGGGAATAAAAACAAAATAGAAATAAAAAAGAAAATAAAAAAGTAGGAAAGCCCAGATTCCATCGAACAAATTCAAACTCGAAAAGCATCTTTCTGATTCTCGAAGAATGATGGGCAAAGGGATTGATTGAGAAAGATCTCTTGTTCGTAATCTCGAAGAATGAGGGGCAAAGGGATTGAATTAGGGGTAAAGGACTAATGTTTTTCTCTTAATTTATTCGATCCCAAGTTTTATACAGTGACCCTCTTGATCTTTTTATTGGGCTCCAATCACATGTTAGCTACTACATCGGATATTAGTGGAGTACTATATTTGCATTTGGTGAGAACAGTAGGTGTTTAACTATGACCCTTAGATTAAATAATTTTGATTGGACCGCTCACATCAAAAACCTAAATACCATTTCCCATTCAAAAAAAATATTATTCTCATATACCAGAATAAGAAGAGGGTAATCCACTGGAATTAAGTATGTTGCTAGCCCAAAATAATAACACCCGTGATCTAGAGTCCACTATAAACCATGCAAGTCCAGAGTAATCTAAGGTACCCCCACGGTCCACCCAAATAATTAGCCATTATAGTTTAGTCGGTAGTGGATTTTTATCTCACAACTAATCCACTTTGTAGCAGGACACCTACCCACCAGTACTCGAAATCCATGTCCATTTCCTATGGACCAATGTAATGTGTCGCCATTTTTGTTATCTTTATCTCTAAGACTTTCCATATAACTTGGATTTTAGGCTTAAATGAAATCTTTTTAGTTTTAGAAATGATAAGTTCAAGTCTCCACATACATTTTAGTCGATGAAGATCCACTGGTTCCTTGAGTAGTCCTTCGTCTTGTATAATGATCGCCATGGAGTTCTTGAACTCAACTACACTTTCTATCATAGTCCGAGACCTTAGATATAGTTGACTAGAAATCAAGACTTTATAGTTTTGATCACTAAGATTGAAAAACATGCTTGGGATAGCAACGCATGCGATTTTGACCGAGCAGTGCTCTAAAAATCTTCCCCTTTGTCAATTTTAGTGGAAAAACTATTAATACATAGATTGACAAATATGCTTGAAGTTCTCATCAGTTGGATCTTCATAACTTCATCCAGGTATTCGGATTACCCTCTTCTTATTGTGTTAATAAAACTCCCCCCCCCCCAATAAGAAGAGGGTAATCCGAATACTTGGATGAAGTTCTGAAGATCCAACTGATGAGAACTTCAAGCATGTTTGTCAATCTATGTATTAATAGTTTTGCCACTAAAATTGACAAATGGGGAGATTGTTATAGCATTGCTCAGTCAAACTCGCATGCGTTGCTATCTCAAGCATGTTTTTCAATCTTAGTGATCAAAACTATAAAGTCTTGATTTCTAGTCAACTATAGCTAAGGTTTCAGACTATGATAGAAAGTGTAGTTGAGTTCAAGAACTCCATGGCGATCATTATACAAGACGAAGGACTACTCAAGGAACCAGTGGATCTTCATCGACTAAAAGGTATGTGGAGACTTGAACTTATCATTTCTAAAACTAAAAATATTAAAATCCAAGTTATATGGAAATTTAAAGCCTAAAATCCAAGGGAATGGACATGGATTTCGAGTACTGGTGGGTAGGTGTCCTGCTACAAAGTGGATTAGTTGTTAGCTAAAAGTCCACTACCGACTAAACTATAATGGCTCATTATTTCGGTGGACCGTGGGGGTACCTTAGCTTACTCTGGACTTGCATGGTTTATAGTGGACTCTAGATCACGGGAGTTATTATTTTGGGCTAGCAACATACTTAATTTCTAGGACCACTTCAGATACGATACTGCGGCAACGTTCGTAACAGTGCAAAATTGGAGTGTACAACTGGTGGAATTTAGGTAATGGTGAAACTATTCTAGAAACATCGATTCCATCGCTGCAAGATCCCCCCCCCCCCCCCACAACCTAAACATGGTTGTATTATTCATGATAGTTTTACCCATGTGAATCAGCTATTTCTGCAAAATTATTCCTTATGGAATATTGCTATTTCTGCAAAATTATTCCTCATGGAATATTGCTATTTCTGCAAAATTATTCCTCATGGAATATTGCTATTCTTCATGATATTTTTGAAGCAAACACGATGAGCTACATCGTTGGTCTCGCAATCCATAGAAGTCAAACTAACAATCTCTTATGGTTTCTTGAGAAGAGTGGTAACTTTTATGTCAAGTATTGTTATAGAAAAATGTATGAAGAATCGTATCCGTACCAATCAGTGGGTCCCAGAATACAAAAATCCTACAAAAGGATGTGGGAACTCCCAACTCTTCCTAGGGCTTGCCAATTTCTGTGGAAAGGTTATTCAAATCTTCTCGATACCAGAGATGCTCTCAGAACTACCATTGTTTGCTCGGATGATTCGTGTCCCTTTTGTGGTCTTCATCAAGAACTGCATCTCATGTTTTAATGATTTGCAATCTCTCCAGAGCAGTTTGGTTTGCAACCATTGGTTGGACGTCTGGAAATCATAATAATCTTTCCAAATGGATTTGCAGCTGATTTGATAGCCTTCATAATAATCAAATCACAGAACTAAAGTTGATTAAACGTGTTATTGTTGCGTAAAGCATATGGTCAGCCAGATGTGATAAGGTGTTTCAAAACAAAGAAGCTAACCTCAAAAAGATTGTTAGTTCCTGTAGAGTGTGTTTTGAAGATGAGGCCATAACTCAGAAACAGTGTCAGAACCAAATTCATAGAGTGAACAGAGACAATGTTCGCTGGATTCCCTCATATTGATTTTCTTACTATTAACAGTGACGTTTCTTTTCAATCTGCCAAATAATCTTGGTGGTATTGGTCTAATATCGCGTAATTTTGCAGGAATTCAACAAATAACAAAATGCATCCATCTAAAATACACAAGGAATGCAGAGCAAGCTGAAAGCATGGGTCTTTCGGAAGCAGCGAAATGGGCAAAAGAACAAAAGCTTCTCGGGGTGGTTTTTGAGATTGACGCGAAAATAATAAGTAATAAAGATCAAGGAGTTGTTGAATGGACGTTGAGAAACTTGATCAAAGACATTAAACAATATTTTGATTGTTTTACTTCTTGGAAACTTAATTATGTTCCAGAAGAAAGGAACAAAATTGCAGAGATTCTTCAAAATTAGCTGGAGTAGATGGTGTTACCCATTCTTGGGGTGTTACTTCTCCGGAAGAAATCAAGCATCGGTTAGCAGAAGATGCTAAGCATGTAACCATTTAATAAGCATTCTTAATAAAATCTTAGTTTTTGCTTCAAAAATTAAATAAAATAGGACTCCGTATAACAGTGTTTTGTTCATCCCCTCTACTATACAAAATTTTCATTTATGGTCTAATGTTTGATACTTCTCTAATTAAGGCTTGGTGTGGTGGTGAAAACTTTGAGCCATCTGTAACAAAATTTAGACAAAAACACCCGAGCAATAGAATTTGGTTTCTTATATACAAGTACAAAGAAATAGATGGGACAACAAATGTCCGAGGACTGAATTTAGGCATGCTTCCGATGGCGAAACCAAGATTTAAATTTCTAGGGGATTACGAGTACTTCTTATAAAACACACACAAATTCGATAATTTTTAGCTTTTTTTTGGTAGATAAAAATATGACGTGCAGTTCAAACTCAGGTCACAGATATCATTATATTCAATAACTTTACCCTCGTTGTATCATGATAGTGGAAAATACGGGTAGACCCATTCTTACAACATTCGCTACTGTGAAACCCACACGCGTGAAATATCACACGCACACCCAAACACGGCGTGAAAATTATTCACGCACCCAAAGTTTTCGAAATTTCCTTTTTTTTTATTTTAAAATTTCCAAGTTTAACCTCACCCGAACAGAAACTTAGTTCACAGCTTCGTTTCAGTTTTCACAAATTCGGTTTCGAGAGAGAGATTTCACGCTGAGCGATTGAGAAGGAGAAGGAGATAGAATACCAGCTAGAGCTGAGAGATTCAATTATCGAGAGCTGAAGAAGGAGATGATCTAGCAGCGAATTTACCCAGCGAAGATAATTGAATAGATTCAGTTTCGATCCTCACTTCCACTTTCTGAGATTCAGTTTCGATAGAGATTGATAACTCAGAGATTCAGTTTCGATAAAGATTGATAGCTCAGAGATTCAGAAGGAGTTGATTGAGGGATTTAATCTGAAATTAAAGTTTCAGGTTCGAGCTACATTCCAATTCTTGTTTCTGATTTTTATTTAATATGGATTCGATTCTAGGTTTTAGTTTTTGTAAGATTAGGATTTATTATTTTAGGTTTCCAAAGATTAATTTAGGTTTTCGAATCGGTTTTTAGATCTTTTAAGCTTGTTTTTGATTTTTTTTTTCTAGGTTCTGAAATTGTTACGATTAATGTAGATCTTTTCGATTCAATCTGTTTGTTTCGATTTCATGTTCGGATATTGATACAACAATTTTTTAGGTGTTGCTTATATTCTATTTGATTTATCAATTGATTTGTTTTCTGTTACGTTAATGGAGATGTTATTGATTTTGGTATCTTTGTTGATTTCTGATCTGATTATGGTTAATGTAGATTTTTTTTTTGTTGTTGATTATATTTTTTAATTTTGAGTAAGAATTCTTGTGAAGCCATATGCAGGATATATTTTTGTCTTTTGTGTTTTTGCAGGGTGAAATGCCTGCTGCTAGTGCACTAGCTGTAATTCACTACTTTAGTGAATTCTTAGCACATCATGTTGATGTCAACACAACTCTGGAGAGTTTGAAGACAGCTGTTTGCCATAAGTGGACTCGTTTACTACCTCATCATGTCAAATTTTCTTATAATGATGAAAGCAAGTTTGTGCGAGTTGATTCTGATGTTCTGCTTCAGTGTTTTGTATCTCGTTGCCACCGTAAAGGTCAGAAGAGCTTTGATTTACTTGTTGAAGTTGTCTTCAATTCTTTGAACAGTCGTAGTAGAGCTTCATCAAGTAGGCGTGTAATAGAAACTGAACCATAAGAAGCTATGGTGAATTTCCTTGAAGATGGTTCTGTGCCTATTAACAAGGTTCTTAGGACTGAGGGATGGGATAAATTACTTGGTGATGTTGATAAAGTATTTTTTGGAGGTGTAGCAGAGGTACGTATTGTGGTAAAGAAATACGAGGTAAAAACTGGGCGTGAAGAATGAACCTAGCAGGTTCTATGCAAAATGCTCTAAAGAAAAATGCCCTTGGGAATATAAGGTTTGTGCTGTTGATGTTGAAAACACGATGCTTAAGGTTAATAAGTATGTTAGCGGTCATACCTGTGGTGTGGGATGTCAAAGGCTTTTCCATAGGCTCGGCAGTAAATTTGTTTCTAGTCTTATCAAGGATGAAATTAGAATTGATCCGAGTTTCAAAGCATCTGATTTGAAAATGTTTTTTAAATCTAGTTACGGGATGAATATGAAATATTACCAAGATTACAATGGAAGAGAGAAAGTGTATGAGGAAATATTTGGTGATGAGGCCATGTCGTATTCGCATCTGGTATGGTATGTAGATGCCATTCGCAGTACAAATCCTGGGAGTTGGATTGATTTTCAAGTTCAAATGGATGAACCTGAATTGAACGAGGATAGTTCAACTGAATTAAAAGATGAGGCACCTTCAAATAAGTTTGTGCGTATTTTTATTGCTTTCGAGGCATGCATCCATGGTTACCGTTACCTTCGTCCCATGATATATGTCGATGCTACCTTTCTTACAGGGACATATAGAGGATGCCTCATGGATGCAACTGCTATCAATGCTGAAAATGGTATTTTTTCTGATAATGCATGCTTCTTATATATGTGCATAATGTCTCATGCATTATTGTTTTCACTTTTCTGGTTATGCATCATTTCTGTTTAGATGCATAAGACATTATACATTATTTATTTTAACTGCATAATGTCTTACACATCTTTTAGTTTAGATGCATAAGACATTATGCATTTTTTAGTTTCACTTTTCTGGTTATGCATCATTTTCTGTTTAGATGCATAAGACATTATACATTTATATTTTAATTGCATGATTTCTTATGCATTATTGTTTTTCACTTTTCTGATCTTATACATCCTTTTTTATGCAAGTGCATAATGTCTTATGCACTATTTAGTTTAGATGCATAAGACATTATGCAACTGTTTTTAGCGTGCATACTTCATGTTTATGCTGGCTTGATTTTATATTTTTTTGATGTGCAGGGTTCTTTCCACTAGCCATGGCCCTGGTAGCTGGTGAAGATAATGATAACTGGGAATGGTTCATGAGGAATTTGAGTTATGTTCTTGATCATGATCAAAGGAAAATCACATTTTTATCTGATCGTGCAGAAGGATTAAAGAGATCTATTCCAGTTTATTTTCCTGGAGCCTTCCATAGTTTCTGCTACTATCATCTGAAGATGAACTTACCAATTAATGGCTCTGACGAAAGGTATGGTGCTGTTATTGATGCATTTCAAGCTGTTGCGTATGCTCTTAGTCCCAAAGGTTTCCAAACTGGCATCACTACGATTAGGGGTCTTGGTTGTGGTTGGGTTGAAGACTATATTGAAGATATCCCTCCGGAGAAGTGGTCAAATGCCTTTTTTCAGGGTTGTAGGTATGGTAAGACATCTTCTACTCTTGCTGAATCCTTCAATAGTTGGATGAAGGTACACAAGAAGCTCCCTGCAAATGCTCTTGTGGATCATATAAGGAAGGATGTGATGGCTATGATGTCAGAAAGGCGTAATACTGGTAAAAGTTTCATAACAATTCTCACACCGAAGAATGAAGCTAAGATGAAGGCTCTTATTGATGAGGGATTGACCTGGATGGTTATACAGTCCGATACTCATGTTTATGAAGTGGAGGGAGGGGAGATTTCTCATAGTGTTAACCTTGAGGCAAGGACATGTACCTATCAGAGGTGGCGCGTCTATGGATTTCCATGTGTGCATGCTTTCGCATCGATAACAATGTCTGGTTCTAATCCGTATGATTTTATTGAACCTTATTTCACTACTGCATACTTCAATAATGCCTACAGCCATGCAATTCATCCTATTACGAACTACAACAGGCCTGAAGTTTATGAAGGTAATGATATTATCGATGTACCTGATGTTAGGAGGCCTCCAGGGCGACCACAAGCTAATAGACATTTGAGCCGTTACGAGAAGCCACCCAGGAGAGCTATGCGCTGTGGTAATTGTTGTGAGATTGGTAATCACAACAAGCAAACTTGTACAAAGCCTACATGTTACAAGAAGCCGCCAAATCCGCCAAAGAAGCCGAAGCAGCCTAAGGGAAGTTAAGGGAGAGCAATTATCTTGTTTGTTTCTTCAGACTATTACTATCTTGTTTGTTTCTTCAGACTATTACTTTTATGTTGGAACCTTATTCATTTTTCTTTAATTAGTTTTATGAACAAGTACTTTTTATTTACTTAGTTTCTTTTTTGTATTGGTTTTATGAAAAATATCCTTGTATCAGATTATGTTTTTCAGTGTGTGTTTTTCAGCTTGTATCAGATTATGTTTTCATTTTTTTTAATATTAAATCCATAGCAGATTATGCATTAATTTTCGATGATGCATAATCTCTTATGCATTATGTTTTGAAGATGCATACTCTGTTATTCATTTTCTTTTGAAGATGCATAATATTTCATGCATTTATTCTTTTTGGATGCATATTGGTTCTTTCATGCATCTGTATCTGCATAACAAGTAATGCGTCTACATAACAAGTAATGCGTCTGCATAACAAGTCATGCACATTTGTTTTTTTTTCTGCATAACATGTTATTTAGTTTTGTTTTTGTTGCATAACATGTGCCTTTTTATTGCATAACATGATATTTATATGTTTATATGTAACCTGTTGTTCCTTCATTTTCCTTGTAAGATTTATATCATGTTATGTTTATAATCGGGGGTCGAGGGGGCGATTATCATAGTACATTTAAATGAAATAAGATTGCAGCAAATATATATATAAATATCGACAAGATAACAAAATATAAGTTGTTCAGACAAGATTCATACCAACACATAACTACTGATTGAAGTTAAGCTTCACACTAACTACTTTCCAATTAGTTTTCACTCCAAAGTTAAATTGCTCATCCTACCAACAACACACAGGTTGTTAAAACAATGTTACATTTCAACCTTTCTATTATGCACATCATCAGGAACATTTACGCACAACTTCATCGCATTGACGCGCAGCATCATCCCAGATGTCTTCATTGGCATTTATCCCCCAACCGTTTCAAATATCCGTCAGCAATTTCAATACCAGACTTACTCTTTTCTTATTGGTTTTTTCTACTGCATCTTCCTTTCCCAAATTCAGCCATTTCTTCCTGACTTCATACTTCATACTCATTTTCATATAGTAGCATACAAATATGAGGCAGACGGGGTGATGACCTTGTTTAGGAATAGTCCTGGCAAAAATATCCTTGTATACAAGCGGTTCCCCTTTATATCCACGATTTCTGGTGATAGATTCAGTTTGTCATACCTTTCGATCAAATAAGGCATACACGCCTTTGCCATTATAAGCGCTTGTTTCTTGCAGTTAACTTTATATCCTTCAATACTGTTATAGAAGTTCCACTCACCCTCTGAAAAGTCATACTCTAACAATGTCCAATGTGTACCAGCAGGGTTTTCCTTTGTCATATAGTTCATTGGGATGAACATCTTCTCAACTTCAATAGGAAGATTCAAGATGAATTCTCCAACATATTTGGAAATCCCATCTTTCTCCTTTGTTTTAACAAAGAACTACAAAAGAAATATTTTTTAGGAAAAAAACGTTAGTGGATGTAATTGAAAGGGTGCACAATAAGTGTAGGAAACAATGATGAATAACTTGTTATGCAGTTCAAAACTAGTTGCATAACATGTTATGCAGAAGTAATAATATGGGCATAAGATAATATGCAATAATGACTTGTTATGTAGCAAAATGAAATTCTTTTTTTGACTTACCCAAGCATCTGGCCTCATGAATGCAGACTCCGCATACCTCTGTTGAATACTCACATCATTATCTTCATTTTTCCGCTTCGTGAACAACCTATAACTGTAGTAGCGTAGTACTTGTTCTTCTAGGTATTCATTGTTCATTAGCTGCCTTATTATATCTCCGTGAATCCGAATATCCCACAAGTACGGGTCTTCTCCTTCTCTGATACTCCAAGCCGAATTTCTGCAGACGACATAATTAGTGAGATCATTTATTCAAGTGACATGCGGTGGAACCATAAACTAGAGGTTTGTGTTATGCATGGATTGTTTTAGAAGCATACTTTATTATGCATGGGTTTTTTTTTAAGCATAACTTCTTATGCATTTATTTCATAAGAAGCATAACCTGTAATGCATTGATTTTTTTAAACAAGCATAAACGTAGTTTTGATGTACTTACAGGCTGTTGGCATTCTCAAAGTACGTCTTCAGTACTTCCATCAAGGCTGGTTCTATTGTATCCTTGTAATCTTGAAAGAATTCCATTGTTTCCAGCGGAGGTAATTTTCTGAACGACCCACCAGTAGACGTACGAAGATTTTCTTCTTCAACTTTATTCTCATCGGGTTTTTCTTTTTGCTTCTGCTGCTTCCCTAGCTCACAATCTTTGAGCAGTACACTGTTTGTCCTATCATTACATGTTGTCCTTTTCTTGATTCTTCTTACCTTGCTTCCTGGTTGGTTCCCATCCTCTTATGCATTGTTTGTTTTTCCTTTAGTGGCGTATTTCTTCACAGCTGTCTTCTTTTCATAGACTGCTCTTGGAACAAATTCCTCTTCTAGTTCTTCTTCCTACACATTCATGTAACCAAAAATGTGTTAGATATAACCAATTTATTTTCAAATTAAGTAAATAGTAGTTTATTAAATAGCAAAACAACAACATAATAAATAGTATATGGTTGATTAAAAATAATAAATACTCCCTCCGTTTCAATTTAGATGACATTCTAGGAGTTTTCACGTATATTAAGAAATGAATAGAGATATGAAGATTTTCCAATTATACCCATAAGAAAAGTCTTCAAACATTAATTGCTATTAGTGTATTTTAAAATAAACTTATAGTTCCAAGACAAAGTGTTGGGGTATTATTGGTAGTTTTGTGGGAAAATATGAAAACTTTCAAGTATTGTGGAACAATAAAATAACCCTAAAACATCATCTAAAATGGAATGAAGGGAGTAGTACATAGTTGATTGTGACATTAAAAAGAAACTTCAAGCAGTTAGTTCATGGATATTCAAATACATAATCTGTTTTATAATTTCTGTACCAATGATAGTGAAATGTTCCCCATCTCTGCAGCTTCATTGTTTTCAGCATCAGTGGCTGTCTCCTTATCTGCAGCAATGGCCGTCTCAACAGCTGGTTATTGTGACTTTTCTGCGACTTGCTCTTCTGCCATATCAACAGTGGGTTGTTGCGGCTGGCTCTTCTGGCATATCAACATATTGTTGTTGTTGTCCTCCAGCACCATCTTCTCCTTGTGAAATATGGAGATTAAATGAGGGCCCTTCAGCTACATTCTGAGTCTTTAGAAGATGTTCACCATCTTATTCTCCAACATCATCTTCTCCTCCAGCACCATCATCACCATCTTCTCCTCCAGCACCATCATCACCAGCAAGGAATTCTTTTTCCTGTGTTTCAATTCTTTCTTGAGTTGTTGCCAGATTTGGTGTTGTCTGCAATTCCTCTGGCGTGTCTGCTTCCTTGTCGCTGGATAGATTAACAACTTTTTCCAGGTCCATGAACTTATAAGTTGAAGACTGGAGTCCCTGACTAGCCGTTTGGTCTTGGCTATCTAGTCTGATAACTTGTAGCAATAATTCTTGTGTGGGTGGCTGAGGATACCACTTCAACAACTGTCTCATTCCTGGGAAAGTTTTGGCTCAGTGGGACGCTTGGATCAGCTTATGATGCATTGACGCTAGGGCCAGATGATGATTCCACTCGCACCTCCTCTTTCACGCCTGACGCAACGAGCAACTCCTTCACTTTATCGTACAACTGAGAATTGAAGTCTCCTCCAGTCTGTCTATATCCCTCCTGAGTCAGCTTGATGTCTTTTAGCATTTCTTGGACATTCTTCAACCTTGCTCCAGGACTATCGGGAAACTTCTCCTCTTCAATGATATGTAACGCATCCTGAAATACATCTTCATACTTGTCCCTGTTCACTTCAAGATCCATTGCGATGAGCTCATTTGAAGTTTTCCTGTTTCGTTGTTCTCTTGGTTCACAGAGTTCCAACTTCATTGGACTATAAGCATCTCTAAAGTTCTCATGAAACTGAAACATGATTAATAACACTCATCAGGGAATGCATAACAAATATAACAACATTTCTTATATGCAGAACATAACATGTTATGCAGATATTTTAAACAGTGCATAACTAACCATGCATTAAACATTGGAGCTGCATAACATATTATGCACTCATATTTCACAACCCTGCATAACACTTTGTCATTTTTAAATAATGCATAACTGGTTATGCATTCACATTTGCATATGCATAAGATGTTATGCAACTATTTAGAAAGGTTCATAACATATTATGCACTCATTTTTAATATAACAATATTTCTTATATGCAGAACATAACATGTGATGCAGATATTTTAAACAATGCATAAATAACCATGCATTAAACATTGGAGCTGCATAACATATTATGCACTCATATTTCACAACCCTGCATAACACTTTGTCATTTTTAAATAATGCATAACTGGTTATGCATTCACATTTGCATATGCATAACTGGTTACACATTCACAATTGCATATGCATAAGATGCTATGCAACTATTTAGAAAGGTTCATAAAAAAATACCCGCAAGTCTGTAATATGCTTCTTGATCATTGCTTTCTTCATTGCTGCAAAGTCCCACCTCCCAGCTAGCACTGTCACTGACCTTGATGTCGGATGCCAACTCAGCTATGTTAGATTTCTCAGCCAACCAAAGCTGCAAAAAACAATAACTAATATATAATATATTTTATAGATTTGATTTATTGTAAGAGAATTAAGTAAACAAAAAAAAACCCAACTCATAAGAGAATATATAGTGCAACCAGGGCAATTCCTGATCTGAAAATTCTTTTCTTTCACAGTTTTGATGCCGTTCATCAGGTTATCGTGAATCAAATCAGGAAATGATATAGAGTCCATGGTTTGTAAATTCTTCACCAAACCAACATATTTAACGTCCAAATTGTCTCCCATTGACCCACAAAAGAACAAGACGACTAGCATGTAGAGGCAGACGAGGCAGACAACTTCCTCTTCACAACCTTTCTTATCAAGTTTTTCCAACACCAGCCTTTGAATATCCTCTACCCAAACCTTTGTTACCCTTGCTTTGGGATCTGTACTCACTTTATTTGCCGCTGTTTTGAGTGGGAATTGCTTGACCAAGGCAAGTGACTGAGTCAGCTCTAGCTCTTCCTTTGAATTCAGAATATTTCTTCCTCTATCTCCTTGGACTCTTGGAATCAGAAAAGTAGCAGCAAGCTCATTGGATGTTGACGGTATACACTTGTTTTCAGACACCTTGAATGAATGCTGACTTATATCATCATGGTTATATGATAAAAAGACCTCATCCATCAGCTGGCTGCTCTTACCATCAAACAATGCCATGTCCGCAGTATATACCCAGTTATAGAATTTCCCAAATGGACATACATTCATCATACTAGCCTGCGTTGGAGTAAAACCACCTCTTTCCTTTATTTTTGTGAACAAAGTACCTACCCTTAGAAATCCTACTCTGTAAGTAACTTTCTGAGTTGCAGGCTTGGTTTTAGG
This sequence comes from Papaver bracteatum, assembly GCA_023529315.1. Lineage (NCBI taxonomy): Eukaryota > Viridiplantae > Streptophyta > Magnoliopsida > Ranunculales > Papaveraceae > Papaver > Papaver bracteatum. The sequence goes on from JAJJWX010000177.1 coordinate 928,269, forward strand.
TTTAACTGCATAAATAAAAGAGCAATAAAATTGCATTTTACTAAGTTAGAAACACTATTTTGACTGCATAACCTCATATGTCTCTTATTCATGCATGTGCATAAACTGTTATGCACAACTATTACAATGCATAACCTATAATGCATTACCTTTTAGAATGTATTTTTTTTCAGATTTACAATGCATAACCTATGATGACTTGTTATGCACACCCAGTTGTCTGCATAACCTATTATGCATTTTTTTTTAAAGAAGCATTATGTGCTTTATTTACAAGCTGTTAACTACAAAACTAGCAGGTAAATGATCAATGCACCTGGTTTATAGACAACGCATTGCTGATCAGGTTCTTCTTCTTCATCATCTTCTTCTTCATATTCTTCTTCACTTTCACATCTTTCAATTTGCTTATCCTTCTTATTCCTTTTCACGTCTTTTGATTGTTTGAGTTCACCTCTTTTTCTTTTCCTTTGCTTATCAACAGCTTGCTTGAATGAAACAGACCAAATCAACATTGAAACAAATCAATCACACTAAAGAAACAATATATCACACAAAAAGTAAATCACAAGCAAATCTTACCAGTTTCCTTTGGTGCAGCTTTCTCAAAATCATCTGAGTCATCATCCAAAATTTTCTTTGGTGCAGGTTTCTTTTCTCTGTTTGTTTTCTTTTCTGCTTCAGGCTTAGGTGAAGTAGGTGATTCCTGATCTTTCAATCTCTGCGACTTCCTTGATGGGGTGGTTTCTTTGGGATCTTATTGACACACAAATAAGTATGTTATTCATATCAGGTTATGGAGTAATTTCGGTAAGCATAACAAGTCATGCATTTGCATAACAAGTCATGGAAACATGGATCACAGACACATGAAGGAATGTAAACGCATACCATAGATTTTCTTCTTATTCTTGGCAGCGCCGGGCTTTATGTTGGTCCTCGTCTCATTTTGCTGCTGTTCACTATCAGTTTCCGCCTTTTCCACTTCTAGATTATCATCATTAGCAGGTAAAAATGATGTTAAAATTTAAATTGATTAAAATGAAAAAGTAACACTTATAAATGGGTGTTTTTTTGAAAGCATAATCTGTCATGCATCTGCAAAACATGTTATGCACATTTATGTTGATGCTGCATAACCTGTCATGCATAATGCAGAACTAGTCATGCATTCACAATTGCAGATGCATAACCTGTTCTGCAATCATTCATAAAGTATGCATAACTTATTATGCACTCAAATAACTTGTTATGCAGTTTTTTTTTATGCAGAATCACACATTAGTTAGTTAGGATGCATACCAAAGTCTCCCAATCTCTCCACAGTATCTTTCTTTGCCTTCTTTTGCATCTTTACCAGTGGTTGGTCACTATCACTGTCTTCTTTTTCATCTTCAACATCATCAGGTAAAACTGATGTTAAAATCAAAAGTGGGTAAGTTATAGAGCAAAAGAAATTAGGGGTAAACATATTTAGGATGAAAATTTCACCAGAAACAATTTTCTTCTTAGATTTGTTCTTCTTTTTGGGATTTCCGGCTTCTGGTTCATCATCAACTTCTGGTACAAAAAAAACTTAAAATTAAAGATACAAAAATGGAAAAAAAATAAAAATCAAAACACAAACAGATGAAGTAATTGCTGAATCTCACCATTTTTTTTCCTTTTTCTTCGACTGAATTTCTCCTTCATCTTCAACATCAAGAACAAAAGTTAAAATCGAAAAAAAATAAAATAAAATCTACTGAATGCAAGCAAGAATACTTCGATTAAAGCTAGTTTCAATACCAGTTTTCTTGTGTTTCAACTTCTGAAGACGCGTTTTACTTGGCGTTTCATCCATTTTTGACGAACTGTGTTTCTAGGTTTTGTAATCTGTTAATAGTTTCTAGGGTTTTCGATTTTGTAATTTGTAATCTATAAGTAGTTTCTAGGGTTTGGTTTCTGCGAATTGAAATAAATGATAGAAAAAAAAAACTAAAGGAGATCGTGAAGGAGAAACCGATGAAGATAAAGAAGAAATAAGAGTAAGTAGTAACGGGTGGAATTGAAATAAATGGGAGTTATTCTAACCGTATGAAACTGATGAGGGTATTAGTGACTTTTTTCATGTTTTTAATTTTTTTTAAAACTTTTGGGTGGGACCATAGGGAAAATTAATCGTGGGCCTGCTGGTGAGATTTTTTTGTTTTTGGGCTGCACCTAATTTTCCCATCGGGATAACCGTTGTCAAACATAGTCATCTGGGGGGCCATGCGTGACGCGACTTAGTCACTTGACCATCATCCATCACCCACTGGACTGGACTGGAAGACTCACTCTAGTAGCCGGCCCACTGCTACTTACTGGTTAATTTCTAACCCCTCCTCATTCATCTACTTGATTTCATCGTCCCATTTTGAAAACCCTCCTCACTCGTCCTGCAGCAAAAATGAGCACCTCATCTCCTACCAGATCTAAACCCAAGCAAAGAGAATCAATATCTCTGTTCTCAAAACTTCCTGAAGAAGTTCATGGTGAGATCTTTCTGAAGTTACCAGCGGAATCCGTCTTGGTATCTAGGTGTGTATGTAAGCTTTTATATAATCTACTTTCTAAACCTAATTTCATCAATAATCATGTCAATCGAACTATTCAGAGCAAGAACAAAAACCATAAACTCATGATTAGTCATCACTCTTTAGGTAATCACCCTATGATTTACTCTGTTCCTGTAGATTATGCTTTGTTTTTACCAGTACCATCAGCATCATTAACAGCAGCACCATCAGCTGAATTTTATGGAGATGTTCCGATAAGTTTCCCATTTGAATCTAAGAGAATTTATGTTTTTGATTATATGGGTTCATGTAATGGCTTGATTTGCTCAAGAATTCGCAGAATTGATACGGATGATTTGGAGACTAAATTCTGTATTCTGAATCTGAACCCATTGACAAGAGAATTTAAGGAATTTACAAAGCCTGAAAATTGTAAAGCCGTTGTTGCCTATGGATTTGGTTATGATAGCAGCATTGGTGATTACAAACTAGTGATAATATCAGTTCGTTATTACTTGGAAATTCATATTTATACACTGAGATCAGATTCATGGAGTAGTATTCAGAGCACCGTCAAATGCTCATTTCAGGGTGGTAAAGCATCTCGCGGTGTGTTTTTCAATGGGTGTCTTCATTGGTTGGCAAGTCTTGACACTCACGAAACATCATCTAAGGTTATCTTCTGTGTTGATATTGGCAATGGGATAATGGTGAATATGCCATTACCTGAAAATATTATGTCACCTACGGATTTTTTGGGGCAAGCTTATAAAAATCTGGGAGTATGGGGAGACTGCATTGGTATAGCTTTTATTTGGGATTCAGTTAGGGTTGATGTGTGGGTGATGCAGGAATATGGAGTAAAAGAATCTTGGATCAACAAATATACCACAACCACAACCCCACTGCCGTTGCCCTTGCTAGGAATGGTGCTTTAACAATGGTGAAATTCTAGTAGATGCTGGTGGCGAGCAATTACTTTTATATGAGCCAACAACTGAAAGAGTTAGATTGGTGGGTGTCTGTGGTATTACTATGGACAGTAGTCGAGAGAGTTACGTGGAGAGCATAGTCTCACTTGGCTCTGGGACTTATCTATAGAGAAGCGGATTACAGATGAGATCGTGAAGAATCCCGAGTGACAACAATTGAGGTAAAGAAAAGATCACATGTTATGCACTTTTTGTTATTTCAGTTGGTTTATTTTGAATCCACTTTAGTTATTCTGTCTTCTACAAAATTTGGCGCTGTATATGTTTTTGAGTTTGTGCACGCTGAGTGTATACTGGGGAACATTCTGGTAAAAGCTTTTGCTTGTTCGTATCTTTGGTCGGGTGGGTGGGTAACTTAGAACTTGTGTGGGATGTCAACGATGTTGATTGAGAGGCATTGCCATCAGTCAACACCCTATAACTCCGACCCTTTTGTCCATTTCAATCTTGTGTGTTGTTTACAAAATTACAATGCTCTAAATGTGAGGCCTGTCTTAAAGAAAATTTATCTGCTCTACATATATTGACTACCTAATGGTGAAGCTTATATGAGACTAGCTTTAAAAAAATATGATTTGTCCCAGATAGTAAGGCTTATAACAACATGCCAAGGTACATGTTAGCAGATTAGCTTCTGAGTTCCGTCTAATGTGACCCACTAATGAGCCTTATAGCATCTCTATTTTTCTAATCCTGTATATTCTTGTTACTGATTATCTGTTGGTTTGGTACGTAAGAAAAACTTCCAGCAGTTTGTTTTCTCTTCATTAATTATTGTCTCGCAATTCAGTGGATTTTTTGATTGAGTGTACCATTAGAATTTTCGAAGTTTATGCTTAAAATCAAAATTCCATATACCACTTAATGTTCCAAGGTTGCTCATTGCTTGGTTTGTTTTTTGATTCTGATGGGAGAAATATCTTTTGGTATTTCTTGTTTGCTCCTCTTTGTGACCTTGTGTTATTCACACCACTAATTAAGTAAGGTCGCGGATCACTGTTCTTCTATATCTTTCCTGCGAATTGGGGAAATAATAGAAAAACAGCTCATGCAACTTCTGCAAAATAAGATCCAAAATTCGTAAGCTCATTAGTGTGCTTTATGATATTTTTGTTGTTCTTGGAGATTTTTGCTTTTGATGTGTCAACTCTAAAATCCTCTGTAGATTACACCGAACTCTGTGAACTTTAGATATAAAATATTCGATGCTGACTAACAAATTTTTGCCTTGCATACAGGGGTGGAAGACATCAAACGACTCGATTTACCAAGAGAAGGCAGCTATCTCATTGTTGCTAGGGAATATGGCTAAAGGTCTGATATGGGCAACAGCCTAGGACTAGGAATGAAAACAGAGGCTTGAGCTATCCTCAGCTATCCCTGCACAACATTGAGGACCCTATTTCATGTCGTACCAGATCCAAACTAAAGCAAAGAGAAGAAGAATCACCATCTCTGTTGTTAAATCTTCCAGAAGAGGTTCATGAAGAGATCTTTCTGAAGCTTCCAGCGAAATCCATCTTGGTATCTAGGTGTGTATGTAAGGTTTTCTATAATTTCCTTTCTAAACCTAATTTCATCAAAAATCATGTCAATCTTTCTAATCAGAGCAAAACCAGCAACCCTAAACTCTTGTTTATACTGTTTAATCAATTCCCGGGAGGTAATCCCCCTGTGATTTACTCTATACCTATAGATTATCCTTCAATTTCATCACCACTACCATCAGATGCAGCTGTTCTTATAAATTACCCATTTGAATCTATGGAAATCTCTCTTTTTAAATTTTTGGGTTCATGTAATGGCTTGATTTGCTCAAGCATACTTAGTAGAGATAGTTTTCAGAAAGTGGAGATTAAATGCTGTGTTCTGAACCCATTGACAAGAGAATTTAAGGAGTTTACAATGTCTGGTCCGTCTGGAAAGGTTTACGGCGATGTTCCGAGTGGATTTGGTTATGATAGCATCATTAATGATTACAAACTAGCACTAATATCAGATTATGGAAAAGGTGCTTGCTGTAAAATTGATGTTTATACAGTCAAATCAGATTCATGGAGTAGTAGTATTATTCAGAGCACTGTTCAATTCTCATTTCGCAATAGAGGATTTCGTGGTGTGTTTTTCAGTGGACATCTTCATTGGCTGGGAAGTATCAACACTAACGGAACCTCCTCCGGAGTTATCTTCTCTTTGAATATTAGCAATGAGACAGTGGTGAATATGCCATTACCTGAAAATATTGTGCCACCAACAGATTATTCCGGAGATGTTTGTAAAAATGTGGGAGTGTGGGGAGACTGCATTGGTATAGCTTTTATTTGGGATTCAGTTAGAGTTGATGTGTGGGTGATGCAGGAATACGGAGTGAAGGAATCTTGGATCAAAAAATATACCACAACTCAGCTACCATCGCCCTCAAACGAAATTCCATTTTGGAGGCATCTATGGTGTTTTGACAATGGGGAAATATTAGTAGATGCTGATCACAGACAGTTACTTTTATGTAATCCAACAACTGAAAGAGTTAGATCGGTGGTGGTCCGCGATATTACTATGGCCAATAGTCGAGAGAGTTATGTGGAGAGCATAGTTTCACTTGGCTCTGGTACTTATCTGAAGAAACCGATTACGGATGGGGTCGTGAAGAATTCTGAGCGACAAGAATTGAGGTAAAACATATCACATGTTATGCATTTTATTATTATTTCAGTTGGTATAAGTTTGAGTCTGCAACTACAATTCCACTTTTGTTATTTGTACTCAACAACAATTTGGCGTTTTCTATGGTTTTTCAATGCTTGATTTGATTTGAGTACATTGAGTTTATAGTTTGGAACCTTCTGGAAATAAGTTTTGCTTGTTGTTAACTATTGGTGGGTGGGTTTGCAACACTGTTGAATGTAGCTGTTATACATATACTGACCACCTAATTGTGAAGCTTATAAGGGACAAGCTTTAGAATATTATGTTTTCTCCCAGATAGTATGACCTATAAGAACATGCCAAGGTACACATTTGATTATGTTTTGTCAGTCTGTCTGTATCAATTACGTACATGAACCTGGCATAAATCGAGCAGCCAACCTTCTGTCTCGAAGAAAAACTTTGTTTAACTGAAAAAATCTGAACACTTCCCATGAACTTAGCAGCATGATTGGCCAAGAAGGCCGAGGCTCGTGCCATCTTCATGCTGGGCTCAGAAGAGGAATCCCTGCACTGCTGCACAACATTGAGGACCTTATTGATACCCCCAGAGTATGCTCTTTCCCACTTTAAGGAAGGGCGAAATTCCTAAATACATCCAATTAGTGCACATTGGTTACTGAGCCTCTCCCATGCATTGGTTGTTATTTTTTGATAGATTTTACGCTGTCCTTCAATTTTTTGTTAATGTCAAATGCTGTAGAAGGAAACCGGAAGAAGAAATGTAGCTTTTATCCGATGACTTCAAAATATTTTCTGATCTTCATACTTTCTAGCAACTGTAATTTTATTAGAATAAGAAAAATAACAATAGATTGGAGTTTATATCGTATATGGAGAAGGGTCACTGCTTTGTTGAAGTTGTTTGGGAATGTGAAGATCAGTCGTTGTTATAGGGATACTAACCATGCTACTGATAGTCTTGCTAGTCTGCATCCTAGCAGCTTAATTCATCCGAAGTCTGATCAGTTTAGTCAGGAGTTTCAAGTGATTTTGTAGCTGGATGAGTATAGGAAAGTGTATTTAAGCTAGCTGGGCTTTGAGCCCTTCTTTTTGTTTTGTTTCTGTTTTTTGTTTTGGTTTTGGGTTTCCTTAACCCAGCTGAATGTGTCAAAAAAAAAAAAAAAAAAATTGAAACAAATTGTCACGGGTAAATGCAGTTTTAGGTAACTGACCTTCATCACATGATATGAATTTGAGTTGTTGCTTGAGTGAATCCTTGTACCTTGTTAGTCAACAACTAAACTGTCTTTGCCTTGGCCATGTACTACTTGCTTGTCTTTGATAATGATACATCGACCGTCGAAGCCTTAGTCAGGGATTTAGTTGTGTTTCAATATGTTCCCCTTTTGGATATAAATTTTGCAGAAGTTGTATGCGCACATTGAGTGTACGAGTGGCAACAGTGGAAGTTGTATTGCATATCTATTTTTCTAAACCTGTACAGTCTTATGTAACTGATTATCTGTTGCTTTGTTATGTAAGAAAACTTAATGTTCTAAGATTGTTCATTTGCTATGGACATTTTACTATGATTTGCAGTGAATACTAGAAAATTAACTGATCTCAACGGTTGGTTGGGAAACAGAAAGGATTGAATCTGGTGGGTTGCAAACAAAAGACGTTGAGAAAAACTAGCTATGGACCGTATATTACTGTAGTATAAGGAAATCAAATTTGGTTCTTTTTCTTCTTATCTCATTAGTGAAGTAAAAAGATACACAAAAGCTGAAGGGAGGAACTTGTAGTCTTGTAGATAGGCACATTGTCTGATCTGCGTGAATAAACCGATGTAGAAGAAAAATGATCCATTTCTAATTGATTTGCTTGAATAAACTGATGTAGAAATACTCACTAAATAAGCTTGGTTAGGTTTTCTTATTTCCTTGGAGATTTTGGTTTGATGTGTTAGCTCTAGAGTCCTTTTTTACATTAGACCAACTTTGGAATATGTGAACTTCAGATATAAAACATTGGTTGCAGACTGACAAATTTTTGATTTGCAATCAGAGGTGGTGGTCGAAGACATCAAACAACTTGATTTACAAAAGAGAAGACAGCTAGTCAGCGATTTCATTGTTGCCTTGGGAATATGGCTAAGGGGCTCGTGCTATCTTCATGCTAGGCGCAGAAGTGGAATCCTTGCACAATATTGAGAAGCTAATCGTTAGCGAAGAGTTCTCTCTTTCCCTCTTACTGAGCGTCTCATTTTCTATGCCATAAATGATTCGCAAGTTTTTTGATAAGTTTTTTTTACTGTTCTTCGAATTTGGTTTCTTTATGGCAAATCCTGTACAAGAGATAGAGTAAGAACACTAACAAAAGATTGGACTTGGAACTTTTGCTTTCTATTTCGTCATTCACAGATAACAATTTCAGCAAAGATGGTGTCGAACCAAGACACTCTTCATTGTTGGATTGTCGGGTACTACAAGTGTATAGAAAAATGAGATTGAGGATCAGCTCAGCTGGGAACCAGATTGCTCTTGTGAAAATGAACTTTAGGTTGCTTAGGTTCTTTGCATGGAGACGAGTTTCTAAATCTTTGCACTGATCTTTGATTCAGAGAGACATAGTTTTGATGTCATTTCTTGATAGTCGTGAGTCACTAATTACAGGGGCGTATTGGATCAAGATTTATACGGATAAAAATGAATATCAGTTTACCTGAATCTAGTGGATTTATAATGTTTCTTAAAAGAATCTGAAATATTTTTAAAGATATATAATTTGGATTACAATGGATTGATTTAGGATTTAAAAAAAAAAATATATATATACGCAAGTGTATAATGAGAGAGAGAAAAATGAAAATGAAAAAGAAAAAGAAAAAAACTCGCATAGAGTTTCTGGTTGGTAACCTAGCAACAAGCTGTGCTCCAACTCCTCTTTAAATTGCAACGCCTAATCTATAAAAAATAAAACTACCTAAGCTGCTACTGGCGTCATTGCTCACCAAACAATTCCGTAGACGCTTGAAAAAAACAAGAGTATCTTCTCCAAGCTCCCCTAAAGTAGAGAAGGCCAGAACACCCAAGCCGTAACCATGTGCAACACACTTGTCCAAATACTTGGCGCGTTTACGAGAAACAGACACCAGAAATAGCCTTTCCAGGGGCAAAGGAGCGGACACCCTCACCAGTGAATGGAGAGACACCTGTGACATCCATACAAACATCTTGCCCATTTTCCCAATTAAGAACAAGAATATCAGCTGGCTTTAGATCTCTACCATCATCCATATGAAGACCTAGAGAAACCTCCTTGCGCGCAGGTACATTGGCTATGTAACAAATGTCGATGACAACATCACGAACAACATCATGGCGAAACGTATACTCAATATCCTTAGAACAATGAAGCGCATGATCACCAAAGATGTCCATAGGTTTGCTACAACTTGGATTAATTCAGATTAATAAAATTTAAAGTGGACTACCAAATCGTAATATAATTAAAAAAACTAAGATTATCATGCTTCCCTTTTTAAAGAAAAAAAAACCAATAAGTGTTGGTGTAGGTGGTGGGTGGTGGTTGGTGCATGAGGTGACGGTGGTGTTAGTGGTGGTGGTGATTGTTGTTGGTGGTGGTGGGGGAGGTGGTGGCGGCGGTGGTGATTGTTGGTGGTCAGTGGTGGTTATTGTTGGAGGTGGTGCTGGTTGGTGGTGGCGGTGGTGGTTGTTTGTGGTGGGTGCTCGCTGTCAGTGGTGGTTTTGGTAGTGGTGGTGCGCAATGGTGGTTGTTGGTGGTTGGTGCTGGAGGTCAATGGTGGTTGTTGTGGGTGGTGGTGGTTCTGGTTGGTGGTTTTTGGTGGTGGTAGTGGTCGGTAGTGGTGGTGGTGGGTAACAGTGATGGAAAAACATAACATGTTAAAAAAAGAAACTAAAAAAAAAAAATTTTGTTCGTAACAATCCATGAAACTCATGTAGTTTGGGTTGAGATTGATATGAGATATTAAAACACATATTTTGACTACAAATATCCATAAGAATCCATATATATCTTGGACCTTAACTATCTTAAAAAATCTTAAATGAATTGAATACCTAGGATATATGTAGAATCTAAATAAATCCTATTTGAATACCATGGATATTTTATGATTCCTTACATATCCTAATCGAATACCTAGGAGTTTTTCGGATTGTTAAATATCCTTAATAAATCATAATCGAATACACCCCTGTTAGTTTAGAATGATTTTTTTTGGGCACCTTTGACTTTTTTTTTTTGGGATCATGCTGTACTTAGGCCATCTACCTAACATTTACAAGGAATGTCCTAAAGTTGAGAAATGACTAACTTGTCCTTTTATTTTATTTAATTATAACTAATATAATCTAATTATTAACAAAAATAAATAAATCTTTTATGGTTGATTAACACAAAATATAACCAAAGTTACCAGCAACATAAAAATATTTTATCCATAAAAATCCTTTTATAAAAATTTCATTGTCGATTAATCAATTCTGACGAACAACAATATGTATTTTCGCAGATACTTTTCCACATACACATTACTTTTAATTCTTTTTTAACTCACTGGTTTGAATAGTAAACATAAAATCAGATGTAAGATCTGTTAGGACATCTTTTTTATGAACCCTAGTGTTATAGTGATCTTTAAGAAATGAAGAGTACGAAGAATACTTCGGTTAGGAAGAAATTTTTTTGGTCCTAGCAGATTTTTTTCTTTTCTATAAGGCCAAATGTTGAGTAAGGTTAAGTCGAAAATTTTACTCTCGTAACTGAACTCTTCTCTGTAAGCCATATTTGTTAAGTGTGGTTAAGTTGGAATGTTGATGGTTGTCAAACCCATCTTCTACAACTGCACCACCATCTTCACTGCCAATTAAGTTCATCAACACCATTTCACATAAATGGGAAATTGGGTTAATTGCCCAAATATTTTTAAAACCATGGTTCTAATGGACGAGTAAAAACTAGTATGGGTGAAATTGACACAAAAAAATAGCAAGAATGAATCTGGATTCATCTTTGCTTAAACTTAAAAAAAAAAAGCGAGGGTGAAACTGGATGCATCTTGATGTAAATTAAAAATAAGAAAAAATATTTGAAAATGGGTAGGATGAAACTGTTTACATCTTGGATGTTTTTACATATCGTCCATTTAAACAATATCAAATTTTACATGTCTTTTTCACCCAGGAATTGTCGTTATTGGGTTAATTGACCAATTTTGTGAAGTAGCCGTAATCAGTGCCATCATTTCCCACTAACCATTCAACTCACATAATTAGACCCATTAATTAATCAACTACAATAGCAGAACCATCTTCCCTGTAAATCGATCAGGATTTGATTCCAACACAAACCCATCCATCCAATTTATTTCTTGTCTTTTCTTGGCTCAGTTTCTTGTTTTAAAATCAAATTGGATACAAACCTATCCCTAATTTCAACCTCGTCATATATTCATTGATCTTTGAAACCCATATGAAAATCAACAACAACAACTTCTTCTTGTTCCTTCATTCTAAATCAACATCATCAATTCCAAATCTGTGTTCTCGAATCCAAAATCAAACCAAACTTTCCACTAAATCAAACCAAACTCTGCACCAAATCCTAATTTCATAATCAATGCTGAAACCCTAGATTAAGTTTCAAAATCAAAAGTGAACCCAAAATTGGATTTTAAATGAAACCCTAGAGAAGAGATGCGGAGATAGTGGTGGTAACCGAGAGTCTGAGATGAATTAGAGGAGGAAGAAGAAGTGAAAAAAGATGTAAGTTTTCTTTCGGAAGAAGAAGATATGAATGAGGAAATGAATGGGCTCTAAAAGTGTAATCTTTTTAATGGGCGTATATGCTATCGATGTAGAAACTTATCTTAAAACTTATCTTAAAGGAAAATGGATCATCCGGTTCCGTTACGATGACACCATAACTTTCGGTAATTTTCCGTTTTCCGAATCCAGTAACCATTATGTCGGATAATTTCTTATAGGATTCCGAATTATCGGAAACGACTATTGGATTTCGGAATCAAATTGGCAGTCCTACAACCGTATGTTAGTCACACATCGCACTAATAACTGCGACCGTATTTAGATTCTGGAAATTGCAAAATGAACGCCGAGCTCGGTAGTGTGCCTTGTAACCCAAGCGGGGACATTAAAATGGTTGGATATTGAGTTTGTACACTCGGTAGGTTCTTGCATACGCAACTTATCGACTCGATCGGTCCAAGTTTGGAGTAAGTTTCACGATATCTAGGTTGTGCGACCTATAAAGTGGAGGGCACTGCGCCAGGCTGGTTTCACAGAGAAATGAACACATCCCTCTCTTGAAAGTGAAAGGATAACAAGTCGACGTGTCCTTATTCCAACTCAGTCTTGTAAGCCGACTCGGCTGAACAATCATTTTTTTGGCCTTTTTTTTTTCCTCTTTTCGTTAACAATAACAATCATAGTTTGGCTTTCTTTTTCTCAAAGTTTAATCTTATTAGGATGGTATGTGAGTTGGAATTTATTATACCTTTATGTGTTTGACAAACCGAAAATGATTTATCTATATATGCTTACTAGATCTTAACCCGTGCCGTAACGGCACGAGATGTTTTGTCTCTAATACGATATTGTTCACATTCCTCTTGCTTCATTTTATTCGTGAGTAATTATTTTGATATTCAAATAGGTTTTGGGAAACAAAATGGGTTACCTGATCTTTTTATTTTTTACTTAAGCATGTTATTCCAATTTATTATCTGGACGGAATAATAATGTTGTGCCAACATGAAAATAAAATAAATAATACAGTAAATAATTTTTTTCCCATTAATTGTTCCATCATACCATAATTTCAAACTTCAAAAAGAATATTTCATCTAACAGTACATATACCTAAAATGCCAATCCAACTCCATGATGTTTATGAATACATTTGTTCCGAAATTATTGATAACTAAGGCTCTAAGGAGTGAAGCAAAAACCCACAATATTTTCCCTACTATAGATAAACACTATTTATTTATTTTTTGCAAATGTGAGAGTTATAAAAATGAAGAACCCTTGGCTATTGGAAGGCTGGGATATACACATGTGAGTTGAAAAAAAAAACTTATAATAGTACATCAAAACATGTGTAAGATTCTTTCTCAATCATATTGATAACATAAAATTGAAGAAATTCGTGGATAAAAAGATTTCACACCAACTATGCTAAGTAGTGCATGAATGACATTCTCACATCTAGTGTTACTCAAGTAATTTGGAGTTTTAAAGAGCATAGTCATATTGATATTTGTATTTACATAAATTCAACTAACCTTCCGAAGAAAAATTATTAGTTTCAAGGTAGAGCCGACACAAACTTATGTCGCCTTCAATGTATACAACACACATTGGGTTTAATCGTCCTTGAGATTAAACAAATACCCCAACATTAGTCAAATAATGTCTACAAATACGGGATCGAAACAAAGTGCTAACGGGAAATATGAGAGACTAACATCAGTTCTACAAAGAAAATTCCCTATCTGTATCAAAGTTTGTTAACCAAACATGTATTGAAATTAAAAAGTCATCAACTTAACACAAAAATATAAAAGAACCCAAGTTAAATCAATACTTACATAAACAAAACTTATAAGAGAATTTTGTAATTATTAAATACCTTTAAAATCATTATTAGTGATTTAATTGCATGCCTCGTTAAAAATTACGGTAGGACGAAATCACCAGATTAATCTGTAGAAATTTCACTGGATATGTAGCAATTCAGAGAAGTTTACACCGGTGGTGATGCGTTCCATCTAAGTATTGTTCGATTGATTATTTTTTTTTAGAAGGTTTCGGTTTTCATTGGAGAAACAGAGAGGGAGCGTTTCATTATATTCATTATCATTCAGAAATCCAAGACCAACTCGCACTCTGCTTACGGGATCTCAATACAACTTTAGATTTATCTAGTGGACGGAGAAACCTTGATACTAAATATGTAGTTTTTAGTGTTATTTATTATATAACGTGACATCCAAATGTTATTTTCTTCTTCTTAATTTTCATGTATTTTAACCGAGTTTATATTAGCATTAAGACGATCAACTAGATTTCTAATTTATAGTGTTATCCTTTTGTAGCAGCACATAATTAGCATAGTCAATTACTACTCATCAAAACCGGCCAGTACCACAAACCACCAGATATCACTTCTTTCTCCACCACCACCATTTTCCATCCCTCGTAGAATATTGGGAACACTTATAACTTTTAATCCCACACGTCATGTATAAAGTTTAGATTTAACAAACTTAGGTCGTCAATTAATTTATTCAACTATATATTTTTTGTTAATACTGAAAATCATGCGTACGAATGGTTACCAAAGATAGCAGTGGTACCAAAAACAACCATTTTGTCTTATATGATTTGGTATCATCCCAAAAGTATTTGTTATCCTCCTTTTTTGATCGTGTCAAAAACAACCAACTATACTTTTCACAATACAATGTTACCCGTCATGTAATTTTTTTTATTAAATTTTTATAATAAATTCTATGCTTCAAAAAAAAAAAAAAAAATCCAAGTTGAATTAATCGCAGAAAATTAAATGAATTTTCTTAATATTTAAGAATGGACATGTCATAAATAGTGAAAGAAACCGAAAGGTTTCGCTTGTTTCCTTACTCTCCTCCATTCTATCATTTTCATACACTAGATTTTGTTTCCGTGCTACGTACCGGGCGGACCCGAAAATCATATATCATATTTTTTGTTTGGTGTGTCATGATTTCGCCTCGCCCCGTGGTGCATTTTTGATTTGGTATGGCTCGGCTTCGTCTCGCCTAGTCCCGATGCATGTTTAGGATTTTTGATTTGGTGTGGCTCGGTTTTACCTCGCCTCGTCGCTTAGGATTTCTTATTTGGCGTGACTCGGCTTCGATACACCCCGGCGCTTAAGATTTTTAATTTGGTGTGGCTGGACGAATCGGAAAAAGGGTTCTTATACTTCGTGGATTTTTATGTTTTCGGGACTCTATTGGACTTGTTAATAGCATATTATTGTACCGCACGTAAAATCAATCTCAACCCCGCCGCTTTGGTTTTTGATTTAGTGATTGCTTTGGGTTTTCGATTTGGTGTGACGTTGTCTGATTTGGAGTTTCAAGTTGAGAGAATTTTGGTTATAACACAAATATGTGGTTTACATGTATATCAATAAAACATGTGTGCAGTTGATCACTGAAGAGCTAATGACTCAGTGGTTAGGTGACGGTTGTATGAGCTGTGGGTCTCGGGATCAATTCTCTTTCCCTACAAAGTTTTTTATTTTGTTAAGTTTAGGTGTAAACCAAGTGTAAATTATTTTTTAGATGTAAATACCCACATAAGTGTTGTATACCCACGTTTTCGGTAACAGTGTTAAAAACGGCCAGTTAAATACATGGTGTAAACGGAGTGTAATTCAAATTTTAATGCTCCTACCAATAGAGTCATGCCACCTGTCCTTTCCGAAATTGCTCTAGTTGAAAGCTTTTATCTCATTTAATTTGAGAGGGGTGTCACACTCACCGTGCGACCTGAGGGCTCATATGACTTAGTGTTTTAAAGGAGTAGAGATAACACAAGTTGTTCTAGGAATCTTGATGATCTTGAGGTACATTCCACTATTCTCTTCCCTCGTTCAATCTTTGTCTTTTTATTGTTTTTCTAGTGCATTTGATTCTTGATAATAAGTGACATCAATAAAGAATCTCGGCCTTACATCGTTGCTACTCTCAAATGTTCTACTGATTTTATCCTTTTAGGTTTAGAAGAACAATGGTTTATAAGTAACTCAAATACATTGTGACCTCCTATTTTCATGTTCATCCCTTAATTTCATTTTGATGCCTTTTGATCAGAAATATTTATATCTCCAAAGCTACTGAAGGGACACCACAATATGAGTGATAGGATTAGCAACATGCCGGACTCACTTCTTCGCCATATCCTCTCTTTTGTTCATACTCGCGATGCTGCTCAAACCAGTGTATTATCTAAACGATGGAATAAAATTTGGAGGTCTATCCATACCCTTTAATTTGGGTGCCAAGATTCTTCGCAAGTCGATAAACTCGTAGATTTCATTGACAGAACGTTGGAGCTTCACGATGAGTCAAACATATAGAAGTTCAATCTCTACTTAGATGTCCACTTGAACGAGTCTCAAATTCTGAACTGGAACCCCATCGTAATAAGCCACAACAATGTTGAGATACTGTTGGGGGTTCAGAGCCATCTACATGCTAACACTGCGGAACCAAAATAGCTAACAAGAAACACTTGATCTCTCGGATGTTGGAATATTTTCAACTGTGCTATCCAAGGCTGTTTAGACAGTTACAAACATATCCAGAATCTTCGAATCCAACAGACACCATTGATGTCTGATGATGAAGAGACTGATCGTTTCGTGAAGAGAAACCTGTTGGTGAAAAGATGTCTATTCCCAACAGATGCGAAAATCTCTATAAATAGCATCTCCCAAAACTCGTTTCAAATATATTGAAAAAAACATTTTCTGTTCTCTCTCTTTCTAAAGCATCATCAGAAATTTTGTTTACATGTGTTCTTGATTGGATCAAGGGGTACAAACCTTGAATTCAATTTCTGTTGTAGGGATTTCATTGTATCCTGAAGGCATTATTTCACATACCTGTTGTAATCGCCAATTTATTGGGAGGGTAGAAATAATTATCTAAAATAAATATTATGAGCCTTGAAAGTTTGGAGTACAACAATCTCTTCCTGTGTTATTTCATCTTCTATTGCAACCTAGTTTTTCCAACATCAGATTGCTCCATGAACCTCGTTACGTACGATCTATGATAAGAAGAAGAGAAAGAGAACCACACAGATGCAAGCCATAAACAAAGCAACAAGAAATAAAGTGGTGGTTCAACAATATACACGATATGTGAATATTGTTTACATCCACCAAACGGCTACGACCTCTTTCTTTATCATAGAACCACCAATTGAGAATTACACAAGAATTGAATAATCAATTAATTGACTCATCACAATATGACCGAACACAAGAACTCTCAGAAAAGCCATATAAATCCAAGGTAGTGTCTTCACCCATACGAGATAATGTTTACCACAATATCAATCACAACGAGACGATCTTCTCTGCACACCCTGACATAGATTACCATGGACGCCTTTAGCTCAACATCAATAATCTAATCCAACATCACCAAGATGATCTTCTCCTCAACAAGATGTCTTACCAACATCTCCATATAAATACTCCACGACATATATTCGAATAAGTATTGTATAAGCACCATAATGATGTACTCCTTCCACCATTATTGGTCTCTCACATCCACCCCAAAAGGTGGGATGAATTTCATTGAGAACTCACCATTAAAACTCTATCCTAGGCCTCCTTTTATTGGAGTAATATTACTGATCCTACAAGTTTAGGGTTTCCTAACTTTGTTTTTTTTGTTTTTGTTTTTTTCCATAATAATAATAAATATTATATAAAGTAAAACATAATCCCAAAAGACATACTTGATAAGATTCAGCACCAGGTCTCCTTATCCGTTAACATGAATAATACCCACATAATAAATAGCCTCCGGAATATAGAATACATCTATTAATGAAATAAGAGTACCTGAACTACCCAATAGAGTCCTCATCATATAATCTTCATGCTTGACATAGCAAAACATTCTCCCAAAATAATATGTTTTATCCTTAGAGGAAGACCAGCTGGTTGAATCTCATGTTCAGTCTCACCTGACCCATCTTCATTGGTGGCATACCTTCCTTCATTCTTCTGAGCAAGTCCGTTTTTTTTCCCAATTTTGCCAGATAATGTACAGCTACACCCGCCGGATTAAATAGAAAATCTATTGGATCCTTCTGCCTAAATTTCAACACAAGAAGCTTCACCTCAGGGTAACAACCCAGCTGCTCATAATATACTCGTCACATCTATCGCAAATATTGTTAGCACTAGCTGTGTCTTTGCATTTTCTATTACATCACACATCTAAATAATCAAAATGAAATGGAAGTTTAGCCGAATTACACCGGACACGGAGATGATAACGACCAAGTTGTCCAGCAAGTGTCACACCAGCATTTATTCCCTCGAATACTTGATGGTAAAAAGAACATCCATCTTTTGAGAACCGAGATGAAGAAGTGATTGGCACCCATAGATCATTGTGTACAGTAAATCCATATCCTCCGTAACGTTTTTTCTTATTGAAGTAAGCATACACATGAATCCAAGTGAAATCATGTCCTCCGGCAAATGAGTCTTCACATGATTTCATCAATTTTACAAGGTTTTCGTCTGACACAGGCCAACGATCAAACCAATTAGACACCATATTGCTGAGGGCAGAGGGACTTGTACGGTCCATAGCCTCATCTGTATTCTGTTCTGTTAGTGTTGTATCTTATTCGCCACCTGTATCACCTTTTCTTGGATATTCTTCTTATGAGTAGAAATATTCTACAGAACTCGTAGTAGAGAGGGTATCAAATTCTGTTTGTAGTGGCTTACTAGATTCTCCAATCACCATAGAGAGGGCAGAGGGACTTGTACGGTTCAGAGCCTCATCTGTGTTCTGTTCTGTTGATGGTTGTACTATTGGTGGTGGTTGTTCCTTTCTCCGTTCAGCTAGTATCTTCCTGAGATTCTTTTTCTGAGGACTTTCTTCTTCTGAGGAGGAAGTACTACCTTCTCTTGGATATTCTTCTTCCGAGGAGAAAGTACTCTTCATAGAGAGGGTATCAAATTCTGTTTGTAGTGGTTTACTAGATTCTCCAATCGCCATAGAGAGGGAAGAGGGACTTGTACGGTTCAGAGACTCATCCGGGTTCTGTTCTGTTGATGGTTGTAATTTTGGTGGTTGTTGTTACTTTCTCCGTTCAGCTAGCATCTTCATGAGATTCTTTTTCTGAGGATTTTCTAGGGTTTCCAAACTTAGCAATTAAGGTCCTAAACTTTAGGATTTTCTAGGGTTGCCCAACTTAGCTAACTTAGTCTTATGGGCTAGATTTGAGGTGCTAGATTAGCACTCAAGTGTTGCAAATCAAAAAAAAGTGTGGCAAAAAAGTTAACACTAGTTCTCTCTGCTAGCAGTTGCTAGCATGTGAGCTGCATGCTAGATAGTTACGCTGAATAATTCAGCGCTTGAAAAACCACCTTTTCGCGGAATGGTTCAACGCTGAGAGATTTATTTTTGATCTGACGGCTGAGATTTAAAGCGTTGAACCATTCAGCGCTGGGCTGACGTGGAGTGCTAATCTAGCTGCTAGATTAGCACTCCCATAAAACTTAGGAGGTAGTCCTGACTGCTAAGCTAGCTGCTAGACTAGCACCCCATAAGACTTAGTCTTAAGGTCCTAAACTTTAGGATTAAGTAAACTTTTGGTTTAGCCCCAAAATTCTTTGACCGACTATATTCTTTAACTCAAAAAACACCGACTAAATAAGAGTTTTTTCCAAACTCAAACTGTTAACCGGTTGTCCCCAGTACTCAGTCTTGAATTGAGTTTGGTGCCGTCATCTCTTTATACTTGTGAGTCAGTAATTCATTTGAGGCTAACTTCAAGTCCTAGTATCTGTTTTCCTAAATATATATCTTTTCCAAGATTACAAAGACTAACGCTTGCTGATGTCGAATTTAGAGATGAGTGCTGGAATGAGCAACTCTTTTCCCATTGCCCTGTATTAGAGTTTTTGTATATGATTAACTGCACCTGGTCTGATACGAAAAGTTCCTGTATTTCAAATCATCCACTGAAAAGACTTAATTATTTATAGTACGGAAGAACAGGAAGAAGGTTTTCGAAACTGTAATCTCAAAATTCATGCACCAAACCTAAAGACGCAGGGACGGACCTAGGATTTTCCCTTGGGTAGGGCTGGATTGTAACATCCGATAATGCGGCCGAAAGCTGCGGATTTTTTTTTGGAATACATCACATAATTAGTTGCCAAAGAGTGATCCACCCGTACAATACTAAATAGCTAGGGGAATAAAAATTAAAACGAACACAAATAATAGAAAAACAAAGTGATTACCAAAATAGAAGAAAGTAGGAGTAGAAAGGTAATGAGTGGAAGAAGATTATTTACTTTAAACATGATTTAAATTTTGATCACCTCATAGTATGGGCTAAAAATCACATACAATTAGCCAAATACAATTAATACGTGGGATAAACATAAAATTAGACCTAAGTTTCTATACAAAAAAAATTTTACCCAAAAATTAGGGACGGGCTATAGCCTCCTTCAGCCCCTTGCTAGGCCCGTCCCTGTAAAGACGGCTACATAAGGACTATGTTCTAACTAGCTTTCCCTTGAAGAATACGGTACAATGATAGATTATAGGTTGTAAGAGCGTCTGCAGCGGACGACCAAGAGTAAAAATTTGGTCTTTAACAGAGACGTAGTGGGACAGAGTAAAGATTAAATCCCAGACTATACCAGTGTAGCCAGACTAAATTTGGTCCGCGACCAAGACCAAACCCAAATTTAGTCGGGCGTACGTAAACTTAACGGCCCACACCGAGCACACCTGAAGTTAACGTCCCACACCGAGCGCACCTGAAGTCACCGCCCCACATCGAGCGCACCTGAAGTCACCGCCCCATTTTTTCCTCTTTAGCATGGGGCGTTAACTATAACAACGCCGCATATTTTTTTTAAATTTTTTTTTTAATTAGTATGGGGCGGTAACTATACCCCCGCCCCATATATTTTTTTGCTGTTTTTTTTTTGTTTTATTACGTGAACAGGGTCTCGGGCTCATCAGGCGTAAATTATATCAACGCCCCACACCGAACATAATCTTTAACGACGCCCGCAACAAGCGTAAGCTATATCAACGCCCCGCAACAAGCGTAATATATATCAACGCTCGACTAAATATACTCGTCCCCCACTGCGTCACTCAACGGACTGAACCCAAATATGGTCGTTGATTTTAATCTTTACTCTTTATTTTTACTCGCACCGCTGCAGACGCTCTTAAGTTTCTTCGAGAACTTGCACCTGTGGTGTATCTAGCAATTTCTGATGGAACCCTGCAAATTAATAGTTCTTGCTTGCTGGTGTCTATTGTAAGTTTATGTTTGTGTCACAAACTTTGTGATGTCCTCTGATAAACCAGACTCATCGAAGCTGATAATTTTTTGTTTATATTGCCTTTTTCATGAATAGGTTCTCTACAGTTGCAGACGATATATTGAACAATCTCAAGTTAGTTAGCTTCAACAAATTTACTGGTAACGCAAGGGAGATGAGGTGGTTAAAAATGATTTTGAAGAATGCAAAAGCTTTGGAAACAATGACTATTATTTCTGTGATGCCATTTCGTACATGAAAAGCGCAAAATGTAATGGCAAATATTTCGAGTCTTTAAAGAGCTTCAGCGAGTTGTGTGTTCAATTTCTTCTCAGAACAGGGTTAGAAGGTAAGTTGTTTTTACTGATTGTATTTTGAAATATTTAAAGTTCTAGAATCAACTTTGTTTTGATATCTAATTGTGCAAGTCAAACATACAAACTGAAGCAAACACTATGAAGCTCTTTTACTTTCTATCCTCTTATATTACACTGCCAACTCTGTAAATAGGGTAATCTGGTCACGTGTGTAATTTATAGTTCGGAATGTCATATTACTGGTAAATGACTACTGGTCTACTCTTCATTTCAGTGGAACTTCAGTTATTTGTCAGAATCTTTCAAATAAAGAAAAATACAAATGCCTGCCAACAGTAAGGAAACCCCAATAATAGTTAAACCTCTGATTAGTTTTTTCATAGAAGTACTCATATGATGAATTGGCCGGAATGTTCCTACTAAAATAGAAGATTTTCCATGATCATTAATCTTTCCATCAATTCTTTCTTTGAACAAATTCAATTGTCCCCTTGTATCCAGTGTTGCTCTATATATGAAAACATCCTCCTTCACAATACTTCCTTCTTCTTTTTGCTTTCGATGACGATTCTTGTTCCGGTAAAGATACTTAAGTACTTCATCATCAGAAGCAACAAGATATAACTCACCGGTTATGCCTAACCTTAGGACTACTGGCACACTTACGGAACTCTTAAGTTCCTTTGATATTATTAATCTTTTTTCGCCTTGGTTTAGTACTGCAACTAAACCATCAGTCTGTTGAACGGATAATCTGTTACCACCGGAGATAAGATGAGCTCCAGGTCTTAACTTTTGACCGCCGAGAATGGTATTGGTAGGATAATCGAAACTCTGTCAAACAATTTGAGAATCTGAATCATATAAAACAAAGTTGCCATCATCATGCATTACTGCATATGACACTGGATCATGTACACGTCGGGTATTAGTGGTTTATGTACATTACCTGGCATTAAATGCAACTCCAGCTTTCCATCGTTGGTGAAGAGAATTGAAGATGGTTTATGGAATGGAAAATCGTTAGGATTAGCTGTCCAAACTAAGGTTTTGAATGGAGATCTAACAAACCATATACCAACTACGTATATATCAGTACAATTGGGTGTAGAACGTGTACATGGTAACTGGTAGAAACCAAAAGCAATATTAGCCGACGGAGAAAGCCAATACAAACAACTAGTATCATTAGAAGAAGTAGAAAGTGATGAACCTCTTGTTATGTTGGTGACGGAAGTATCTGTTGCGCTAAAACCTTGCGGAAGCGATTTGCACAGCTACAAATGGTACTCCATAATATTGCCAAGAACACAAACTAAAGAAGAAAAGAGACGAGAATTTACGTGATTCGGCAAGTTGCCTACATCCACGGGAACAACAAGAGAATCATATATTATCACAAGGGAGAATACATATAAACCTTAAGAGAGAAAGAAGAATTTTTGGTGATGTTCATTTGCTTTCTCTAATGGTCTATTTATACTAGTTAGCTAAGCCTCCAAGTACCATTTTCTTTGATATTGTTTGAGTTGGAATATTCTCCCAATATCTAGGGTGGAGACTCCATCCCCTGACCTCAATTTTTCTCGTACTACAATTACAAGCTTGTCTCGACGTGATCTCAACCATCTCAGTGGAATCTCGGTTGTCTTGGCGATTTTATCAGTCAAATCTTAGGAAGTACTGATTACTGTAGCGGCATTTATTCCAAACCATGACGTATATATACAATTGAAGCAAGAACAGCAAGCAACGGGGGTCTACCATATATATATATATATATGTAAAGCATACCAAGTAGTGCAAATTATGTAATTTCGGGGTCTACCTTAAACATAGTACAGTACGGTTGCTTGGTGCTGATTCTGTTGCCTTTGGGTTGTAATAAGTTCGAAGTTATACAATGGCTTAAACTTTGGTATCAAAATTTCAGTTGATAGATTTTTGTATGCTCAATAAGAATGGAAAAGCGATAAATAATTATGAGAAACTATTAAATCCAACAAACAAAAAGAAAAAAAACAACGTAACTCCCAAGGGGTCTGAGCGTTTCAGTTGATTGGGTACACTATGCAAAGCTCAAATGCATCCACATTCAATACAACAACCAACAATTGCGAAGATTGCACAAAGCACCATAATAACCTGAAGAATATCAACAAATACGTTTTCTATTATCTTAGACATACTCATATGATGAACTGGCCGTCATGTTCCTACTAACGTAGAAGATTTTTCTCCATCGATTCTTTCCTTGTACAAATTCAGACGTCCTCCTGAATCCCATGTAGCTCTATATATATAAACATCCTCCTTCACATCAATACTTCCTTCTTCTTGTTGATTCTTGTTTCGGTAAAGATATTTAAGTACTACATCATCAGAAGCAACAAGATACAAGTCACCAGTTTTGGCTAAGCTTAGGACTACTGGCAGACTTAGTGAACCCTTGAGCGCATTTGATAGTACTCTTTTTTCACATTGGTCATCATCATCTTCTACTGCAACTAAACCATTAGTCGGTTGAACAGATAATTTGTTACGACCAGAGATAAGATGAGCTCCAGGTTTTAACTTTTAACCGCCCAGAAAGGTATCGGTAGGATAATCGAAACTTAGCCAAACAATTTGAGAATTTGAACCATATAAAACAAAGTTGCCATCATCATGCATCTCTGCATATGCCACTGGTTCATGTACGTCGGGTATTAAAGGATTCTCTACATTATCCGGCATTACATGCAACACCAACTTTCCATCATTGGTGAAGAGAATTGAAGATTGTTTATGATATGGAAAATCGTTACAATTAGCTGTCCAAACTAGGGTTTTTAGTGGAGATTTAGCAAACCATATACCAACTGAATATGTTTCACTACAATTAGGTAAAGAACGTGTACATGGTAACCGGTAGAAACCAAAAGCAATGTTACCCGAGGGAGAAAGCCAATACAAACTACTAGTATCATTAGAATAAGTAGAAAGTGATGAACCTCTTGTTATGTTGCTGACGGAAGAATCATTCAAAGATGAGGATTCGACAATTAGTAATGGAAAAACAAGTAATAAGAGAATAACGCGTAGAAACTCCATGGCTAGACGACCGACTTTGAAAATCAGCTAGGTTTGTGTGAGCATAAACTGTCTATCAATTCCTTATATATAGGCTCGTGACTACTAACAAGTAGCAAGGAACTGATTAAATAAATTCCAATTCCAAATAGAGCTAAGAAAAAAAAAATCCTAGCTTGGATTAGGAAATGGAAATCGTCAAAATATTCAGCTAGCTAGGATTAAGTGATACTCTGTCCACTCGTCTCCTGGTCAACTGGGTTAGGCCCACTTGCTATAAGCCTATAACTACCTCGTGCAAAAAAAACCTCCTCTTCTCGATTTGGGAACACTTTTCGCAGCTGCTGGGCATTGCTTGGGTTCACCGGACGACTGTTCTTGAGTTCTTATGGAAGTGGAAATTGAAGCTATCTACAAAGCCACTTGTTTTCTTGAGGTATTGTATGCCTTTTGCTATTTGGTGGGTTGTGTGGTTGGAAAGGAATGCCATTTTAATTGCTAAGAAACAAGTGAAGAAATCTGTCAACTCTCTTATTTTAGATATCAAAATGTTGCTTCATAGTTGGTCGATTAATGTTGCTTCTTTTAGAAATATAAAA
Organism: Papaver bracteatum; assembly: GCA_023529315.1. NCBI lineage: Eukaryota > Viridiplantae > Streptophyta > Magnoliopsida > Ranunculales > Papaveraceae > Papaver > Papaver bracteatum. Next base: position 953,612 of record JAJJWX010000177.1, read on the forward strand.
CTTGATGATTCAAATTAACATTTAGGGTTTTGAAGAATAGATGATTCTTGATAATAAACACACTTGAACCTTACATTAATTGTTGATGATGTTCAACCCTCAAACATAAAATAAACATCTTAATGTGGTGTATGATTCATGGTAAACTCAATACCATAGATATGCTAAATCACAAAGGTATGAGTCTTCGTAACTCTTGTATTTTACATGGAATGGGTCTTGAGTTGCAAGATCATTTTTTCCTACATTACAAGATCGAATACAAGATTTGGTTGGGTCTCTTACCTAGTACGAGTTGGGTTTGGGTTGTTGTGAACTCCACGAGAACACTAGCATAAATTTGGCATCCTAGTCATTTATTAAATTGTGGGGATTACATTTGGGGTTTAATTCCAGCTGTCGTTCTTAGTACCATATGGAAAGAAAGGAACTATAGAAAATGATATACTCCCTCCGTCCAACTTTACTTGCTAAAATTGTGTTTTTTTTTAGCAAATTTGTACCAAAAAATTGAAATATTTCCCATTAAAATTTTCTAATTATCAAGACAGAAACACAAACTAGGATATCAAAATTTGTATATTAAACAAACAATTTGGAAGATCAATGGTGTATGTGGAAGTAATTTGAATTTCTTTCAAGTTTTTGCAAAATCCAATTTTGGCAAGTAAAATTGGATGGAGGGAGTATAATCTATGATGCGAAGTCTTTAGTTTTGGCTTGGGCTGCTGCTGGGAATTAAATAGTCCCATATTGTCTTAAACACCTAGCCTCTATACACATATAACATTATGGGCCTCTCCACTCATTGCCAATTGGTTTTGAGTTGGAAGCCCAGAAATCTTACATGGTATCAGAGTGAGGCCATACGTGAGTGGTATAAATTCCCTCGTATATGAATCCACGTGTTAAGAGGCTTAAATCGCCCTTACCCGTAAAGGGGAGTGTTGGGAATTAAATAATCCCACATTGCCAATTGATTTTGAGTTGGAAGCCAAGAAATCTTACAACTGCTGCAGTAAGACATCGGGTTCATTTGAACTTTTCAAATTCAGTATGTGTAACTGGAATGCTAGCTATTTTCTTGTAAGTTTTGCTTGCTGTTTTCTTTTCTTTTGTTCTACCACTGGTAGATATCCCTGTACATCCTTTACTCTGTTAGTAAATCTTGTCTTTCGACCAAAAAAAAAAAAAAAAAAAAAAAGGTTTCCACTATCTTTTTTTACTTCATTTAATTCAAATTGTTCAAAACAAAAACATCCCAACTAAAATCATGTTCCAAATTATCATTTAGGGGTTTGTAGAGATGACACTTGACCTTGACATTATCGCTACTCAGTGACGAAGCCAGAAAATTGGAAAGGGGGGTTAAAAATTATTGCCGAACAATGAGTTAATTTGTTGTGGCCGCAGGCCGCAATTATTATTTTTTGGCAATTTACCACCTAGGCGGCAAAATATTTCCTCGTTTAGGCCCTTGATGACTACTTACTAAACAACATTTTAACTTGCAAGCACCATAGTAGACATGAATAATGAAGTAGAGAAGAGAAATCCTTACCTAATACCTAATGATTGTTCATAATCGCATTCAATTCGCCCACGGACTCACCTTGATTTCTCTATCCAGTGTTCTAACACTAACAAGCACCGATCTATGCTTAAAAAATTGGAATACGGAAGAATAATTTTCTTAGACATCTAGGACGCTGGGCTTGGACAGCTGGGCGCTTGGTCTATTAACATACTTGGTGGACTAAATTGATTGAGTGTGTGGGATAAATTGGTTTGGCCGGTGGACTAAATATGTTTTTTTTTTCAAGACTAAAGGGTAATTTACATACCTGTTAGGGTTTGTTTAACTCTCACTAGTGATGTTAGGGTTTAAGGTTTGGAAGAGCATGCCCCGTTCATATGGCAATAGCGCAAGGGTCAAATGACATTGAGGATGATTGTTGGGCGCTTGACATGGTGTCTGCTAGCAAGGATGTTCTTCTTTACATCTCAAGTCAGTCACCTGTAAGAGTGTTTTTTTTTTTGCTTTTTCTGTGGAGTTAAGACCATAAATTCATCTAGATTAAAACTAGTATGTTGAACAATTTCACAGCCTACACTGACTATTCTAATTTTCAATAAAAATGGGTTATATTCTTGTTTGTACATGCTTCTTATGGTTTTTGATCTTCTTATGTTTCCCCAGCTTTGTTTTGCTTAAGTTTCTTTCCTTTTGATTATCAAACATACAAACTAGATAAAATTCTTTGAAGCTACTTCAATTTCATCGAAGACATTTAGAATAGGGAAGACACATAGTGCAGAAGTATCATAACATAACTACTGCCACTTTTGCATGAGTTATGGTGAAAACTACGATACAACTTTTCTGAGTAATAGGGTAACCCATACATGATGATTCATGTATAATTTTAAATGACCTTTGCAGTTGCAGGCATCTAAAAGTGTAAATGGTTATTAGGATATGTAAATGAATGTAAGCAACACTACATTCACTGAAGAGGTATTTTGACTATCTCATACTACAAAATATGAAGAAAATTTCATCTTTCTTATACCCTTTATTACCCTGTCTACTCAATGATTCGAAATCATTTGTAGCCATCTCCTAAATTTTTTTGAAAATGGTATAAACTTTCATAACCAGACATAAGTCTTCATCCTTCCTTATTACGCTTTTGGATATTCATTTCCACCTACCACTTAGCTTTCTTTCCCTTCAAGCCTAACTATTGGTGATCCTGCTGTGTGCTATATACAAGATTTTGGTGCTACAATTTCATTGCAATATGCTGTTATACTTGTGGTCAAGTTAATTCTGACGTGGTAGGTTCAGATCCACAACAAGTTATCTCTACTGCTAGCTCCACCTGATGTTATCCTCGCTATTGCTGCACCCACAACATAATCCGATGATTGAAACTGCACAACATTTTTTCTTGTTCCATTGGAGAGTTAACTGTGTAAGTGATTTATTGTTATTCAAGATAATAAACCTGATTTGGGGTTGTAATGTTTCATTCTTGTATTCGCAAGCTAATGAACTTTCTCGAGACAACAGCTTGAGGGGGAGTGTTAGATGATATGAGTGTAAACTTAGTGTTAGTTTTAATTATGTTTCTTTTATGTCCTCTAGTGGTTCATTATGTGCTATAAATAGTGGAACCTTATACCTTCACTTGTAACCTTTGACACACTCAATGATACACAATGTAGAATTTCATCTTGCATTTATTCTCTTCAAATGTACTGATTACCACAGTGGAATTTATATAAAACCATGACGTATACATTTGAAGCTAGAATATGTTAAGTATACCAAGTTCTACAAATTTTGTAATTCCGCAGTCACATATGAATTGTATCCTTAAACATAGTACAGTTTGGTTGCTTGGTGCTGATTATGTTACCTTTGGGTTGTAATAAGTTCGAAAGTACAATAGATTCTTGTGTGCTTAATAAGAATCGAAAAGAAAAAAGCGATAAATAATTATGAGAAATTATTAAATCCAAGAAACAAAAAGAAAAAAATTACACAACTTGTAGCATATGTGCCTTGAATACGGTTTAGTATTGAAAGAGGGTTGGCTTCTAGAAAGTCTAATACTTCTAGATTTGTAGCATGTGTTTTGAATGCTAGTTTAGTAACTCCAAAAGGGTGTGCTAGTAGGTGAGTCCAAAAGGGTGTGCTAGTAGGTGAGCCCAAAAGGGTGTGCTAGTAGTCAAAAGTGGTTTGCTAAGTAGGTGAGTTTTTTGTGTATAAAAGAGAGACTTCTTCTCCTTTTGCTAAAAAGAGAAACCAATGTAACTAAGAGAGAGTAAGAGGAAGCAGATGCCTGATCTTGAGAGGGGGTTTTGAATCATACTCTTGTAATCTTGTTTGAATCATAGTGAAATCTTTATCGTCGTCTTCCAAAGTGGATGTAGATCATCTTGATCGAACCACTATAAATCCTTGTGTTGTGTGTGCTTGTTTTACTTTTGATTTCATTTCTATTTCAATTCTTGATTGATTGTTCTTGGAAGAGCCATTGGTTATAACAAATTGGTATCAGAGCTCCGGGTGGAAGCGATCTACAATGGCGGCAAAGTATGAGATTGAGAAATTTGATGGAAGGAATGATTTCAATTTATGGAGGCTAAAGATGAGGGCTGTTTCGGTGCAACAAGGTTTGGTGAAAACTTTGAAGGGGAAAACGAGTCTTGGAACAACATTGAAGGATGAGGAAAAGGATGATCTCTTGGAGAAAGTACAAGGAATACTTTTATTGTGTTTGAGGAATGAGGTCTTGAGAGAAGTTGCGACGGAAACGACACCGGACGGGATATGGAACAAGTTGGAAAAGAGGTATATGACTAAATCCGTTACTAATCGTTTATATCTCAAGAAGAAAGTACATACTCTTAGAATGCATGAAGGAATGTCTATTATAGATCATATTGATGATTATAATAAAATTCTCTTGGATTTGGCAAATATTGATGTCAAAATTGAAGATGAAGACCAAGCTTTGGGTTTGATTTGTTCCTTACCACCATATTATAATAAAATTCTCTTAGATTCCATGGAAGACGTTAAAGCGGATTTGAACTCTAAGGAGTTAAATAAGACGGGTATTGATGGTAAAGATAATTCAGGAGATGGGTTGTTTGTTAGAAGAAGTGGAAACCAAAGGGGCGGATTTGATAGGAGTAGATCAAAGTCAAGGTCTAAATCAAAATCCGGTAAATTCTATTGTTTTCATTGTAAGGAAAAGGGGCATTTCAAGAAGGATTATCCAAAATTGAAGAATGTTGAGAAGAATACTAACCAAGGCACCGCAGCAAATGTTGAAGTAGAAAGTGATGATTGAATGGTTCTCACGGTTCATACCGAAAGCTCGGAGAATGGGTGGATTCTTGATTCGGGGTGTACTTTTCACATGTTTCCTAATAGAGAGTGGTTTAATTATCAAGCTAGAGAAGGTGGTAAAGTTCTTATGAAAAACAATGTCACTTGTAAAGTGGTGGGTGTAGGTACAATTCAAATTAAGATGTATGACGGTATGGTGAGGACTTTAACTAAAGTTAGGCATGTTCCGGATTTGAGAAGAAATATGATTTCTTTGGGTTCGATTGATTCAAATGGCTACAAGTATCAAGGTGAAGGTGGATTTATTCGTGTCTCAAGAGGAAGTCTTACAATTATGAAGGGAGAGAGAATTAATGGTCTTTATACGCTGCAAGGTACTACTGTGACGGGTAATGCAGCTGTATGTTCTTCAAGTTCTGAAGATGATACTACCAAGTTGTGGCATATGCGGATAGGGCATATGAGCGAGAGGGGATTGGCTGTTTTGAGCAAGCAGGGATTGCTTTGTGGTCATAAAACAGGCAAGCTTGATTTATGTGAACATTATGTCTTTGGAAAGCAGTGTAGAGTCAAGTTTAGTACAACTACTAATGACACCAAGAGTATTTTGGATTATATTCATTATGATCTTTGGGGTCCTTCTCGGGTTGATTCACATGGTGGTGGTAGATATATGTTAACAAAGCGATTTCCTAGTATCAAGTTCAAGCATTGCTTGGACTTGGTTTGTGTCAACAGGTGTTGAGAGCCCTTGAGGGGCTGAGCGAAGACGATGATGAAGAGTGGTTATGGAATGCCAGTAATCAGAAGGTCGCAGGTGGAGCCAAGAAAGCTCAAAGTATGAGTAGTGTTCCAAGATAATATGGTGGCAGTAATGCCGATATTCAGAAGGTCGCAAGTGGATCCAGGAAAACTCAAAGTATGAGAAGTGTTCCAAGGGCATTTGGTGGTAGTAATGCCGGTAGTCAGAAGGTCGCAGGTGGAACCGGGAAATCTCATAGTATGAGTAGTGTTCCAAGAGCATATGGCGGCAGTAATCATTGTCTGATTGGTAGCATACGAACGGAGGTGGTGAGGTGGTGTGTATTCTCGCCAAGGTGGAGATTCGTATTCAAGTCAAGGTGGAGATTTGTAGCATATGTGCCTTGAATACGGTTTAGTATTCAAAGAGGGTTGGCTTCTAGAAAGTTTAATACTTCTAGATTTGTAGCATGTGTTTTGAATGCTAGTTTAGTAAGTCCAAAAGGGTGTGCTAGTAGGTGAGTCCAAAAGGGTGTGCTAGTAGGTGAGCCCAAAAGGGTGTGCTAGTAGTCAAAAGTGGTTTTGCTAAGTAGGTGAGTTTTTTGTGTATAAAAGAGAGACTTCTTCTCCTTTTGCTAACAAGAGAAACCAATGTAACTAAGAGAGAGTAAGAGGCAGTAGAGGCCTGATCTTGAGAGGGTTTTTTGAATCATACTCTTGTAATCTTGTTTGAATCATAGTGAAATCGTTATCGTCGTCTTCCAAAGTGAATGTAGATCATCTTGATCGAACCACTATAAATCCTTAGGTTGTGTGTGCTTGTTTTACTTTTGATTTTATTTCTATTTCAATTCTTGATTGATTGTTCTTGAAAGAGCCATTGGTTATAACTTACTCTTTGGTAGTCTTCGTGATAATCTCTAAGACTAGTATCTTCTATTGTGATCAAACCATTAGTCTGTTGAACAGATAATCTGTAACGACCAAAGATAAGATGAGCTACAGGTCTTAGCTTTTGACCACCGATAATGGTGTCGGTAGGATAATAGAAACTCTTCCAAGCAATTTGAGAATCTGAACCATATAAAACAAAGTTTCCATCATCATGCATCATTGCATATGACACTGGTTCATGTACGTATGGTATTAAAGGTTTCTCTACATTATCTGGCATTGTATGCAGTACCAACTTTCGATCGTCGGTGAAGAGAATTGAAGATGGTTTATGATATGGAAAATCGTTAGGATTAGCTTTCCAAACTAGGGTTTCTAATGATGATTTAACAAGCCATATACCGACTCTATATGTATCTGTACAATTAGGTGCAGAACGTGTACATGGTAACCGGTAGAAACCAAAAGCAATATTACCCGACGGAGAAAGCCAGTCAGAACTACTAGTATCATTAGAATAAGTATAAAGTGATGAACCTCTTGTTATGTTGGTGACGGAAGTATCATTCAAAGGTGAGGATTCAACAACTAGTAATGGAACAACAAGTAATAAGAGAATAACGCGCAGAAACTCCATGGAAAGATGACTTGTACTGAAAATCATCTAGGTTTGTGTGAGCAAAAACCTTGGCTATCAATTCTTTGTATAAGCTCAAAACTAATAATAAATTCCAAAAATACTACTAGCTTGCCAAGCTTGGATTAGGAAATGTACCAAATATGAAAACAGTAAATATAAAGGAACGTGATTTGTGGAGCCAAAATTTAGACTGTACATACAAATTGTAGGAAATTCTTTGAAGCTCCTTCCAAGGATACATTAATTTCAATTCTCTTGCATTCTTTTAATGAAGGGTATCCTCTTATATGATCTGATCTTCTTACGAAACTTCATACTTTTTTTCTTTTCTTTTCTTTTTAAGAAGACTTGTAGTAGGTTTAGTCCTTAAAATGCCAGTAAAACAAGAATTTCACTGACCAAAAGACAACTATAACCTCAAGGGAAACAAATGATTAGCCCGATTGGCCTGAATATGAATCCTTAGGGTCGTATCTCTGAATTGTTCGTTAGTTTGTGTTTGTGATAAATTTTGTTTCTTTATGATGTTATCAACTTATCAAGCATCAGTTATTTCAAAATTCTCTTGTTCACAATGACTCGGTACCTTGACCTCAAGGAAGAGTTGGTCAACTGGGCTAGGCCCACTTGCTATAACTACATGTTTCTTTTGAGATATGTCGTGTAAAAACCCCATCCTCAACCTCAATAGTCGGTTCCTCTTCTAAAGTTGGACTCGAGACTCCTTTCCTTTTCAATTTTCAATTTACTTTACTTGTAGATGCTTCTTTCAATCATTTTACTAATGAAGATGGCACTGATATGGTGTTGTTTTCTACTACAGGTAACTGTGAAGGAGTTAAGGGATCCTATGCAAACGGAATAATTGATGCTGAGGAAGGGGAAAGCTTGGCCATATTGGAAGCTTTGAGATGGTGCAAAGACTTAAAGCTGGACAACTTTCATCTGAAGACTGATTCTGAAGTAGTTGTTAATTCTATAATCACTGATAGGATTCAAATCATATGTGAAAATAATAAACTCTTACAAGAGATTAAAAGTATTCTTTCTAGTTTCAGTTCTTGGAATATCTCTCATGTTAAAAGAGATAAAAATAATGTAGGAGATTCTATATCTAGAAGAGTTAGACTAGATAAATTGTGTTTAGAGGAAGTCAGAGATTTCTCTCCTTGGATTAATGATGTTATTTCAAGGCATTTTGTGCCTAACCCACATTAATAAAATCTTTTTTCTATCAAAAAAAAAAAGACTCCTTTCCTTTTCGCTATTCTTTCATCTTTCAAGCTCTCGTTGTTCCCTCCCTGCAGTTTGTTTTAGCTCTCCATTTTTCTCATAGTACAAGCTATTGTTATTGGAATCTCGAGGTACACTTTCTACTGATCTATTTCTTCTCGGTCTTTATTTTTTACTCTTTTATTGCTTCACATGATTAAAATTAAAATTTAGGGTTTTGAAGAGGTTATAGCTGATAGTAAACGCACTTACCTTGACATTATTGCTTAACTCTTACTAGTGATGTTAGGGTTTAGAACTGAGCAGCGGAGTTTAATTGGGTAATTAAGCTTCTGATCATGTAATTGCTAGAAGGTTTCTTCATAAATAACTCAAAATCATAATCTCCCCCTATTTGCTCGGGAGTTTCTCGATGAAATCTCGGAATTTTTATCTTCAAAATTTTATACCGGTGATGTATATGGCAAACATTTTGCATAATTTATAAATATTATTAAGCTTGTATAGATAGAGAAAAAAATACCAATTTTTAATAAATAAAACAATAAATTTTTGATTGGTTTTAATTGTAATTAATAAATTTCCATAGGTTAAGATTGTCTCAGCCAAATCTCGGTACGTTTCAGTGAAATCTAGGCCATGTTGGCGAGTTTCTGGGTCGAATCTCGTCTCGCCGAGATTAAGAGACTCGTTTCGGCATGGAAACAAATCTAATATCCGCATTAGTCTTTCAATCAAAGAGACGTAGTTTTGATATAGTTATCTATCTATACTTGCGATGTGAGTCACTAATTAGTTTAAATTTCACTTTCAAGGCCTAATATCTATTTTCCTAAGTATATCAGTATGTCTTTATCAAAGCTAGATAATCATGTGCTTTCTGGTGATTAGTATTTTGAGACATTTTATTAAGCAATGTTGATGGTTGATGAAATGAGAAGAAAAAACACATGGGCTTCTGAATCCCACCAGCATAAACAAACTAAATGGTCCAAATGGTGTTCTTTAGCTCCTGTCAAAAAAGCACATGTGAAGAAATAATATTAGTCCCACATTGTGCAAAACTCAAAAAATATACTCGTATTTAGATCCCGTGAAATGCAAAATGAATGTCGAGCTCGGAAGTGGGAGCTTGTGACCCAAGCGGGGACAATAATCGAGTTTGATTCGCTCGGTAGGTTCTAGTGCACAATTTATCGACTCGCCCGTTCCAAGTTGGGAGTTGGTTTCCCGATCTTGGCGTAAGCTGGGGTTGTGCGATCGCTAAAGCGGAGGGCACCGCGTCAGGCTGGCTTCACAGAGTTGATGTGCACTGGTTCCAACTCAGTGGAAGGATAACGAGTTGATGTGCACTGGTTCCAACTCAGCCTGGTGAGCTGACACGGTTGAACAACCATTTTTTGTCCTTCTTTTTGGCAACAATGACCCTATTTTTTGTGTTTGACTGCAATATTCTGGGTTCCTATGCTGAACCCTGTTCCATTCTGAATTTAATGCGGATTCTTCCAATTTTGCATGAAATTTTATCTTCAGGAAGATATTGGTATTTTTTTCTTAACGTTTTCCTAGTTTCATGGCATTATTGGGAACATTGGAAATTCTATGTTCAAAGTTTAATCTATTAACTTGGTTCTTGAATTGGAATTACTTTGTACCTTTAAGTGTTTGACAAAATGCTGAAAATAAATTATCTATGTTTAAGAGCATTGATTGATGCTGTAACAGCATAATAGGAATTAATATCTGTTACAATATTACTTTCTCTATTAGCCATATTTGTTGTTCTGTACATGATATTTTTGTATGTGGTTGGGTGATCTATCATGTCCATACTGATTATAGTAAAATTGGTTGTTTGGGATATATTGATTAGATTTTCAGTGTGCTGATCCCTAATTCCCAGTTATTTATTTTCTTCTATAGCAGAAACGTTAGAATCATGGATTTGAATGAGCATATGCTATTGAAGGGACTGGTGCAACATATTTGATCTGTGACTTATGGAGTCAGATTTAACAGTGATTGCTGGAAAAAGCAATTCAATTGCCCTGTCCTTGTAGATCTGCTAATTGGATTGATGTGAGCAGTTTCTGTATTTCAAATCCCATACTGAAAGTCTTGAAAATGAAGAGGGTTTTAGATACTACGTTCTGAAACTTCATGCACCAAATTTGGAGTCCCAGGTTTGCAAAAGAATATCTGTTGTGCGAAAAGATAGGTCAAGTTGCAGCTGTATGTAAGTTTCTGCAAACCTTTTCACGTGTAAAGTATCTATTGATTTCTGATCAGACCCTACAGGTATGGCTGCTCCTATATTTTGGAACTTTCAGTTTCTACCGTTGTCTGGGAAATCGTACTCCTTGAAACTGATATGTTTGTCGTGATTGCTTTGAGTAGGCCCTCTCTGTTGCAGACAGTTTTGTGAGACAATCATCATTTATTCGAGTTGAACCTGTCTCAGAAAACAACCATTAATAAACCACTGATTGCCTTCCTCAAAACAACACCTAATCTAGAGTTGCTCTAGTTTAAAGGGGGCAAGTTCAAGGACTTTTTGAATATGGATGTTTATATTTGACAAGTAACAAAGCAAATCTTGGGTTACATTTGCTAACTATTTATACCTATGCAGTTATTTTTCTTTTGGCGTCTGTTTATCCTTTCTCAATTTTATGTATTCCAGTTTACTGATGATGAGATTGACGACGATGATAATGATGAAGGTGAAGACAACCAGGATATTGGAGACAATATCCTAATGTAACTCCGGCTGCTGAGGGCGAAGACTATACTAATGCTTGAAAGACTATACTAAATGTGTTTTTCTACACCTCAAGTCAGTTAGCTTTAAAATTTTGGCGACCCAAGGGAGAGATTAGGTGGGTGAAATGAATTTTGAGAAATCCAAGAAGTCTGGAGAGAATGTTTATTTATGGTGATCACAGTCTTGATATGGTAAGCGAAAAAGTAATAATGGCAGTGTTACGAGTCTTCCAAGAGCCTCAGCAAGTTGTGTGTTCGAACTGTATTCTCACTCGAGTCAGAAGGTCAGTCCTATTTAAATTCCTCTAGTTGAGATAGTATATAATTTCAAGAGTCGTTTACATTTTGGTGGTTTACTGTGCTAGTGAGTCCTTATCTGTTTCAAATTTCTGAGAGACAAAAGGTAAACCATATGAAAGTCCTAAGCCTGGAGCCAAACTTCACAATCTGACTGGGTCTCCTTCCTTATGGACCTAAAAGAAGATGCCGGCAGAAAAAAGTTTGATGATTTATTTTTTCATAGCTTAGAAAGCCAAACAGGCAAAGCAGTGAATTTTTGTGCACGTTTAGCTGGATTAAGACAGTTAATTATTCTGCATCTGAACTGGCTATCTTAGACAGTTTGAAATCTATAGCTGTATTCACTAAACTAGAATTTCACTGGTCATAAGATAGCTCTAAAGAACCAGGCAAACATACAAGGGAAAATGCTGATTTAATCAGTGCCTTAGGATCGTAACTCTAGTTGGTCTTTCTACGTTTTCCATGATTGCAAACTGATTCTTTGTTAATATATGTTTGTGATGATTTTTTTTTTCTTTATCATGTATCAGTTATTTCAAAATGCTCATTTCACAGTGATGCTTTTTTGGCTAGGATTAATGCATTTATACTCTTTATGACTTGTGAATGTTCTCTAGTGTTCAAGTAAGGCATACAAAATTTGTCAATTCTGCATTAGGTTTAATTTCCCTTCTCACATACTTTACAGGGGCGGCCAAGGTTATCGCAAAGTATTGGACTGGTGGCCAATAGTATTTGCATTTCCAAAATCGGGGAACTAAAACTGTGAAAAATTTCAAATATCAGGAGGTCACTGCTGTTTGTGCTAGATGTTTGATCAGTCGATCTTGAAGAGTTCCCTGTGGAATTTCGTGGTGTGCATAAGTTTACCAGACTTGGTAAACAAACAGTTCACCAAAGTAGAATAACAGTACTTCATTTCCAGTCTTTTAGATGTATTTTAACATGTTCTGCAAGCAAATCTCTGTAATATCTCTTGTTTGTGAAGGCACTAGCCCGAGCTTAACCTGAAAAACCTCGGTTACAAATTTCGATAACTTTCATTCCAAATTTTGCGAGTCCGCATAGTTTGTTTGTAAGATTCCATCAAAGTGTCTACTTACTTTAACTTGTTTGACTATGCAGAGTGATGCAATTCTACATTACCTTCAAATCAATGTATAATCAATTTCAAGAGGGAAAAATTGATTTACGGTATGCTGACTTCTTTGTTGGATTTTGTTCTCCATTTCTCTGATAACTCCAAGAGGAGCCATATGGTGAAGAAATAATTTTCTTTTTATTTTGGAATCATAATAAACATTGAGACAGATTCATGAGTTATTACATAGAAGGCAAGCGAGCAACAAGCTGCGCCGCAAGCCCTTTTTGAATGGCAAACCCTATCCTCTTAAACACAAACTCTCTAGAATCGGGAGTCATGACATTACTATGCATGACTCTTTGAACTCTCGCTAGGAGTCCAACCGCCTCCGGAGCTAAATACCCAAAAGTGTCAAAGGCAAAGGGAATAAAAGCATGTCCATTATCAATACAAGCCTTTTCATGCTTCGTTATTTTACCCAAGGCAGCTTTCAAAGCGCTTGTCCAACCGTGAAAGAGCCTTGCCCGATGCCTACTAATGGAGAAACCCCAAGTAAGATCAACACACGTATGTTTTCCGTTGGCCCACCCAAAAATAAGAACATCTCGCTGGCCTGAGTGTTGATCCGCCTTCAAGAGGATCCGTCAAAAAGTTGACCGACGCCTCTTTCTTTGCCGAAATACCAGCCCTCCATAATACATCATATAAGATATCTCTCATATGATCATGTCTATATTTGAAACCAGGATCCACCTTACAGTGAACAGCATGTTCCCCATATGCGTCTAGGCAGCCTGTAATACAAGCAGGGCAACGAGAATCAGAAGGGTATAGGGGGATCATTAACCTGTATTTAAGGATGCACCGATACTCCAAGGGGGACATCTTCTGTCCAAGGCCGTCAATCGGGATAGCGAGAAGCAAATCTCGCGCATGCGCTGCTTGTAGACACTCAAAAATCGCTTTCTTTCTATCGAAAACCCATAAACCCTACCCATATCTTTAACAACTTTACCAAAAAGAGCACTCGCCAGGTTGCTTTGTGCTTTAAGTGGGGCGGTGTCTTTATTGGTAAAACTACTAAAGTCTTGGTCGGGCAGATTTTCTTGTAAGGTTTTCAATGCCATATAAAAATTATCGTCCATACCTTCTACTCCACTATCCCTGAGTATGTGATCTTGCAATCCCCAAGATTGCACACGTGATGCAAGAAAGGCGTATTGTGATGCTTCCTTAGCCGTGTATAACCCAAGGCCTCCATATCTGATAGGAAGTGTAACTAGTCTCCATTGAATCTCCCCGAAAAAAGGGCCTCCACACACAACGATTCCCTCTATCGCCTCCCTTAAGCCTCTATCAAAGATATCTATCGCCTCCGTAGTGTATCCCGGAAACAAATTCGAAGGCCAAATAACAACTTAGAGATGCCCATACATGCACGCAGAAGTAATAACTCGCTCTGAGGATCACGTAGTTTAGACAAAATCTGCATTAACTCCACTGCCTTCTCTGCTCTCCTGATAGCAAGCCTTTTCACAAACTCATCATTAAGGCTGACTGCACCCCCTAAAAGTTTGACCCCATCATTAAGGCTGACTGCACCTTCTAATCATAATTGTATTTCGTTTTAGAAAAAGTGATATTTTTAATTTTTTCATTTGACCTATTTTAAAGCAGGTGAAAAAAATAAAATATCACTTATAATTTTTTATTTTTTTCGGAGAGAGTGAGGACAAGAACCCGTGACCTTGACCTCAAAGGATGAGCCCATGTGAACAACCCACTTCTCCTCCACAAAGTTCTTCATAGTACTCCTTTCTTCTTTTGTGTCTATGGATAACACTGCTGTTGGATTTTGCTCAATTGCTCTCCAGTTTCTTGCTGTTGGAATCTTGATAACTCAGAGGAGGTACTTTCTTTCTACTGCACTTATTCTTCTTTAATCTTTAGTTTTATTATTTCATTTGATTCCAATTGTTCAAACTTCAAACCAAATAAAGAAAAGAAAATTTTAGCTATAACTCTGTTCCAAATTAACAATTAGGGTTTTGAAGAGATGATTCTTCACAATAAGTTAAACTAATAAACACCCTTTAGTCACTACATCAAATGTTCTACTGATTTTAGGGTTTGGAAGAGCAGTTGACTTCAATTGGGAAATCTTTTGATTCTTAAGTTATGGATAGATAGAGGGTTTCTTCGTAAATTTAAATCAAAATCACTGTGACCCCCTAATTTCAAGTTCATCGCTTAATTTCATTTTGGGTTATTCCTTTTTGTACAGAATTATTTGCAACTCAAAAGGATGGGACTAAACAGTATGAGTGAGGTAGAAGAGGATAGGATTAGCAACTTGCCGGCTTCACTTCTTCATCATGTCCTCTCTTTTGTTGATACTCGCGATGCCGCTCGGACTACTGTATTATCCAAACGATGGAAATACATCTGGAGGTCTATCCATATCCTTCGTTTTCGGTGCCACAATTCCTTGCAAATCGATAGAATTATAGATTTTGTTGATACGACATTGGAGTTTCATGATGAGTTAAACATACAGGAGTTCTCTTTCGAGTCTAGAGTGCTCTTGAATGAATCTCGGGTTAAAAAATGGATTACCACTCTAATAGGCCACAATGTTGAATATCTCAGACTCCAATTGAACCAAACAGATCCAGTTTTGATACCGTCATCTCTCTTTTCTTGTGAGTCGTCACTAGTTTATTTGGTGTTTTTTATAAGGCCTGTTATCTGTTTCCCTAAGTATATTTCTTTTCCAAGACTAAAGACTCTTAAGATTTTCGGAGTTGAATTTAGCGATGAGTGCTGGAATGAACAACTCTTCTCCAATTGTCCGGTACTTAATTTGCTGAAGATGATATATTGCACCTGGTCTGATATGAGGAGTTTCTGTATTTCAAATCCTGCACTAAAATACTTGTTTATTGTTGGCCCGGAAGAAGTGGAAGATGGTCTCCGAAACTGTGCTATCCAAATTCACGCACCAAGTCTAGAGTTTCTCACATTTGAAGGTAAGGTTGCAAAGGATTATATCCTGTCTAGTTTTCCAGCACTAGTTAAAGCAAAAGTTGATTTCTATGTAAAAGAAAATGGTGCAATGTGGGACTATGGTGCCGTTGTAAGTAAGTTTTTTCAAGCACTTGCAAATGTGGTGCATCTAACAATTTCTGATCAAACTTTACAGGTATTAGTTCTTTCTTGCTGCTATCTTTTGTAAGATTATGTTTGTGTTGGTGTCTGGAAAACCGGACTCATGTAAGCTGATATATACTTGTTCTTATTGCCTTTTCATGAATAGGTTCTCTTTTGTTGCCGAAAATTTATTGAACAACTACCTTCATTTCATAATTTGTACATGTTGGTCCTGACTCAAAAATTAACCGCCGATAAAGCACTAATTGCTTTGCTCAAAAAAGCACCTAACCTGGTGTCACTCAAATTTGAAGTGGTAAGTCACAAGCGCACAAATCCTTTTGGGCTTGATAGATAAATTAGAAAACAAATTTTTGGATTACATTTGTTGACCTTCTATAAATATTGTGTCCATTTGATTTAAATTTAGTTTGTTTCCCCATTCCCTGGCGAAGAAGACGACAATGTCAATGCAGGTGATGATGGGGGTGAAAAAAACCACAACATTGAAGAAGTTGACCCTGCTGAGGGTGAATATAATACTGACAATGAAGACGATGGTTGGGCGCTTGATATGGTGGTTACCAGATGTTCTTTTCTACAATATCTGAAGGTAGTTACCTTTATGAAATTTACTGGCAACACAAGGGAGATGAGGTGGTTGCAACTAGTTTTGAATAATGTTAAAGCTTTGGAAGCAATAGATATTTGTTTTGATTCCATTTCTCATGGGAAAAGCAAAAAGCTATTGGCAAACATTTCGAATCTTCCAAGAGCTTCAGCGAGTTGTGTGTTCAAATTTTCCTCTGAGCAGGTTTAGAAGGTAAAGCTCTTGGTTAAGTCTTTTGTATCTTTTGTCTTATTTGTTAGTCAAAGTTGGCTGATTACTCAGCGTGCATGTTTCAACATTTGCACAACATATTCACCAATTCTGTCTCTTGCATCATTTACCTATTATCACACTCCCTACAACCTATCTCTGCAGCCACATAGTCGTTGGTATTAACATCCCACATTGCAATGGAGTGTCCCTCTGTCTGAGTTTTAACAAATCAACATCGATACTCCATTAGTATACCTACCTAATCAAATTGTCATTGGTATTACCATTCAATTTCTGAATGATGCAGGGCAATTTGTGGGAGCATTGGGAGGTATGTTCCAGCAAAGAGTATAGCTCAACCAGAAGCATTCTAAATTCTGGTTCTAATCTCGATCTTTTATATATTTTTGATCAAATACATTCTGCAAACTGGAGCAAATTCTTTTGTTACCTTTGTGTTTCATTTATAAGACACATTAGCTAGTAACCAAACATGCCCCTAAGGCCGTTATACTTTTCCTGTGTCTTTGTCTACGTGTCCTTAAGTGTTTAGTCCTTGACGATCTCACAGTATGTCTTGTCTGTCAACTCTGTCGAGTATATACTGTGAGACTAAGTCTCTCTTTTCTCTTAATGAAAGAAATCTTCTCTTGCCTGAACCATTCTTCTATGGTATCAGAGCAATCTGATCCGTATAAACCCTAATTTTTTTCTGCATTGAACTCTGATTACTTTCCGTTTGCCACATCTATGAGAACTAGAAATCCTCCAGTATCAAGTATTGAATTACATAATCTGTTGCTCAGTGAGGAAACTGTTATCAAAGAACGAAATCAAAATCTTCTTAATGAGTCTAATAATCGATCTTTCACTGCTCAGATAAGTAATTTTGGGTCCAATGTTAGAGGAAGAGGTGGTAGGAATTTTTCTAATTATAGAGGTGGTGGTCGTTCTGGTGGAAGGTTTAATTCTGCCAGAAACTTTAGTTATAACAATGATTATTCTCAAGGAGGTAGAGGTTACTCTGGTTACTCCAATTCTGGCAGAGGTTATACTAATTTTTCACACCAACATGGTAGAGGTTCTGGCAGGGGTTTTACTATTTTAGGAATTTTACCAACACCAACTTCTACTCAACCTGCAACTAATTTGTTTGATGATGATCGAGAATCTTGTCAGATATGTCGTAAAGTTGGGCATCTTGCAGATGAATGCTGGACTCGTATGAACTTTTCTTATCAAGGTAGAAGACCACCACGAAACCTCCAAACTATGCTTGACTATGCTAATATCTTTGGTAAAAATCCATGGTTTATGGACTCAGGTGCTAATCAACACTTAACCTCTGATGCTACTCACTTTGATGGTTCTACTTCCACTCTTTATGCTGGAAATGATCATATAGACACTACTGGTGGGGAAGGTATATCTATTCTGAGTCATGGTTCTTCTGTCCTCTCACAGCTAAGTCTGACTTCAAATCTATTTTTATTCACTTTAAATCTTCTGTTGAAAATCTATTATCTTACACAATCAAAACTATTAGAACTGATGGAGGAGGTGAACTTGTTAACAATGAACTAAAATCCTTCCTCTCTGATTTTGGTATTTCTCATGAAATTACTTGCCCACACACACCAGAGAAAAATGGTGTTGCTGAATCAAAACATATACATCTCTTGGATGTTACTAGAACTTTTCTAATTCAAGCCTCTCTTCTTATCTCTTTCTGGTATGAAGCTCTAAGAACTGCCAATTATACAATCAATAGACTCCCTACTAAGTCTATTTCTTTCTCATCTCCCTTTGAAAAACTTTTTCATAAAACACATGACTATTCTTTCCTTCACAGCTTTGGTTGTCTATGTTTTCCATGACTTCGACCTTATACATCCACTAAACTAGCTCCTAGAAGTGCTTCCTGTATCTTCTTAGGTTATAGTTCTACTCAGAAAGGTTACAGATGTTTCAACCCCTCCACTGGTAAACCTATTGTTTCCAGACATGTCATTTTTCATGAAACCTCTTTTCCTTATTCTACTCTTGTCAACTCTACTGTCCCTAACTGCACTTTTGATATGTTTGTCACTCTACCTGACACTCCATCTCCTACTCACTCTGTCACTCCATCTAATACCTCAACTGCTATTTCTCATTCTACTTCTACACCACCCACACCAACTTCTCATTCTCTCCATGATACTGTCAATTCTCATAACATGACCACCAGATCAAAAAATCACATTTATAGACTAAAATTCTCTTTGAAACCAAACATGCCCTTCCCACTACTCTAATTACTACTCTTACTCCACCCACACCCACTTGTTATTCTCAAGCTGTCAAAATTCCTGTTTGGAAAACTGCACTTGATACAGAACATAAAGCAGTTATGGATGCAGAAACTTTCACTCTTGTCCCTCCTCATCCCTCACAAAATCTCATAGGATGTAAGTGGGTGTTCAAAGTTAAACATAATGCTGATGGAACCATTGAGAGACATAAAGCCAGATTGGTTGCCAAAGGGTTGAACCAACTTGAGGGACTTGATTACACTGACACCTTTAGCCCTGTTGTTAAACCTGTTACAATAAGACTTATTCTCTCCATTGTTGTTAATTTTGATTGGCCCATCAAACAACTTGATGTGAGCAATGCCTTCTTACATGGAGACCTCAAGGAACCTGTGTACATGACTTAGCCTCCAGGATATCATTATCCATCAAAACCATACTATGTTTGCAAATTGAACAAATCTCTTTATGGTCTCAAGTAGGCCCCTAGAGCATGGTATGAAAAACTTGTTGATGTTCTAGTTTCTCTAAACTTCAAGCCTTCTGTTGCTGATTCATCCTTATTTTTTCAAAGGTTTGGTGCTAAACTGACCATCATACTAGTCTATGTTGATGACATTATCATCACAGGGAATGATCTAGCTTACTGCAACTCTATTATTGCACATTTAAGTTCTATATTTCCTGTCAAAGACTTGGGTGATCTACATTTTTTCTTGGGTTTGGAGGTGAAGAGGAATTCTCAGGGCTTATTTCTTTCTCAATCCAAGTATGTGCTTGAATTACTTCAGAGAACCAACCTTGTTGAATTGAAACCTTGCAATTCTCCTTGTCCTGCCAACTTTAAACTCTCAGCTACAGATGGTAACCCACTGACAGATGCTACTGCTTATAGATCTCTTGTAGGCTCCTTACAATACCTCACATGGACTCGACCAGAGATTAGTTTTGATGTCAATCAAATATGCCAGTTCATGCATGCTCCTACCACAACTCATCTAACTGCTTCCAAGAGAGTTCTTAGATATGTCAAAGGCACCATAGGACATGTATTACACTTCAGCAAAGGCTTTACAGCTCTCCAAGGATTCACTGATGCAGATTGGGCCGGGTCCCCTGATGATATGAGATCAACCAGTGGCTACTGTGTGTTTTTGGTGATATTCCTATTTCTTGGTCATCCAAGAAACAACCGACAGTGTATCGATCTAGTACTGAAGTAGAGTATCGATCTCTTGCCTCTACTGCCGCAGAGGTGCTATGGCTTTGTCAGGTACTAAAATATCTTCATGTGTTTCTTCCTGCCCCTCCATCCATTACCTTTGACAACAAGAGTGCAATTGATTTATCTTCGAATCCTGTGTTCCGTAGTCAGATGAAGCACATGGTTATTGATTATCACTTTGTGCGCGAACTGGTTCAGTCCAAGCATCTTCAGGTCATTTAAATTGCTTCTCTACACCAGGATGCAGATATTTTCACTAAGGGTCTTGCCACTCCCCGTTTCGATTTTTTAAAACACAAGCTTCGAGTTTTATCCCCTCTTCAGCTTGCGGGAGGGTAGTAACCAAACATGCCCCTAAGGCCGTTATACTTTTCCTGTGTCTTTGTCTACGTGGCCTTAAGTGTTTGGTCCTTGACGATCTCACAGTCTGTCTTGTCAATAATCTCTGTCGAGTATATACTGTGAGACTAAGTCTCTCTTTTCTCTTAATGAAAGAAATCTTCTCTTGCCTGAACCATTCTTCTATGGTATCAGAGCAATATGATCCTTATAAACCCTAATTTTTTTCTTCTTTTCTGCCTTAATGGAGAATCCTACTTCTAATTCCATAGATAATGTTCCTATTCATTACCTATCTAGCTTCGTTACTCTCAAATTAACAGATGATAATTTCCTCACCTGGAAATCGTTGATGATTCCTGTCATTCGTAAATACAAATTGATGAAATACTTAGATGGATCTTATCCTTGTCCAACTCAATACACTAATCTAATAAATCAAGCTAATGAGATTGAAAAACCTGCCTACACAGATATGATCGATGAAGACACCACCATTATCATGTGGATACAATCAACAATTTCTCCTTCGGTAATTCCTTACTTCACTAGATCTTCTACTTCTTATCATTTGTGGTCAAGTATCAATGAAAGAAATCTTCTGTTGCCTGAACCATTCTTTTATGGTAAAGTTGTCAAGTATCAATGAAAGAAATCTTATCCACATGATAAAGTTGTTGTTACTTTATCTGCATTGAACTCTGATTACTTTCCGTTTGCCACATCTATGAGAACTAGAAATCCTCCAGTATCAAGTATTGAATTACATAATCTGTTGCTCAGTGAGGAAACTGTTATCAATGAACGAAATCAAAATCTTCTTAATGAGTCTAATAATCGATCTTTCACTTCTCAGATGAGTAATTTTGGGTCCAATGTTAGAGGAAGAGGTGGTAGGAATTTTTCTAATTATAGAGGTGGTGATCGTTCTGGTGGAATGTTTAATTCTGGCATAAACTTTAGTTATAACAATGATTATTCTCAAGGAGGTAGAGGTTACTCAGGTTACTCCAATTCTGGCAGAGGTTATACTAATTTTTCACACCAACATGGTAGAGGTTCTGGCAGGGGTTTTACTACTTCAGGCATTTTACCAACACCAACTTCTACTCAACCTCCAGCTCATTTGTTTGATGATGATCGAGAATCTTGTCAGATATGTCGTAAAGTTGGGCATCTTGCAGATGAGTGCTGGAATCGTATGAAATTTTCTTATCAAGGTAGAAGACCACCACGAAACCTCCATGCTATGCTTTCCTCTGCTAATATCTTTGGTAAAAATCCATGGTTTATGGACTCAGGTGCTAATCAACACTTAACTTCTGATGCTACTCACTTTGATGGTTCTACTTCCACTCCTTATGCTGGAAATGATCATATAGCTACTGCTGGTGGGGAAGGTATGTCTATTCTGAGTCATGGTTCTTCTGTCCTCTCACATGCTAATCACAAATTTTATCTGAATCATATTCTCCATGTACCTAAAGCCTCTCATAATTTGATCTATGTTCATAAGTTTGCTAAAGACAACAACTGCTCTCTAACTTTTACCTCAACTCATTTTTGTGTCAAGGATCTAAAGTCAGGGAGAATCCTTTTCCAGGGACCCAGTGAAAATGGCCTTTACCCTTTCCATAGTATTTCTGCTACAACATCTACATCAGCTTCAGCCTTATCTTGTGTTAAAGCTTCTTCTGAAGTATGGCATAGGAGATTAGCACATCCCTCTTTTAATTCATTCAATAGTGTCTGTAAAACTGTCATGCTTGACACTTCTCAGTCCAAACCATTATTTTGTACTGCTTGTCAGCTAGGCAAGATCCACAAGCTTCCTTTTAGTATGTCTACTTCTATGTCTACTTTTCCTCTACAACTTCTTCATATGGATGTTTGGGGCCCTACTCTTGTTACTTCTGTAACTGGTTTTAAGTTTTATGTGAACATCATTGATGACTTTTCTAAATTTTGTTGGGTTTTTCCATTAACAACTAAGTCTGACTTCAAATCTATTTTTATTCACTTTAAATCTTCCGTTGAAAATCTATTATCTTACACAATCAAAACTTTTAGAACTGATGGAGGAGGTGAATTTGTTAACAATGAACTCAAATCCTACCTCTTTGATTTTGGTATTTCTCATGAAATTACTTTCCCACACACACCAGAGCAAAATGGTGTTGTTGAATCAAAACATAAACATCTCTTGGATGTTACTAGAACTTTTCTAATTCAAGCCTCTCTTCCTATCTCTTTCTGGTATGAAGCTCTAAGTACTGCCAATTATACTATCAATAGACTCCCTACTAAGTCTATTTCTTTCTCATCTCCCTTTGAAAAACTTTTTCATAAAACACCTGACTATTCTTTCCTTCACAGCTTTGGTTGTCTATGTTTTCCATGGCTTCGACCTTATACATCCACTAAACTATCTCTTAGAAGTGCTTCTTGTATCTTCTTAGGTTATAGTTCTACTCAGAAAGGTTACAGATGTTTCAACCCCTCCACTGGTAAAACTATTGTTTCCAGACATGTCATTTTTCATGAAACCTCTTTTCCTTATTCTACTCTTGTCAACTCTACTGTCCCTAACTGTACTTTTGATATGTCTGTCACTCTTCCTGACACTCTATCTCTTACTCACTCTGTCACTCCATCTAATACCTCAACTGCTATTTCCCATTCTACTTCTACACCACCCACACCAACTTCTCATTCTCTCCCTGATACTGTCAATTCTCATAACATGACCACCAGATCAAAAAATCACATTTATAGACCTAAATTTATCTTTGCAACAAAACATGCCCTTCCCACTGCTCTAATTACTACTCTTACTCCACCCACACCCACTTGTTATTCTCAAGATGTCAAAATTCCTGTTTGGAAAACTGCACTTGATATAGAACATAAATAAGTTATGGATGCAGAAACTTTCAACCTTGTCCCTCCTCATCCCTCACAAAATCTCATAGGCTTTAAGTGGGTGTTCAAAGTTAAACATAATGCTGATGGAACAATTGAGAGACATAAAGCCAGATTGGTTGCCAAAGGGTTTAACCAACTTGAGGGACTTGATTACAATGAAACCTTTAGCCCTGTTATTAAACCTGTTACAATAAGACTTGTTCTCTCCATTGCTGTTAATTTTATAGGACCATCAAACAACTTGATGTGAGCAATGTCTTCTTACATGGAGACCTCAAGGAACCTGTGTACATGACTCAGCCTCCAGGATATAAAGATCCATCAAAACCAGACTATGTTTGCAAATTGAACAAATCTCTTTATGGTCTCAAGCAGGCCCCCAGAGCATGGTATGAAAAACTTGTTGATGTTCTAGTTGCTCTAAACTTCAAGCCTTCTATTTCTGATTCATCCTTATTTGTTCAAAAGTTTGGTGCTAAACTGACCATCATACTAGTCTATGTTGATGACATTATCATTACAAGGAATGATCTATCTCACTGCAACTCTATTATTGCACATTTAAGTTCTATATTTCCTGTCAAAGACTTGGGTGATCTACATTTTTTCTTGGGTTTGGAGGTGAAGAGGAATTCTTGGGGATTATTTCTTTCTCAATCTAAGTATGTGCTTGACTTACTTCAGAGAACCAACCTTGTTGGATTGAAACCTTGCAATTCTCCTTGTCCTGCCAACTTTAAACTCTCAGCTACAGATGGTGACCCACTGACAGATGCTACTGCTTATAGATCTCTTGTAGGCTCCTTACAATACCTCACATGGACTCGACCAGAGATTAGTTTTGATGTCAATCAAATATGCCAGTTCATGCATGCTCCTACCACGTCTCATCTAACTGCTGCCAAGAGAGTTCTTAGATATGTCAAAGGCACCATAGGACATGGATTACACTTTAGCAAAGGATTTACAGTTCTCCAAGGATTCACGGATGCAGATTGGGCTGGGTCCCCTGATGATAGGAGATCAACCAGTGGCTACTGTGTGTTTTTTGGTGATACTCCTATTTCTTGGTCATCCAAGAAACAACCGACAATGTCTCGATCTTGTACTGAAGAAGAGTATCGATCTCTTGCCTCTACTGCGGCAGAGGTGTTATGGATTTGTCAGGTACTTAAAGATCTTCATGTGTTTCTTCATGACCCTCCATCCATTGCCTGTGACAACAAGTGTGCAATTGCTTTATCTTCGATTCCTGTGTTCCATTGTCGGATGAAGCACATGGATATTGATTATCACTTTGTGCGCAAACTGGTTCAATCCAAGCATCTCCAGGTCATCTACATTGCTTCTCTACACCAGGCTACAAATAGTTTCACTAAGGTTCTTGCCACTCCTCATTTCGATTTTTTAAAGCACAAGCTTCGAGTTTTATCCCCTCTTCAGCTTGCGGGAGGGTAGTAACTAAACATGCCCCTAAGGCCGTTATACTTTTCCTGTGTCTTTGTATTCGTGTCCTTAAGTGTTTGGTCCTTGACGATCTCACAGTCTGTCTTGTCTGTAAACTCTGTCGAGTATATACTGTGAGACTAAGTCTCTCTTTTCTCTTAATGAAAGAAATCTTCTCTTGCCTGAACCATTCTTGTATTAGCTACTACTCAAGCTTCATTTTGCTTACATTTCTTACCTTTTTGGCGTTCAAACTAGAGCAAATTCCGTGGATCTCCTTCACTTACATCTGAGACTCTTAAAAAATGCCACTTCTGCATTTGAAAGATATTGAATTACTCACAAACATTGTCACCCATTAATTTCCTTGTATACAGAATTACTTGTAACTCGAAAGATATCGAAGGGACAAAGCAATATGAGTGAGGCAGAGGATAGGATCAGCAACTTGCCGGCTTCACTTCTTTACCATATCCTCTCTTTTGTTTGTACTCAAGATGCTGTTCGGGATAGTGTATTATCTAAACGATGGCAATACATTGGGAGGTCTATCCCTACCCTTCGTTTTTGGTGCCAAAGTACTTCGGATGTCAATAAATTCATGGATATTGTTGATACAACGTTGGAGCAAAACTCGAATTGAAAAATGGATCTCTGCTGCATGCAGCAAGTCACAATGTTAAAGATATCGCTCTCAGAATGATCCAAAGAGACCCAATTTTGATGCGGCCATCTCTCTGTACTTGTGATTCACTGGTTAGTTTGACGGTATATATATCCTAATATATCTTCCAAGACTAAGATCTCTTATGCTATGTGGAGTTGAATTTAGAAATGAGTCCTGAAATGAGCAATTCTTTTCCAGTTGCCCTGTCCTTGAATATTTAATGCTGGAATGCTGCACCTGGTCTACTAAAAGCAAACCAGGTTCTACAAACTATGTAATGTAATGTAGTTGCATATGACCATGTTGCTTTGCTGATTCTGTAGCCATTAGATGGCTTAAAGTTCTGTGATAGATTCTTGTATGCTTAATAAGAAGAGAAAAGTGATAAAAGAATTATGAGGAATTATTATCATTACAGAGACGGAAAAGGAAAATTAAACATCTCCCTTATAAAGCATAGTTTGGACAACTTAGGCAAGATAAAGAGCGGCCAGGATTCATTCTTGGCAAAGCTAAATCCATGGCTCTGGTTGCTCACATCATTATTGAATCATTAATTTCTTATAATAAACACTTTATTAATCTCTTATCATAAATGTCTTATAAGTATCTTAATAAATATACTTTCATTAGATAAATAATAATTATTAATAAAGAATCATAATAACTTTTAAATTTTTTTTCAACCCATTATATTTTTTTAAGTATTTTTTTTTAAAATAATCTTATAATTACCTTAATAAATATACTTTAATTAGATAAATAATAAATTTTTTAATAAAGAATCATAATAACTTCTAAAATTCTTTTCAACCCATTACATTTTTCTAAATATATTTTTATTAAATAAATAATAAATTTAATAATAATCACATACATAGAAATTAGGGATGACCTAGGTGGTGTTTCAGATTGGAGATGCATGGAGCTGGTGACGATAGTGATGGTGGTGGAAAAGGTAGCGGTAATTAGTGGTTTTGGTGGTGGGTTGCCATCTGAAATGGCTCACATTTAGAAAATCAATGTCGTAGACTGTCTGAGAGTTTTCAAGAATTAGAGATATATCTTTTCTGAGTCGAATGAGTTTCCATCTGAAATGTCTCAACGTTTTATGATATATAGTGGCTTAGATAAATGAATTAGTATTTATTTGTGTTATTAAAATATAAGAAAATACGATGTAATATGTATTGTAGAGTCCATTCAGAGTTTTAATCTTTTTGGACCATTTTAGAATGGGACAAAATAAACAAGGATTCTGAGCTTATGGGACACAATTATTTATAGGAAGAATGAGTTTGAGTGATGTAATTTTGTTTTATTCTACATAGTTCGATGTTTTGGTTTTGCGCGGTCACTAAAATAAGGGAGATTTAGAAGGGAAATACCATCTCAAATGATCGATAATATGTTTTTGTCTTTGCAAACTATAAAACATATCAAATATCGTTGGTTTTGTTATGAAAGAGGGCAAGAATAAACATTATTTGGGAGAATGTCAAAATATCAAACATACTGGAAAGGAATCATATATGAGTACATGATAAAAGATTTGTGGATTGAAGAGTAAAAATATATATATTGGTTTTGTCTTCATTTTTGTAATGATAAGGAGAGTAAACCCGATAATTAACAAATATTAAATTTAATATCCAGATAAAAATTATGCCCATGTCTTGCCAAAGACAGGTTAAGCGCTAGATAAATCTACGCTGAACTAAAGGTTATGTGAGTAGTGGCCAAAATTTGTCTAGGAAGAAGATAAATCCACGGTCTTGGTTTGCTCAACCAAACTATTATAAATGTTTTATTAATTAGTATCCCATTAGTTTCTCATAATAAATGATTAATTAACTTTTCATCATAAATGTCCTCTTAATTGATCTAATAAATACATATTTCTATTAGTAAATAATAATTTTATTAAAAATTATATTAATAAATATTAATGGTGGTATTGGATGAAGTAGTGGGTGGTAGAGATATTAAACACACAAAAATATTATGGTGGGTGTTGATCTTTCTCTGGTGGTGGAAGAAATAATGTCGATGGATGTTTTAATGGTGGTGGGTGTTGGTGAATAATAATAGTGAGCAATAATATTTTTGTGTCTTTACAAACGCACAACGTTATATTGTGAAAGATACGGTTAGCTATTTTTTCGCACGATTGGTAAGGAAAAAAACCAAATATTTTGTAGATGATACCAGATCTTATAAGAAAATATCATCATATACCGTTGGATCACCTAAATAATACCCGATCAGAAAAATCATGACTTTTAGTGTTAAATAAAATTGATTACAATATAAAATAGAATTTCATAAAAACAAACCAATGGAATAAAAAATAGTGGAATAAATTAATTGACGACTTAAGTTTGTTCAATATAAACTTTTCTCATGACGTCTTAAAAAGCACGTCCAGTGGTTGGGGTGGAAGCAACGGTGATGTGGGGAAAAGAAGTGATATCAAGTGATATTTTGGATGTACTGGGTGTTGGTGAAAGTAATATATATATTTTTTTAATAATATTTCGCCACAAATTGGTTAACCTTATAAAGAATATAAAATGTGGTTGATCGTCTTAATGATAACATAAACTCGGTAAAAATACATGATAATTAAAATAATAACTGCAAACGAACGGTACGAATCAAAATCAGTACACAATAAATTAACTTATTACTAAGTCGCACGGTTATGACACGAGATATATCATAGCTAGGTGATATTTTTTCATGGTTCTTTGTTATGTATTATAAAACAAAATTTAACTAAGTTAGTTAGCATAAAGAGAGATCTTGATTTTCCCTCCCGATTGATAAATCCACGTTTGTGGTCGATCCCATGAATACATGCTTTAATTGGAAAATAATGCATTACATATTCTCTTTTTCCCATCCCAAAAATCAAAAGCAAAGTGGAGAAATTTTATAGACTAAAAATAACAAACCAACATTCCCATAAAACTAAACAATTGATTCTCTCACTCACATCCAGAAGGAGGAGTGGACTTAAAAACTTTAGTTACCCACTTTTGAGCAAACCTAAATCAGAAATAAATTTGGGAATTAGAGATAGACTAAAGAGACAAAGAAATTAAATCCAAGAACATGCTTTCACTCAAACTTATATCCTTGATGATTTGATATCATCCTGAAAATCTTAAGTACCTTAATTTATCAATTGTTTTTAGTATCATCCTCAAGATTTGTTTAGGGAGAAGATAAATCAATAGTTGTTTAAGTAAGTGTTCATAAGTGATGTCTGTGATTGAAAGTTAGAAATTCATATCTAACGGTCTTAATCTGTGCACATCATTATTATCTCATAATAAATATTTTATTAATCTCTCATGATAAATGTCTTATTAATTATCTAAATGAAAATATACTCCCACTCAAGATAACAACTATGTTAATAATTACATCAATAGATATTATGGGTAATCAGGGTGATATTTGTGAGTGGCGGTGCATGGAGCCCGTGGCGGGAATGCTGCTGGTGAATAAGGTAGTTGTAATGGGTGGTTCCGGTGGTGGTATCATAATTAGTCAATATAGCAATGTGCAATGTTTATTCGATGTCGTTATGACACAAATAACATTATATTTTATTAGTTGTGCTTGATTTTTTAGGTGTTAAAATAAGCTCGGTCAAATATAAAAGAAAAATAATAATCAAAATGTATGAAGAATAATTGTCACTTTAAATAGTAACAACAAATAAATAACACCGGTCAAAATAAAAAAATTCACTTATTTTCGTGGCCGTGCCGTTACGGCACGGGCCAAGTTCTAGTAATAAATAAAGGATAGCGAAATATATAATAAATAAATCTGCTTGATTGGTGCGCTATATGCAGGCTAAAAATCATCTTCTATGACATGATATACGACAGATGGCAATAATTGCAAAACTAATAAAGCATATCGACCCCGCTATCCAAATCCAAAAAAGAAAATCTAATCCGAGTCGGATTTTCTCATTAAAACTCATTGGCCGCCATGTTCGTACTAAAGCAGAAGATTTTTTATGACGACTACTAGTAGTATTTCCATCAATTGTTCTTTCCTTGTAAAAATTCAAATGTCCTCCTGAATCCAGTTTAGCTCTATATATATATATATATATTGGGGGAGGCTTACGAAATCCGAGCCGCTATGCGCAATACGAAACCTACACGAGCAATGAAACACAATGCGGAAAATACACAACTACGCAATATAGAAGCAAACACACAACACCGGCAATTACGTGGAAAAACCCCTCCAAGGTGAAGGGTAAAAAACCACGGGCAAATCTTCCACTATAATCAAACAATGGGTTACACACAATTCTCCCAAATTTGGGGATAAACTCTTCTTCAAGGTGCCTATAGCACTTGGATATCAATTTGCCTAATTACACTCACCCCTAAGGATGGATCAACAATTCATTCATATATAATATGAGATTCACTATCAATTTAAGAACAAGAAGTGATTTGAGATACTTAGTACTAGGATTTGACAAACCCTAGAATTTCCCCCCTTTGAAGAGATGTGGAAATTGATCAATCAATTCTCCACCACAACAACCAAAAGATCCTTCAACAAGAACCCTTTCTTCTCCTCTTCAAGATGCCTCTAATCTCACCAAAAATGGTGGCTTAAATCTCTCTATCTCTCTCTCACTCTTTCTCTTCTTCCTCTCTTTCTCTTTCTTCAAAATGAAGATAAAAACCGTGAAACCAAAAAACAAGTCTCCTGATGCCTTTTGTGGACAAAACCAAAAAACAAGGCAGCCACTAACTTCCTCCCTTGAATGGTTAAGGGGACTCCACATGTTTGGGCCAAAAGGAGTAAAACCCAACAATCTCCCCCTTACGACTTATGGCAAGGTACCCATCACCACCAAACCTGCCCTGCTGCAGAAATACACATGCTTGTATTTTGGTAGCGACTTTGTCATCATATCAGAACCGTTGTCATCTGTATGGATCTTCTCAATATACAAGACCTTATCCTCGAGAACTTCTTGTATCCACTGATACCTAATATTGATGTGCTTGGACCTCGAGTGAAAACTCGAATTCTTGCTGAGATGTATGGCACTCTGGCTGTCACAGTAAACGATGAACCTCTGTTGCTTCATACCGAGTTCTCTAACAAACCTCTTCATCCATATCATCTCCTTGCAACTCTCTGTAGCCGCAATGTACTCTGCCTCTGTAGTAGACAATGCCACACATTTTTGTAACTTGGATTGCCAAGACACAGCTCCCCCTGCATAGGTAAATAAGTAACCCGATGTAGACTTGAGACTGTCTTGAGCACCTGCCAAATCTGAATCTGTGTAACCAACTAACTCTGGCTTGTCACCTCCATAGCACAAACACATATTAGAAGTACCCCTCAAATACCGTAGTATCCATTTCACTGCTTCCCAATGCTCCATAGCAGGATTTGATAGAAATCTTCTTACCACTCCAACTGCATGAGATATATCCGGCCTTGTACACACCATTGCATACATCAAACTACCAACTGCGGACGCATAAGTAATTTTCTCCATCTTCCGTTTCTCAACATCATTCACAGGACATTGATCACGAGATAACTTAAAATGGTTTGCAAGTGGACAACTTACCGGCTCAGCCTTGTCCATATTAAATCTTTGCAACACCTTCTCAATGTAGCTTTCTTGTGATAGCCACAACTTCCTCGCCTTCCTATCACGAGTGATCTCCATGCCAAGAATACGCTTTGTTGCACCCAAGTCTTTCATAGCAAAAGACTTGCTCAGATCTGACTTCAACCTGTCAATCTTTTTCTTATCTTTTCCAACAATAAGCATGTCATCAACATATAGCAAAAGAGTAAGAAAATCACCATCAGCAAATTTTTGAATGAATACACAATGATCTGAAGCCGTCCTCTTGTACCCATGTTCCTTCATGAACGATTCAAACTTCTTGTACCATCTTCTTGGAGCTTGCTTCAAACCATAAAGACTCTTCTTTAGCTTGCACACCATGTGCTCTTTGCCTTTGACTTCAAAACCCTCGGGTTGTGCCATATACACATCTTCCTCCAACTCACCGTGAAGAAATGCTGTCTTGACATCTAGTTGTTCTATCTCAAGATCCAAACTAGCGGCTATTGCCAAGACAACCCGAATAGAAGAAAATCTCACCACCGGTGAGAAAATATCGTCAAAGTCAACACCCTTTCTCTGCTCATAACCCTTCACAACTAAGAGTGCTTTGTACCTTGGTTGTGAGTTACCATCTTCAGTCTTGATTCTGTACACCCACTTGTTCTTCAGAATTTTCTGGTTCTCAGGCTTGTCAACCAAATCAAAAGTGTCATTCTCATCTAAAGAGCCAACCTCTTCTTTCATGGATTTCAACCACTTCGACTTTCAGGAACACTAAGAGCTTCTTCATAAGACTCTGGTTCACCGCATCTGTGAGCATCACATACTCATGTGGTGGATACTTTGTTGAAGGTAATCTGGTCCTGCTGGATCTTCTCAACTCAGCTTCTGGTTGTTGTTGTTGCTGCACTTCTTGCTCAACATCACCCACTGAAACATATTCATGAGCTTCATCTTCATTTCCATTACCATCAACATCATCATCATGTTGTTCAAGAGTAGGAACAACTGGATTTTGATCCAAGGTCATATCATCTTGAAGCTTTGGCATCTCAATCTTCTCAAAGTCTTCAATTTTCTGGTCTTCAAGGAATACTGCATCCCTACTTCTGATAACCTTCTTCTCAACTGGATCCCAAAATCAGAACCAAACTTCTCTGTTCCATAGCCTAGGAACACACACTGCTTTGCTTTGTCGTCAATCTTTGATCTCCGATCTTTTGGGATATGAACAAATGACTGCAACCAAACACTTTCAAGTGATCATAAGTAGGCTCTTTGTCTCTCCATACCTTTTCTGCTAATTCTCCATCTAGCGGTCTTGAAGGAGATAGATTGATCAAATACACATCAGTATTCATTGCTTCACCCCAGAAATGCTTATGCAACTTGGAATGAGATAACATGCACCTTATTCTCTCAAGAATAGTGCGGTTCATCCTCTCTGCAACACCATTATGTTGTGGAGTCTTGATCTCGATTGTTCATGACGTATACCCATTCTCTTGAAATACACTTCAAGTGGACCAATGTACTCTCCCCGTTGTCGAACGAAGGCACTTCAAGGTTCTACTGTTTCTCTTTCCACCATCTTTGTGAAACATCTTGAACACAGAACAACATCATCTTTGGTCTTGATTGCATATGACCAAACCTTCCTTGAAGCATCATCTATGAAAGTAACAAAATAAACAGCACCACCAAGTGTTTTGACCCTTAAAGGTCCACATACATCAGAATGAACAAGATCAATAATACCATAATTGCGCTTGGGTAAAGCTTTATGAAAAGAGACTCTAGTTTGTTTACCAACTAAACAATGAGTACACTTACCCAATTGCATACCTTTGGCATTTGGAAAAACTTGTCTTTTGGTGAGGATTTGAATTCCCTTCTCACTAAGATGACCAAGTCTTCTATGCCACAGCTCGGAGATTGAATCTTTGTCAACAGCATTCAACTCACCTTTCAACACCTTCACTTGTGTCTTGTACAATGTGCCACACTTCTTGCCTCTTGCAATAACCATAGAGCCCTTGCTTAGCTTCCATTTTCCATCACCCAAGTGATTGTTGTACCCTTCATCATCTAACACTCCTGGTGACATTAGATTCAAACGAAGATCTGGTACATGTCGCACATTTCTGAGAACCAACGTACAACAAACACTGGTCTCAACCTTCACATCACCCATTCCTACAATTTTCGCAACACCACTGTTGCCCATTCTAACTGACCCAAAGTCACCAGCCTTGTAGGAGGTAAATACATCTTCATGAGGAGTAGCATGATAAGATGCACCTGAATCAACTATCCATTAAGAATCGTAACACCGCAAAACTAACACAAACATCATTACAATCTGAGAATACAATGATATCATCATTTGTCACAATAGCTGCAACACTATTGTCTTGGTTATCATTTCCTTTCCCCTTCTTATGTTCTTGCTTGGCTTCCCGCATTCATTTGAATAATGACCTCTCGTATGACAGCGTTCAACATTCAACTTCCTTTCGGACTTTGATTTACCCCTTGACTTGCTACGGCCAACTTGTCTTCTCGTCTTTTCTTCTACCCCGATTTTCTGTCACAAGAGCTTGAATGAGATGAGTCTAATGACCTTCTTCTAACTTCTTCACTCAAGCAAACCGCTAGTTGCAATTGATCATGTTCAACTTCTTATCTAGTGAGAATAACTGAGACAATTCCTCAATGGCTCCCAACTGTCTGGTAAAGTATTTAGCAACAAATAAGATTGAACCTCTTCAGGAATTTTGAGGTCCATAGATGTAAGATGATTCATGATACCCTTCATTTCATTTAAATGTTGCGCCATTGAACTCCCTTCCTTGTAACATACGCCTTTCCAAGCTTTTTGAATAGAAGAGATTTTTCACAAGGAGACTGCTGATCATATATCTCCTCTAACTTGGTCCACAAAGGATATGCTAGTGTCTCACTAGCCACATGATGAAAAATGCTATCATCAATCCACTGACGAATATAACCAACTGCTTTTCGATTAGTAACCTTCCAATATTCTGCACTTGTCGCCTCAGGCCTTACTCCCTTACTCTCTATTGGACCATAGATATCTTTACAATATAACCAGTCTTCCATCTTCGCCTTCCATATGACAAAGTTCTCACTGGTCAAATTGACCATTCTATTACTAGTGCTAGCTTCCGCCATTGCACATGATTAGCTCAACCCAAAAGCTCTGATACCACTTGTTGGGGGAGGCTTACGAAATCCGAGCCGCTATGCGCAATACGAAACCTACACGAGAAATGAAACACAATGCGGAAAATACACAACTACGCAATATAGAAGCAAACACACAACACCGGAAATTACGTGGAAAAACCCTCCAAGGTGAAGGGTAAAAAACTACGGGCAAATCTTCCACTATAATCAAACAATGGGTTACACACAATTCTCCCAAATTTGGGGATAAACTCTTCTTCAAGGTGCCTATAGCACTTGGATATCAATTTGCCTAATTACACTCACCCCTAAGGATGGATCAACAATTCATTCATATATAATATGAGATTCACTATCAATTTAAGAACAAGAAGTGATTTGAGATACTTACTACTAGGATTTGACAAACCCTAGAATTTTCCCCCTTTGAAGAGATGTAGAAATTGATCAATCAATTCTCCACCACAACAACCAAAAGATCCTTCAACAAGAACCCTTTCTTTTCCTCTTCAAGATGCCTCTAATCTCACCAAAAATGGTGGCTTAAATCTCTCTATCTCTATCTCTCTCTCACTCTTTCTCTTCTTCCTCTCTTTCTCTTTCTTCAAAATGAAGAAGATAAAAACCGTGAAACCAAAAAACAAGTCTCCTAATGCCTTTTGTGCACAAAACCAAAAAACATGGCAGCCACTAACTTCCTCCCTTGAATGGTTAAGGGGACTCCACATGTTTGGGCCAAAAGGAGTAAAACCCAACAATATAAACATCGTCCTTCACATTAATACTTCCTTCTTCTTGTGGCCTTCATTGTCGATGATTCTTGTTGTTATGGTAAAGATATTTAAGTACTACATCATCAGCACCAACAAGATATAAGTTACCAGTTTTGTCTAAACTTAGGACTACTGGCAGACTTAGTGAACCCTTAAGCACGTTTGATAATACTCTTTGATGATCTTGGTAGTCTGGGTCATCATCTCTAATACTCGTATCGATTATTGTGATCAAACCATTAGTCTCTTGAACAGATAACCTGTAACGACCAGAGATGAGTTGAGCTCCAGGTCCTAACGTTTGACCGCCGAGAATAGTATCGGTAGGATAATCGAAACTCTGCCAAATAATCTGAGAATTTGAACCATGTAAAACAAAGTTTCCATCATCATGTATTATCGCATATGACACTGGTTCATGTACGTCGGGTATTAGAGGTTTCTGTATATTATCTGGCATTACATGCATCACTAAATTTCCATCGTTGGTGAAGAGAATTGAAGAAGGTTTTTGATATGGAAAATTGTTAAAATTAGCTGTCCAAATTAGGGATTTTAATGGAGATTTAATTATCCATATACCGACTCTATATGTATCTCTACAATTAGGTGAAGAGTGTGTACATGGTAACCGGTAGAAACCAAAAGCAAAATTACCCGAGAGCGAAAGCAAATATCTAGAAGAAGAATCATCCAAAGAAGTAGATATAGATGAACCTCTGGTTATGTTATTACTGACTGAAGTATCATTCAAAGTTGAGGATTCAACAACTAGTAATGGAACAACAAGTAATAAGAGCATTACCTGTAGAAACTTCATGGTTGGGACGACTGAAAATCAGCTAGCTAAGGTTGATTCTGTGAGCTGAAACCTTGGCTATCAATTCCTTGATTAATCATATATATATATCCTCGAATCACAAGAGACTAAATAAGTTCTACTATTTAGAATGGAAATCCTGTAAATTTAAAATACAAGGAATCCTGTAAATTTAAAATACATATATACAAGAAATAGTGTAAATTTAAAATACATATACAACATATACGAAGGGTGTACTGTCAGTGTACGAAAAATATTTTCACTTAGATCTGTTTCTTTTTGTAGGCAGCAACTGCACTTGAAGATTTTTTTTTGTCTTACTATTACCAATTATTACAACCTTTATTTACATGAGAAGGATGTTGAATGCTTATTAAAGGTGGTTATTCAATCGTGTTATTATCATCGATGCTTTTAGTTTTTATAAATATTTTTTCTTTGCGTTGGACGGGCACGAATTATTTGTGCTAATCAAACCTGATTCTGATGCCTATGAGACGCAAATATTTCGTTTTTAGGAAAATAAACAAAAAAAAAGTATGAAAAAGTGTATAATTGGTACTTTCAGTGTTGTATTCTTATATTCTTGCTCTTTGAATGCAGGCGTGATTCGTATGAGAAATGTCTTTCAGTTAACAATGGGTTCACGAGAATTGGAATGTTACATCAATGGCCAATGGGTGAGTGTTTACACGTAAGGGAAAAGTAGGCGCAAATTTTAAAAAATATGGTGTTAGTTGTGAAATCCTAGGGTTTTAATCCGACAAGCTTTTAATCGAGCAAAAATAAAATAAAATCCCGTAATGTTTTTATACATCTTAGTTCGAGTTCCTCCTTTTGTTTTTGTGCATTACTATTAACGTAGTCATATCCCCTTCTCATAGTCTCATTTCATGTGATGGAGATAGACATACTTTGTTCTATTACACCGACTTTTAGACAATAGTTAGGTTACGCTCTATGTAACACCCTGTATTTTTAGCATGGCGCATGCTGAAAGATACGCCATGGACTGAGATGAAGCTTCATCCAAAGTTTCCGTTGGTTGGTAAGAGGTAGATTGTCTTAAGGACAATATCACGCCAAAATGGCGCATTGCGTTGGGCAATTGACCAAGGGTCAATATTGGGTGCCAGGTAAGGCACATCGTGTATGCATATTGGCTAAGGCCAATATGACCTTAGTTGGAAGTTACATTGGCCAAGAGCCAATCTCGCACCAAAAGTGCTTCAGGCCAATTGGGTAGATGGCCTTAAGAATGTACAGCCATCACAGCTGGACATTGGTGTGGCCAATGGGCCAAAGTCGGAAATATAGCCATCACGGCCCTTCATCGGGTTTGGCTCGGGAAATGTTCATCCATCCTGGCCGAGCATAGGAACTGGCATGTGAGCCAGAACTGAATGTACAACCACCTTGGCCGGTTATTCAAGAAAATACATGGCAACGACCATGAATAGTAAAACGAGGAGTTGATGAAAGATTTTATCGCCCCTAATCAGAATTCTAAAAATGTCAAATAAACATATATAGGGAAGGGTAGTTAGTTGAAGGTGCATATGCAGACTATGCACCGAGTAAGCTTCATAGCTTAGCCGGAAGGGTATAAAAGATGCCTAAGGCTCATTTATAGTTGCTTAGCCTTGAGAGGGGACATATGATGCTAAGGCATCACTATGCCATTCCACGGACTCGATGATGCATCACTTGGAT
The DNA here is from genome assembly GCA_023529315.1 of Papaver bracteatum. Taxonomy (NCBI): domain Eukaryota; kingdom Viridiplantae; phylum Streptophyta; class Magnoliopsida; order Ranunculales; family Papaveraceae; genus Papaver; species Papaver bracteatum. The sequence goes on from JAJJWX010000177.1 coordinate 991,169, forward strand.
GTATTTGACGGAACGACCTATACGGACTAGGCCATTACCATTATTTCTTGGCCACGGCCTATCAAACGAGTTGGAATAAGTTTCTTGTCCCTTCGAGGATGAACTACGGTCTGTGCTTGATTCTTTTAGAGTAGGGAAGGATACGTAGGCAGCCGCAATGAGTTGCACCATTGCCGGTCCAGCACGTTGTCCCCTCATATCATTTAAGCTCGGTAGCTCGACGCAAGAGACGATTGTGGCCAGACTTTATGAGGCTAAGTTGCATGCCAGTAAGTGGATGCTCATACTTCCTATCAAGTTATAAAGAGTTGGTAAGCGAGGCAATGTAGGAAAGGGAAAGGGCTTGGTGCGGCCTATGCATAAGTCCACAGCTTATGCCTTAAGTCTGGACAAGACCCGACGGTATGAAGGTTGCTCATCTAGTTAGGAAATTCAGTGACGAATTCCTACACTGAGGCAAAGCCAGAGATGCATGCGAAGTGCATTGGCATTGGCGTTATGGCCATAAACCCTTTGCAGAACAAGGGTAAGCTGGAAAGGTGTGGAAGCTAAGTTAGTTGCATCATGCACCACGAGGATGCTTTCAAGGGAAAGTGAGCGTGCATTTGCCTAGGGATGAGGCCCGGATCGTAGCTTCATCGTGGCGCACCGGGGGAGTTGCGGCCTGCGGGGCGACGCGCCGAAGGCGCAATTTTCCGGTCCGTCACAGATGGTATCAGAGCAAGTTCCGAGAAAACACTAGGGACTTGTGCGGAGTGGACTTGTCCACAAGTATTTTCCTTATTGGAAAAACTTAAAGTTGGAGAGTAGGCCAACTTCTGCGCGAGAAGGAGTTGTAACTGTTGGGCCAGTTACTATGAAAATCGAGTTGAGCTTGTATGAGTACTGTGAGTTTGCCAGGCCTTTGTGGCACCCCGCTTACGAGCATCCGGAAGACCGTATGATACGGTGGGTAGACAATGGGACTAATCATCCCCACACGTTGGAAACTGTCCAAGGATGTGCGTTGTCAGGCCCGGCTAGCATCCCACTTACGAGTGGCAACCTGGATGACCGTCAGGGATGGTGGGCAACTGGAAAACTATTCCACACAGTACTCTGCTAAATTCTTGTCATTTCGATGACACCTTTCAACCTTGTGAACCTTAGGGATTCCTGGGTGGTAGTATGGGATACTATTCAGGATACTTGGTCGAGTTATCCTCTTGGAATTGGCCAATTGAGATTCTTTGTAATGTTGTGGGCACTTTTTGGATTCCTGGGCAGGTGGTATGGGACATGTGCTTAGAAGGTCTAAATTGTTGTTCATGATAACTTGAAGAAACCCGTGATTTCTGAACATCTGGAATGGGACTTTTGCTCAGGAAATCCAAACCGAAGATATTGTCCACAATAGTTTTTATTTGGAATTTCGAGGACGAAATTCTTTTAAGGGGTGAAGAGTGTAACACCCCATATTTTTAGCATGGCGCATGCTGAAAGATGCTCCATGGACTGAGATGAAGCTTCATCCAAAGCTTCCGTTGGTTGGTAAGAGGTAGATTGGCTTAAGGCCAATATCACGCCAAAATGGCGCATTGCGTTGGGCAATTGACCAAGGGTCAATATTGGGTGCCAGGTAAGGCACATCGTGTATGCATATTGGCTAAGGCCAATATGACCTTAGTTGGAAGTTACATTGGCCAAGAGCCAATCTCGCACCAAAAGTGCTTCAGGCCAATTGGGTAGATGGCCTTAAGAATGTACATCCATCACAGCTGGACATTGGTGTGGCCTATGGGCCAAAGTCGGAAATATAGCCATCACGGCCCTTCATCGGGTTTGGCTCGGGAAATGTTCAACCATCCTGGCCGAGCATAGGAACTGGCATGTGAGCCAGAACTGAATGTACGCCCACCTTGGCCGGTTATTCAGGAAAATACATGGCAACGACCATGAATAGTAAAATGGGGAGTTGATGAAGGATTTTATCGCCCCCGATTAGAGTTCTAAAAATGTCAAATAAACATATATAGGGAAGGGTAGTTGGTTGAAGGTGCATATGCAGACTATGCACCAAGTAAGCTTCATAGCTTAGCCGGAAGGGTATAAATGATGCCTAAGGCTAATTTATAGTTGCTTAGCCTTGAGAGAGGGCATATGATGCTAAGGAATTACTATGCCATTCCACGGACTCGATGATGCATCACTTGGATGTATTTTATAGAACAACCTATACGGACTAGGCCATTACGATTATTGCTTGGCCACGGCCTAGCAAACGAGTTGGAATAAGTTGCTTGTCCCTTCGAGGATGAACTACGATCTGTGCTTGATTCTTTTAGAGTAGGGAAGGATACGTAGGCAGCCTCAATGAGTTGCAGCATTGACGTTCCAGCACGTTGGCCCCTCATATCATCTAAGATCGGTAGCTCGACGCAAGAGACGATTGTGGCCAGAGTTGATGAGGCTAAGTTGCATGCCAGTAAGTGGATGCTCATACTTCCTATAAAGTTATAAATAGTTGGTAAGCGAGGCAACGTAGGAAATTTCAAGGGCTTGGTCTGGCCTATGCCTAATTCCACGGCTTATGCCTTAACTCTGGACAAGACACGACGGTATGACGGTTGCTCAGCTAGTTAGGAAATTCAGTGACGAATTCCTACGCTGAGGCAAAGCCAGAGATGCATGCGAAGTGCATTGGCATTGGCCTTATGGACATAAACCCTTTGCAGAACAAGGGTAAGCTGGAAAGGTGTGGAAGCTAAGTTAGCTGTATCATGCTCCACGAGCATGCTTGCAAGGGAAAGTGAGCGTGCATTTGTCTGGGGATGAGGCCCGGATCGTAGCTTAATCGTGGCGCACCGGGGGAGTTTCGTCCTGCGGGGCGACGCGCCGAAGGAGTAATTTTACGGTCCTTCACACTCTATATCCTTGTTGATGGTGTTTTATAGCTTAGGGTTAAAATGGTAAAACACTAAACCTTAGCAAACAGTGATGTCATAACATTTAAAGTAACAAGCATTTACTAGGAACATTTACTGAAGCCTTTAATGTGTCTCTAAATAATTACCGGGGTATGTTTTTCAAATTTGGGTTACGAAAAGCCAAACCCTAATTCCCACGTGTGCCAATGGCAAATCATGCCAGCCACACCAACCGCACCAAAGCATGCCAACCATGATAGCCGCACCTCTGTGCCAATGGAAAATCATGCTAGCCAAACCAACCACGCCAAAGCATGCTCTGTGCCAATTGCAAATCATGCCATCCACACCGACCACGCCAAAGCATGCCAACCATGCTAGCCACACCTCTGTGCCAATGGAAAATCATGCCAGCCACACCGACCACGCCAAAGCATGCCAACCATGCTAGCCGCACCTCTATGCCAATGGAAAATCATGCCAGCCACACCAACCACATCAAAACATGCCAACCATGCTAGACTCACCTCCGTGCCAATGGAAAATCATGCCAGCCACACCTACTGCTCCATGCCAAACGCACCTCGCCATGGCCCCATGCGGCGCCACCATACTGGCCTTCACTATGCGGCTATCAAAACGAAGGCGTGCAACGATCAACGGTTGCCCTTCAATTCCAGGAGAAAATCCTGACCGTCTAAGGTTACCAAACGACCTTTTCCCAAAACCCCTAGCTTGGTCACGCACCTAGCCTAATCTAGCCAATCCATGCGCCTATGGCAAGCCCTTGGCTCCACACGTCAAGCCAAAATCACACCTAGCCACGCCACCCTGTTGGCCTTCCCTACGCGGCCACCAAAACGAAGTTGTGCAACAATCAATGGTTGCCCTTCAATCCCAAGAGCAAATCCTATCCATCCAAGATTACCAGATGACACATGGTAACCTTTGGCCCAAAAACCTAAGTTTGGCCACGCCAAAACATGCCATGCCAACCTAGCCGCGCAACCACGTTGGCCCTCACTACGCGGCTACCAAAACGAAGGCGTGCAACAATCAACAGTTTCCCTTCAATCCCAAGAGAAAATCCTTGCCATTCAAGATTACCAGATGACACATGGTAACCTTTGGCCCGAAAACCTAAGTTTGGCCACGCCAAACCATGCCATGCTAACGACATGCCAACCTAGTCGCGCCACCATGTTGGCCCTCACTACGCGGATACCAAAACGAAGGCGTGCAACGATCAACGGTTGCCCCTCCTCTCAAGATGAAAAATATCGACCGTCGAAGGTAACCAGGCTAGCAAGTTTCCCGAGCTTGACTTTCCAAGCCACAATAACATGCTACATGTTTTCAAAAAACATTCGAGACATCAACACAAACTGGGGGATCCTCTTTGGGTATTGGTTTGGCGGTTTACAGGGTGCGGCATACACTACGCCCGTCATAAGGAAGTGTCATAAGGGTGAGGCGGTTAGTAAATATGGGAAGTTATGTGTGAAACGTTCATGCGACATAAAGCACATTCGTTAACAATTTTATGGGACATCAATTCCATAGCGTTAGCAGTTTCATGAAAACTAGTTTCATGCGTTAACCACTTTATGGAATATCAATTCCATGCATACGGTTACCACCTCCTCTCATTTACTTCCCCACTCCTTAATGAGACCAGGGTACATTTTTATTCCGACTTGTATAAATAGGTCTTACCTATTTCCATTGAACAACAAGTTCATACGGGAGATACAACACTCAGAAATACTTATTTGATATCTCACCTTGTTAGCTCTCTCACTTTTCTGATAACAAGTCGTAGTAACCCAACTACTCTTCCAGAATCAACTATTCTGGTCTCACCACTTTCCTTGATTCCCTCCCCAAAACTAACCCATTCTCCTCCACTTTGTGACCGAAGCAAGTCTGGAACGACCATTTCTTGGTTTATCCCGGACTTGTATAGATTTATCTCTCGAATCTAAAGTACTCCCTTGTAGTACATTGTTTAGGGTTTAAATTGTTTCTCACCTGCTGTTGATGGTGGTCTTTAGTTGAGGGTTAAAGTTGTAAAACGCTAAACCCTAGCAGACACTTAAAACAAGCATTTACTTGGCACGTTAATAAAAGCTATTAATATTTCCCTAATAATTACTAGGGTATATTTTTTTTAATTAGGGTTATGACAAACCAAGACCTAATTCACCCCGCGTGCCAATGGCAAATCATGCCAGCCACGCCTAGCCGACGCTAGCCACGCCATGCCAACCGCACCGTGCCATAGACCTAGTTATGCTAACCGCACCTCGTGTGCCAATGGCAAATCATGCAAGCCACACCTTACCACGCCAAAGCATGCCAACCATGCTAGCCGCACCCCGCGTGCCAATGGAAAATCATGCCAGCCACGCCTAGCCAAAGCTAGTCGCGCCATGACAATTACACCATGCCATGGCCCTAGCTATGCTAGATGCACCCCGCGTGCCAATGGAAAATCATGCCAGCCACGATTAGCCCAAGCTAGCCGCACCATTCCATGGCCATATCTATGCTAGCTAAACCCCGCGTGCCAATGGAAAATCATGCCAGCCACGCCTAGCCCAAGCTAGCCGCGCCATTCCAATTGCACCATGCCATGGCCCTAGCCATGCTAGTTACGTCTCGTGTGCCGATGGAAAATCATGCCAGACACACCTAGCCTGGGATAGTTACGTCATAACTTGGCCCTAGCTATGCCATGCATCCATTGAAAACATTTGGCCCCATATGCCAACCTAGCTACGCCGAGGCATGCCATGATAGCCTGGCCATGCCGCTGTCCCTCATGAGATCTTCCTGAGTCTTTCTTTCGGGCTGTTTTGCCCCACCCCCGGACGAGTTCGAAACCTATAATATCCCCGTGAGAGGAGATAGGAAATTCTTTTTCGGTTGATTTGAGGGGCGGACCATCAAAATCCGAGTCCGTACTAGAACTCTGTAGTGGTTCTAGTGAAGGGAACCAATTAGGGTATCTAAACCAAATTGAATCTAGGCGCCCATCAACGGTTGCCCTTCAATCCCAGAAGCAAATCATGGCCGTATAAAGTCTCATCATGACTTGATCCCTAGCTTGGTCACACACCTAGCCAAGCTAGCCGCGCCATGCTAAATACGCCTCACCATGGTCTTGCATGCCGTGCCACCCTACTTGCCTTCCCCATGCGGCTACCAAATTGAAGACTGGCGCACATCAACGGTTGCCCTTCAATCCCAGGAGCAAATCCTGGCCGTATAAAGTCTCCTCATGAATTTATCTCTAGCTTGGTCACGCACCTAGCCAAGCTACCGCGCCATGCTAAGCATGCCTCACCATGGCCCTTCATGCCGCGCCACCCTATTGGCCTTCCCCATGCGGCTTCCAAATTGAAGCCAGGCGCCCATCAACGGTTGCCCTTCAATCCCAGGAGAAAATCCTGGCCGTATAAAGTCTCCTCATGACTTTATCTCTAGCTTGGTCCCGCACCTAGCCAAGCTAGCTGCGCCATGCTAAACACGCCTCACCAGGGCCCTTCATGCCGCGCCACCCTACTGGCCTTCCCCATGCGGATACCAAATTGAAGCCAAGCGACCATCAATGGTGGCCCTCAATCCCAGGAGAAAATCCTGTCCGTGTAAAATACCCTAAGGACCTTAGACCCGAAATCATATCTTGGTCGCGCACCTAGCGCCCATGGCAAACCCTTGGATCCTCTTGCCAATTCAGAACACACCCTAGCCGTGCCACCCTGTTGGACCTCACTATACGGCTACCGAAGCGAAGGAATGAAACGATCAACGGTTTCCCCTCCTTTCAAGATGCAACATCTCGACCGTCGAAGGTCACCTGGCTAGCAAATTCCTCAAGCTCGACTTTCCAAGCCACAACAACGTTTTACATGTCTTCCAAAGCGTTCGAGACATTAACACAAACTGGGGGATGCTCATTAGGGTTTTGGTTTGGCGGTATATAGCGTGTGGCATATGCAAATGCCCGTTTCAAGATAGTGTAATGGGATTAAGGAGGTTAGTAAATGAAAGAAGCAACGGTGAAACACTCTCCATAATGGGACATCAATTCTATTAAATCCCATCAATGCCAGGCGTTACCACCTATTCCCATTTAACTCAACAGTTTCCTTCTATTATGAGGCCAAAGTACGTTTCCTTCTTGACTTGTATAAATAGGCTTACCTATTTCCACCAGAACACAAGTTCTTGGTTAGGAGAAAAACACCGCACTCAGAAAATAAACTCTTGCTAGCTTTCCCAGAAGCTTTCACCTTCTGATACAAGTCAAGTGCTACTCTAGAATTATTCTGGTCTCAACACTCTCTTCGCTTCCCTCCCTAAACCATCCCATCTCCTCCACTTTGTGACCAAAGCAAGTCTGGAACGGCCATTTCTTGGTTTAGTCCGGACTTGTACAGATTGATCTCTCGATCTTAAAAGTACTCCCTTGCAGTACATTGTTTAGGGTTTAAACTGTTTCTCACCTTCACACTTGTAATTACCAAAAACGGTAGAAACTATTTTCACCTATAAACAATTGGCGACCACATCGGGAGGATTGATCTATCGGTCCTAATATCAAGATGTAAATACGTCTCTCTAACAAGGAAGGATGGTTGTTTTTCGCACCGAGCCTGTGCCCTAAGATTCCATTCAGGAAAACAACAGTGTTTTAATACCCAACAACGTGGCCGACGAAGGAGTTCCAAGGCTGATTGATCTGGCACGGGTCTAGGGGATTCATACCAAAAATATAGATCTGATGAAAACTCGATCAACGACATACTAGATTTCCTCATCAATCTGACGACAGAGCTTAGAGGATCACCTGCCTCGGAAATTTCGAAGCTGGGAAATGATATCCCGAATGAGCACTGTCAGACCAACAACTTCACCGCCAACCAGAAACCCGTGAACCAAGAAGCAGTCTCACTGGTGGAAAACCTATGTGAACTCTTATATATTTCAAGGGATCAATAGATAGAGACGTTCGCCGCCATCAACCTAATAACGTCAAATATGCCCTTGGTTCCTACGCGCTCGGAAACAACAAGAACGCAATGTTCATCCATTAATAATATCACGTTCACTGACGAAGATATGATGGATAAAGAAGGCCATAACCGCGCCTTACACATCACTGCTCGAATACAAGGTGTGGAATTCAAGAGGGCCCTCGTCGACACAGGAGCCTCCTCCAATGTTGTTACCCTTAGGACGCTCAGGACGGCTAAAGTGCGATCAAACGAGGTGATACGACAATCTACTACCATGACATATTTCAAAGGTAACCAAACCAATACCTATGGGTACGTCAACTTGAATCTTTCGGTGGGACCTGTCCAGTCAGGAGTAAGATTTGAGGTAATTGAAAAGAAGCTAGATTACCATATGATACTGGGGAGACCATGGCTCCAGGCAACAAGATCGTTCCTTCAATGTACCACCAATGCTTGAAGACCATTCTAAATGGATAACTTGTTCGCATCGCAGCGTCATTGAATCCCTATGCGCTAATCTATGGCATGGAGGTTTTTGAACCAAAATAGGGGCCGCAAGTCACAACCAATGAGACTCACCGCACCCCACTGCCGAAATGGACGTCCATTGAAGGAATCGATAATCTTGCACAATCCCGAAAAGAAAATAGACCCAACGCTACACCTTCAGGAGAGACACGCACTCCCCTCCATCCGTGAAGCCAAAGCCTGGTTCTGACCAAGCGAGAACGGACTTTCGTTGTAGGCCACGACGAGAAGGGGAAAGCCGTATATCAGCGCCGCTATTAACAATTAACAGGGGAGACCACCACACGGTCTCTTCGCCCAATGGAATGCCAACTCAGTAATGAACCACAAGAGGAGGTGCCTGACGCACCACATCAGCTACAAGATGGCACCAATTCAACAACGAGTGAGCTCGAAATTATCAATATCGGGAATGAGGAAGCTCCACGTCCCATCTCAATAGGCTCGAAGCTACACGCATACGAGCGTGCAAGATTGATTGACCTCCCCAAGGAGTATCAAGATGTGTTCGCATGGACATACGAGGATATGCCTGGCCTGGACGAAAAGCTGGTCACTTACCATTTGCATGTGATACCAGGATCCAAGCCGGTCAAGCAGACCCCAAGGCAGTTCTGGCACGATGTTGAAGAAAAAATTAAGACGGAGTTTCAGAAATTATTGGCGGCTGGTTTCATCAAAACAATCCACTACCCCACCTGGTTAGCAAACGTAGTTCCAGTGAAGAAAAAGAATGGTCAAATCAGGTGTTGCGTTGATTTCAGAGACCTAAATAAATGTTGCCCTAAAGATGATTTTACGCTCCCCAACATTGATATGTTGGTATATGCCACCAGTGGACATGGTATGTTTTCTTTCATGGACGGGTACAGCGGCTACAATCAAATTAAGATGTACGAGCACGATGCAAGCAAGACCGCTTTTTGGACTCCTCTCGGAAACTTTTACTACACCGTGATGCCTTTTGGTTTGAAGAACACCGGCGCTACATATCAACGTGCCATGACCACCATCTTCTATGACATGATGCACAAACAGGTTGAGGATTACGTAGATGACATAGTGGTTAAATCAAGGACCTGGGCGGCTCATACAGAAGTTTTGAAATAAGTGTTCAAAAGGTTCCGTGAATACAAGCTAAAAATGAACCCGTTGAAGTGTGATTTTGGTGTCTCCTCGGGCAAATTCCTAGGCTTCCAAGTGACCGATGAAGGGATTAAAGTTGTCCCAACCAATACACAAGCTATCCTCACAATTCCACCACCACGGAACGTGAAGCAACTCCAGAGCTTCATGGGAAAAATAAATTACATCCGTTGTTTCATACCCGGATTGGCCCAACTTATTGCCTCGTCTACCCCATTACTAAAGAAAGGAGCGAGCTTTGTCTGGACCTCGTTATAACAGGAAGCATTTCGGAAAATTCAAAAAACGTTATCTTCCCCAGCTATTGTGAAATCACCCATGCAAGGAAAACCTCTACACCTCTACACGGATTTCAGTGACACTGCGGTTGGAGCCCTCCTCGCCCAAGAAGATAATGAAGGGATTGAGTACCCCATATACTATTTCAGTCGAACTTTGAGATATGCCGAACTCAGGTACCCCAAGGCAGAAAGGGCATGCCTAGCCTTGGTATACTCCATCAAGAAATTCAGACACTACCTGCTGTCCAACAAGGTGATACTAATATCCAAATATGATCCTGTGAAGTTCCTCATCTCAAAGCCTGTTTTGATAGGAAGGCCATCCAAATGGCTCCTCCAGATATCAGAATTTGACATAACATGTACCTCCACAAGGGCTATCAAAGGGCAAGCGGTTGTGCATTTGCTAGCAGCATTCCTAGGAGAAAACGCTGTAACATTACGCGAGGATCTCCCTGGGGACTTCCCGGAAATCTCTTTCATCCAAGAAGAAACCTGGCTATTTTTTTGACGGATCCGCCACCCCCAACAATGGCACATGAGGGGCCGGCGTGGTTCTAGTATCACCGGCCGGAGAAGTCTTCTCACACTCCTTCAAGCTAGATTTCCCCTGCACAAACAATTCAGCAGAATACGAAGCCTTCCTCATTGGTTTGTCCTTGGCTAAACAAATTGGAGCTACATGTATGGAGATAAAAGGAGACTACAAACTAGTAGTAAATCAAGTAAATGGAGTATACGCACTAAAGGAGCTAACCCTATCCCCGTACAGAGTGGAAGCGCAGAAATTTTTAAACTATTTCGCCGATCTAACTATGGCCCATATCGGGCGCGGTGACAACCGGCACGATGACTGCCTAGCAACCCTAGCATCAAAATTACGATTTGAAGGCTTATAGAAAACCCTGACAGTGAAAATAAGAACTGTGTCTTTGACGTGGCTTTCACAACCTGAGAAAGACGAAGTGGGTGATTGGAGGACACCGATCATCCAATAGCTCATCAGCTCGCTCTTTCAAGGAAAGGTCAGTTTTAAAACCTTGTGTGATTTATTCCTACTTCGAGGGGTACTTTATCATCGAAACCCAGACATCTCGTTGTCAAGATGTCTCGGAGAAGAATAAAAAGAACATCAATATCTCAGCCGCATCCATGGTGAGGTATGTGGCCAGACGTTGGTGGTGACCCTCAATCGCCGTTTACAACGCCTCGGCTATTATTGGCTAGATATGGAGGTCCAAGCCCGGTTACTTCATAAAACTTGCCCTAACTGCTAGGTACCACCACATCAATTAGAGATTTTCAATATTGGTCACACTAGGATTGGCATAATCCATACATCAGCTACCTTCGCGACGGGAAGCTCCTCACTAATTAGAAAGAGGCGTCCAAGATGTTCATATTTCACGATGGGATCTTGTATCGTAAAAGTTTTGGAGGGAGTCTTTTAAGATGTTTGGACGAGGCAGAGGTCCCAATTGTGCTTAAAGAGATGCATGAAGGTGAACACCAAGGAAAGCGGAAGTTGTTTCTCCAAATACATGAGAAGTACTACTGGCCAACCTTGGAAGATGACACATCAGTTTTTGTACAGAGGTGCAAGGAATGTCAGGTCCACGGAAACCTTATTCATGTGCCAGCAACCACCTTGCATGCAATAAGTAGTCCATGGCCCTTTTTTAGATGGGGACTCGACATCATTGGGAAGATCATCCCACCATCCTAAAAACAACATGAGTATATAATAACGGCGACAGAAAACTTTACAAAATGGGTCGAAGCCATAGATTTACGAGGGACGGACGGAACCACAATTTTGGTGTGCCTAAACATATCATTACTGACAATGGCACCCCTTTCTCGAACAGATAAGTACGAGAGTTACTCGAAGAATAAAGTATTAAGCAAGTCTTCTCCACCGCATACTACCCTCAAGGGAACGGGCAAGCTGAAAGCACCAACAAGACTCTAATTCGGATTCTCAGTCGGACAGTGCAAGATAACCCTCGAACATGGCATGAGCAACTGCCCATGGCGCTTTGGGCATACCAAACGTCACCAAGAAGTTCCACTGGAGTCTCCCCTTATTCTCTTGTTTATAGTGCTGATGCCATCCTCCCGGCCGAAATTAAAATCCCATCATCCAGGATCGCCGAAGCAAGTGGAGTTCGATGTAATGAAGCTGAGGCCCTAAACGCTAGTGTTGCAGAGTTGGACACCGTAGACTCCAGGAGGGCCAGAGCGGAAGAACATGCGCATGCATATAGGAGTAGGGTTTATATAGCATACAATAAATCCGTGAAACCGCGAATCTTTCAAGTAGGAGACTTGGTGATGAAAACTGCTAAACACGTCCAACAAGATGCATCTTCACCAAAGTTCTCCGCAAAGTGGGAAGGGCATTACATAGTCACTAAAGAATACATCAGTGGGTACTACAAAAACATTAATGAAGACGGAGGAAAGCTGGAAGCAGTCATCAACGGGAAATGGCTAAAGGAATATTACGCCTGAGCGCCGCCTCATTTGTAGGCACGGATAGCCAGACATTTTTCCGCTTTCCTCCATACTGTATTGAGTTTCCCATTTTCCGTCCTTTCATTTAGATTAAGGAAAATCAACAAAATTCTCTTGTTCTTTCAAAAAAAAAAAAAAACGATGTAAAAAATAAAAAATCTTGAAAACCCAGAAAAGAAACCCAAATGCATCAAAACCACGTGATTCAGAAAAGCCCATCTAAGAGGTGATAATCCCTAGAAAACATCATCTTCAAGCGACTTTGGTACCTCTCTGTCCTGATCTTCAAATTCCGGATCGACTCATCTACCTTATGTGACTCCGCAGACAAGGCTTTCTCCTCTTCCAGAATAGCTCTCGTGGAAGGGACCACGCCAGCAATAATACTAGCCCTGTCTACCTTCACGATTTCGAGGCGATGACGCAACCAACTGACGTTGAACTTCAGAGATTCACAAGCAGACACCATGTTCTCCCACTTTTGAATGGATGCTTTTGCAACGACACGAATATATACATTCTACATTTAAACAATCATCGGCAAGAGACAATTCATGATAGAGACCAAGGCGGACGAACAATACTGTATAACTTCTCTGGTGGCAATATGACCGTATACTTTCCATATTCAATTGTAAATAGTTATGAATTCTTTTCGCACAAGGAACCCCCCAACGTTCCGATACATTGGAGAAAGACACCTCATGTGGGTACCAAACAATGAACCTGCGCTGGGATACTCATGGAAAGAAATTCCTAAGTCCGCATTCTCTAGACCAGCAGCGGCCGGAATAATTGAGCTCGAAGGAAAAGGAGGAATCAAATCATCTTCATCAATGCCGGTAACACATGCTCCAACAGGATACCTCTACACAGAAGAAAGTTTCCATTATTCATCCGCAAATGAAGAAGATGTATGCTAGTTAATTAGAACATACCGGTATGACTTTCTTAACCCGAATGATCCGAACGGGAGAGGTGTCGCAATAATCAAGCTTAGCACGCTTTGCTGAGGAACCTGATCGACTCGAGGAAAGTTCTCTTCTGATTGACATGAGGGAAGATTGGACTTGACAAGAAAAACCTTTGTTAAAAAACTGGGAAGATGATATAGATTCACCGGGCGTAAATACCGTGGAAACCCTAAGGAAAGAAGAGAAGCGCAAGCTGAATAGGTGGAACATGCCGAAATCGTAGCCGAAAAATCAGCCTCGGAATAAAATGCCTCATCAAATCGCACGTCACCTTACCACGTCCCTAGCCCTCACTCCATCACCACAACTCCACCACGCTTAGCCGCCACTGACGTGTTCCACTGTACCATTGCCGTAGCCAAGACCATGTCTCCTATCGGCCCTTTCAATCGAAGCTACCCACCTGCTCCGCCATTCGAGACCGTGTGTACCCTTTTCCGTGACCACCAACATGGAAAATTGAACTCGCTCTACCACTTAAAAGGTTAGTCGGACTCTCCTAACCATCTTTGAAAGGATTTACGTAGTCTGTCACCATCATATGCTTACCCCGCAACAAGGAACCTGTTCCGAGCTAAGCATGGGACTTACTGTTGATGGTTGTCTTTAGTTGAGGGTTAAAATCGTAAAACGCTAAACCCTGGAAGACACTTAAAATAAGCATTTACTAGGCGCATTAATAAAAGCTATTAATATGTCCCTAATAATTACTAGGGTATATTTTTTCAAATTAGGGTTACGACAAACCAAGCCCTAATTCACCCCGCGTGACAATGGAAAATAATTCCATCCACGCCTAGCCCAAGCTAGCCGCGCCATGCCAATCGCATCGTGCCATGGCCCTAGATATTCTAGCCGCATGTCGCATGCCAATGGAAAATCATGCCATCCAGACCCTACCACGCCAAAGCATGCAAACCATGCTAGCCGCACCCCACGTGCCAATGGAAAATCATGCCAGCCACGCCTATCCCAAGCTAGCCACGCCATGACAATCGCACTGTGCCATATCCCTAGCTATGCTAATCTCACCTCGTGTGCCAATGGAAAACCATGCCAGCCACACCCTACCGCGCCAAAGCATGCCAACCATGCTAGCCGCACCCCGCGTGATAATGGAAAATCATGCCAGCCACGCCTAGCCCAAGCTAGCCGCGCCATGCCAATTTAACCATGCCATGGCCCTAGCTATGCTAGTTTCACCCCGCGTGCCGATGGAAAATCACGCCAGCCACGCCTAGCCCAAGCTAGCCGTGTCATTCCAATTGCACCATGCCATGGCCATAGCTATGCTAGCTGCACCCTGCGTGCCAATAGCAAATCATGCCATCCACGCATAGCCCAAGCTAGCCGCGCCATGCCAATTGCACCAGGCCATGGCCCTAGCCATGCTAGCCACGTCTCGTGTGCCAATGGAAAATCATGCCTACCACACCTAGCCCGAGTTAGTTGCTCCATAACTTGGCCTTAACCACGCCATGCACCCATGGAAAACCTTTGGACCCATATTCCAACTAGCTACGTCGAGCCATGCCATGATAGCCTAGCCTAGCCATGCCGTTGTCCTTCATGAGATCTTCCCAAGTCTTGCTTTCGGGATATTCCCCCCCCCCCCCCCGAACGAGTTCAAAACCTAAATATCCAAGCGTGAGGAGATAGGAAATTCTTTTCCGGTTGATTTGAGGGGTGGACCATCAAAATCCGAGCCCGTACTAGAATTTTGTAGCGGTTCTAGTGAAGGGAACCAATTAGGGTTTCTAAACCAAATGGAAGCCAGGCGCCCATCAACGGTTGCCCTTCAATCCCAGGAGAAAATCCTGGTCGTATAAAATCTCCTCATGACTTTATCCCTAACTTGTTCACGCACCTATCCATGCTAGCCGCGCCATGCTAAACACGCCTCACCATGGCCCTTCATGCCGAGCCACCCTTCTGGCCTTCCCCATGCGGCTACCAAATTGAAGCCAGGTGCCCATCAACGGTTGCCCTTCAATCCCAGGAGAAAATCCTGGCTGTATAAAGTCTCATCATGACTTTATCTCTAGCTTGGTCACGCACCTAGCCAAGCTATCCGCGCCATGCTAAACACGTCTGACCATGGCCCTTAATGCCGCGCCACCCTACTGGCTTTCTCCATGCGGCTACCAAATTGAAGCCATACGCCCATCACGGTTTCCCTTCAATCTTAGGAGCAAATCCTGGCCATATAAAGTCTCCTCATGACTTTATCTCTAGCTTGGTCACACACCTAGCCAAGCTAGCCGCGCCATGCTAAACACGCCTCACCATGCCCCTTCATGCCACACCACCCTACTGGCCTTCCATATGCGGCTACCAAATTGAAGTCAGGCACCCATCAACGGTTGCCCTTTAATTCTAAGAGCAAATCCTGGCCGTATAAAGTCTCCTCGTGACTTTATCTCTAGCTTGGTCACGCACCTATCCAAGCTAGCGCGCCATGTGAAACACGCCTCACTATGTCCCTTCATACCGCGCCACCCTACTGGCCTTCCCCATGCGGCTACCAAATTGAATCCAGGCGACCATCAACGGTTGCCCTTCAATCCCAGGAGCAAATCCTTTCCGTCTAAAGTCCCCTCATGACCTTATACCCAAAATCATGGCTTGGTCGCTCACTTAGCGCCCATGGCAAACCCTTGGCTCCTCATGACAAGTATGAACACACCCTAGATGTGCCACCCTGTTGGACCTCACTACAAGGCTACCGAAGCGAAGGCGTGCAATGATCAACGGTTTCACCTCCTTTCAAGATGCAACATCTCAACCGTCGAAGGTCACCTGGCTAGCAAGTTCCTCAAGATCGACTTGCCAAGCCACAACAACGTTTTACATGTCTTCCAAAGCGTTCGAGACATCAACACAAACTGGGGGATGCTCATTAGGGTTTTGGTTTGGCGGTCTATAGCGTGCGGCATACGCAAATTCCCGTTTCAAGATAGTGTAATTGGAGTAGGGCGGTTAGTAAATAAAAGAAGCAATGGTGAAATGCTCCTCCATAATGGGACATCAATTCTATTAAATCCCATCAATGCGAGGCGTTACCACCTCTTCCCATTTAACTCACCCGTTTCCTTCTATTATGAGGCCAGAGTACGTTTCCTTCTTGACTTGTATAAATAGGCTTACCTATTTCCACCAGAACACAAGTTCTTGGTCAGGAGAAAAACATCGCACTCAGAAAAGCAACTCTTGCTAGCTTTCCCATAAGCTTTCACCTTCTGATATAAGTCAAGTGCTACTCTAGAATTATTCTGGTCTCAACACTCTCTTCGCTTCCCTCCCTAAACCAACCCTTCTCCTCCACTTTGTGACCAAAGCAAGTCTGGAACGGCCATTTCTTGGTTTAGGCCGGACTTGTATGGATTGATCTCTCGAACTTAAAAGTACTCCCTTGCAGTACATTGTTTAGGGTTTAAACTGTTTCTCACCTTCACACCTGCAATTACCAAAAACAATAGAAACTATTTTCACCTATAAACACCTGCACACCTGCAATTACCGAAATCAGAAGAAACCATTTTCACCTACAAACAATTGGAGACCACAGCGGGAAGATTGATATATCGGTTACAATATCAACTCCAACTTCTGATTTCGTTTCCCGAACGTCAATCCTAATATTGTGGATCTCAGGTCTGGAGCGGTTGCCGAGAATACTAGCACAGAGCACGTCCCTGATGTTAACGTCTCTCCAAATAACGTCGTTACATAACCGACTGACTACAGTAACTCCGAATGCAGTCACTCGAGCGTAACACTGCCAATCACTAGGGCCAGAGCCGCCGCCGCCTCTAATATCTCTGCGCAACCCTCTAATCATGGAAATGAAAACACCTCTTCGGGCGTTATGCCACCAGTCACCAGAGCCAAAGTTGCTGTTGTGGCTCCTAATGTTTCGCCTAGCATGACACCTCCAACCACAACTAAGGTTCCAACTACCCTACCGACAGGACAAGAGACCGGAGGGACCAGAGGAAACCTTCCTTATGTCACCATCGCTAATTTGATGGAATGACAGGAAATGCTCGCCAGATCCCGGACGAATATGGTTTCAACACAGAAGGAAGTACTCATCTTTATCAAGATCCCGACAGAGCGACTACCACATGAGTGGCATCCTCTATAGATGTTTAGAAACGTCTCCAGCAACCCCGACGCTAGCACCTCTGCGGACGAGGAAATTCACGCTAGAATCCCATTAGAAAGAAATCAGTCATCCAACTTCATTACGCGAGAAGATCTGGAGAAACTTCTCCGCAACCGAATCAAGAATGATGAACTGGACATGCATCAACACCAACCCCCTTACCTATCCGAAATGAAAACAATCCCTCTTCCAAGGGGGTACTCCTCTCCTCAATTCACCCTGTACGATTGTACCGGGAATGCACATGAGCATGTCTCCCGTTTATTGGAATCCCAAGGTGAACATAAATATAATCACTTTCTTCGTCTAAGGGAGTTCTCAAAATCACTTACCGGAAGGGCGTATTCATGGTACAACAGCATCCCGCCGAACAATATTCCCAACTGGAGTAGCATGGTTACCGCGTTTTACAGGAAGTACTTATTCATGTTTGAACAAGTTACTTTCTCAGACCTCAGAAGAATGTACCAGTGGGATAACGAATATCCGAATGATTTTATCAAAAGGTTCAGGGTTCAAGCACTCGACTGTCATGACCCAAACGTGACTGAGCAACATCTGGTGAACGTGTGCATCAATGGTATGGTTCATATTTAACGCGCCTTTATAGAAAACTTGCGCTTCCAAACATTCTCCGAACTCCATAAAGCCGCTAGACTATCCGCAACGACAACACCGGAATTACGGGAAAGAACTAGGCCAACTCGAGCCGAAGAGACACGAGTGAAACTCTCGGGAATAGACGCCTCACCAACAAGCAATTTAATGCCGGCTCATCCTCCATGAACATAGTGAACGAAAGAGGAAAAAGGAATGCCCCAACTATAGGCCACCACGGAAGACCGCCACTAAAGCTCTCATGCATTATCATGAAACCGAAGGGAATACCTTCGATTTCCCGTTTCCCATTGAGGAGGTAATTGACCTCCTAGAAGAATGGATTCAAGACGATGATATCAGACTGCCACCTCCCAGACATCCACCAACTGAGGCTGAGATAGCGAACCCCAAGTACTGTCATTACAACAGATTTGTTCACCACCCGACCAGTGATTGCAACAGACTAAAGCATATTTTCAAAGAAAATATAGAAGCGGGAGAGATACAACTAGGATACGAGGGAGTACATCGAGACCCACTCCCAGTAAGAAACTGTGGTTTCTCTGGGACTACGTGCACGATATTGTACAATCCATGATGCAGCATGTATGCGAAATTCTATATCTTTCCAAGGTGCAGCGCCAAGATATTTTCGCAGCTCTCAATCGCGTTGTATCCGGCAAACGACTTTTCCTCTCCCCGAAAACTACACCAGGGGCCCAAGCTTTCCAAACGGGCGGAATCAAAGGGGGGAACTGGGGACTGATGACCACGTCCCATTTAAGAGGTATCTAATTTCATAACATGCTCATCGACACGGCCTCTGACCTCAACATCATTACTTTCAAGATACTAAAGGCCGTGGGATTTACAGAACAAGACGCTACCCATTCCCCGTCTATGATTAAGAACCCGAGAGGAGAATCTTTGAACGCGCATGGCTACATCAACCTCGAAATCAAGATGGGAGACGCTATAACGCATAGCAAATTCCACATTGTCAAAGAACTAGGTCACAACATGATATTGGGGAACTTATGGGTACTCGACAACAATGCGAAATTAGATGTGCACCCTCTACCGACGTCCACGCCCGAAAGAATTTCTAACAAATCATCCCACTGGTTATCGCTTCGACGAGTTATCAATGGAACCCAGACATCTGGAGAAGACCTGTTGGCGCTAGCCCATGGATGTCAAACGCAAGTAAGTCTGGCTGAACGACCTTCTCTACAACCAGTCATTCATTTCCCTATTCCGTCATGGGGACTCGTTGCGATTACTGGCACAGACGCTGTCAAGAAATGTGAATAGGGTGCTGGGCCATTTGAACACTTTGCAAAAATCTTGGAAACTTCTATAGAAACCAATGAAGCCAATACTCAAACGGTTGCACGATGCCTGAACCAGTTTTCAATCGGAGATATAGTGGTTAAAGTAAACTCATTTCAAGTTGGGAAGATGACGGTAAAAATGGCTATTCAAATTGATTTGCCCAATGGAAGGGAAGACGAGCCGTATCTGGTGGCATACGTCCTTTTAGGAGGATATTGCAAGATCATCAACACATACACGCCTAAAGGAGTGATAGTTCACTCGCGATGGCTCAAGGCCTCCAATCCATAAAATGCTGTACTTTTCCAGTCACTCTCCCTTTAGTATTTCTTTTTACAATTCCTCTTAGTAGTTGTATTTCTCCAAGATGAACACACCGTTTGTGTTATTCCCTCGAATTTTATTTTTCGTCAAAAAAAAAGAAATGATTATAAATACATCTCTTTCCAAACGAGTTCTCCAGATATCATAGAAATATATCAAACTAACCCAGAAAACCACTGCAAATCCTTCATACCACAACCAGGAATACCTCATTCAATCATTCAAAAAAAAAATATAAAGCGAAATGTTGACTGATGAAGAAGAAGGTAAAGATGAGTTTGCGAAGAACATCAGGGGAACTAAGAAACTAACAGGAATAACAAAAGGGAGGAACTAGCCATCGAAGGATGAAACACGAGTCCTGTTGGTTAAGGCTATCTTCAAGCACTTCCCCCAACAATCTCTCGGGCAACAAAGATTCCATTCAACGGTGTTAGCAGCAGCAACCTCAACATCCCATCCCGAAGAAACCACAGCAACAATAGTGTTCGCTTCGGCGACCGGTCCAGCATACACCACCATTACCCCTCCAATATCGCCAACAAAACCTCTGGCATCAACTCCAAAGGCTACTTCGGTCCTGTCAGACGCTCCCTCGGAGGTTTTCTTATTGACCCTTCGAAGAATATTTTTTTATTCATCCGCATCAAAATCGAGAACCATGGCGCTTGCCTGCAAAAGCTTCACATGCTTGATTTTCCGTTTCTCCGACCTAGAAACAGTTCGATCCGCCCTATGACTGGGCCGAGGAAAGGTTTTGCCACACGAGAACTTCTAAACATGTAAAGGTTCTTCCTCATTTTACTCGTCCCTCATCCATGTTCACCAAACCCAAGAAAGTCCGAACACGCGCCTGCACTTCATGGAGATAGATGAAAGGGAGGTCCTTGATGATTTCACCAGCTTCATGGAACAGAGATTCGATTCTAGCTAATGCCTCCTCATGAGAATAAGAGCGGTTTCCTCCAATTCTGAAGTCCTTCTCCGAAGAATTAAAGACATGGATATCCCTGGAGGGTCCCATCATACACTACAATAAACAAGAAAAATGGTCAAGTTCCATCCTATCTATACACACATATGAAAGAGGATAAAATAAAAATAAAAAGGAAACGCGAGGCGATACCAGTAAAGAGGATGTACGAAGACGAACTACGCGAATGTAAAGTTCAAGATCATCTTTTATGTACAACAAGATGACGCAACCTCAAAAGGGAATTTTTTTATACCGGTCGTGAGTTAAGGAACGATATCCGATCCTAATTAAACCTCAAGCCTGGTTGTGAGAAATAATTATGGTTGGTGAGAAAGCATGGAAGAACGTGCTCGAGGCACACTAGATCGTGTTTCCCTTTACCACCGCCAACGCTAAGCTACGGAAGAAAAACCGGCAACATAACCAAAGCATAAAGAGTAACGATTTTCCTCTTTTTGTGGGCGTAACATTTTGGGTTGAAGAGAAGAAGAACTTCCTGGTCGAGTCAAATAAGGAAAGAGGAAACCAAGCCCTTGAAGATAAATCACCAAGCAATCTGTGCCATGTCTCATCCTCACCGCTACTGGCCATCTGTGCACGTCTCACCCCACAAACCGCGCCTTGTCATAGTCACACCAGGCCAAGCCATCACTCCATTTTTTTACCGTGGCCCCACCACGCCTAGACTCCTTGTACGTATCGTCTTTCCAAGGCCACATTATGCCAAGCCGCCTGCTCCACTGTCGCGACCCTATCATCCACTCGCGTTTACCTTACCAAGACCACGCCACCTCTTGGCCCCTCGAGCCAAGCAGTCCACTTTCTTCGCCATCTAAGACCGCGCCGCCCCCTTTGCCTTGGAGATGTACGACCAGACCAAGCTAGTAACTTTCATCTCACCACTCCACGGTCTGCATTCCCAGTACAACTTACGCAGGCCGCCAACACGGGAAGCCAAAACTCTCTTTACCACTAAAAAAAGGTTAGTCGGATTCTCCTGAACATCTTTGCAATGATTTACACCTCGATTTCGTCCTTGTCTGTCACCATCATATGCTTACCTCACAACAAGGCACATGTTCCGAGCTAAGCAGGGGACTTAATGTTGATGGTGGTTTTTAGCTTAGGGTTAAAATCGTAAAACACTAAACCCTAGAAGACAGTGATTTCACAACATTTAAAGTAACAAACATTTACTAGGCACATTTACTGAAGCCTTTAATGTGTCTTTAAATAATTACCGGGGTATCTTTTTCAAATTAGGGTTACGACAATCCAAACCCTAATTCCCACGTGTGCCAAAGGAAAATCATGCCAGCCACACCAACCGCGCCAAAGCATGCTAGCCACACCTCTGTGCCAATGGCAAATCATGCCAGCCACACCAACCGCGCCAAAGCATGCCAACCGTGCTAGCCATACCTCTGTGCCAATGGCAAATCATGCCAGCCATACCAACCGCGCCAAAACATGCCACCCATCACGCCGTAAACGCTGCCAAACCTAAAACCCATTTTAACCCTAATTGTAAGCTAAGTAGCTAACTATATAGGCTAACCTTGGTGATGATCATGACAAATTGATCACGGCCACTTTAAGAATTTTCTTATTTAAAGGGCCCATGAATATTTACGGGAACATGTTGAAAAAATAATTTAAGGGCACATTTTCTAGCTGTGCTGGGCCTCATGTTTTCCTCTCCAACACCTAACGTTAATTGCTCCTCCCATTAATATAAAGTTAGTTTTTCTTGCTACAAATCATAATTATTCATTGAGCTGATCATACTGTATCCATTGATCTCTCTTTTATAAATGAGCCTAAATGATCCGAAAGAATACAATTGAATTCTAGAGGTACATTTGTTGAACTCCTAGCTTCGGACTCATGTTTTCTTTAGTGATATATCTTAATATATTGCAGAATAACTCTTTTGATAGCTTAATTAATTAAATTTAAATTCCAGAAAATTGTTTAACTTCAAAAAATTCAGTAAAGCTCCGACGGTTTTCATGTTCAGTCCTTTCCACCTCAAGTACTTCAGATGTAGAACAATTGCGTTCATACCTAAAGTTAGTTTTCACGTTTCTTAGTTTCGTTCACTATTTTTTTAATTTCGTTGATGATTTCCACATCTTGATGTGATATGGTTCGCTCTAATATAAAACATCAAATCAACCCAACAATCTATAATTGGCATGCTTACAATGGAACACATATATCACCATGTAAGGATGTACCCATAGTACAATCCGTGGCGATGGTTTCGATTCCAATCTACTCGGTTTCTTTTTATTTCATCAATTTATTATTTTTAATAATTTTTGAATTTAATGTGTACCATATATTTTTTTGCAGGGATTCGAACGCACAAACTGTGATGGCTTTTGCACAATCTCTAGGATTAACTAATGCGCTAGCAGCAGAGACATGGGCAACCGTGATAGCAACCAGAACTGCGACGGAAAGACGATGGACTAAAGTGCTATTTGAGACGGATTCGGAGAATCTCATGCGCTACATTAAAACCCCGGTGGAAGCACCTTGGTATATTGCAAAAATGATTGCAAAAATTAAATAAAGAATGCGACAAATTCCATGTTGCACTATTCAGCACAATTATAGAGAAGGCAACCAAGTAACAAACAGTTTAGCAAACTATGCAGCAAGCTGTTGCCAAGCTGGAAATTACTCAACTACAATATGGGACCAAGCAAACCCACCTTTTCTAAACCAGATCCTCCTAAGTGACTCTATGGGAATCACATCATCGATAAATTATTTTAGAATGGATATGATGAAAAGAAACACAATGATTATGTGGAGTCACATTTAAGGATATTGGCACACCATAATCGCCAAAATGTGAATTTCGATTATACAAAAATAGTTTGTTGTTATCAGTGAATTCTTAACTATAATTTCAATTTGTGTTTCAAAAACTAAAAAATTATAAGGATCGATAAGAGTTGTGACCTTGGGAGAGTGTGGACGGGGAGCTCAACAACTATGAACGCGTAAATCACGAAGGCATCCAAGTGTTCACAAACAATGTTCGCGCATACTATAGTTTATAATTTAAGTGTTGTATGCGTAAAGGGGAGTGAATATATCGATTCATCGACTCTGAGTCTTCGGACTCGTCCTTGTCTAGTCGTATATTATCACAAATAATGCTCGTATAATAGAGTAAATAGAGAACGAAGCATAATATAAAGTTTATCATGCTTAATACTGAATATAAATTACGAAATGTAAGTGTTGAATGTAAACGAGACAAATATTTACGTGGTTCAGCGCTAAGGCCTACATCCACAGGGTTGGTGATTCATTATATATGTGATTACAAAGATAGTCGAATAACTTTGGAGTATCAACTGAGGCTGCGGCATTAGAGGAATTACTTACTCTTCCTAATCTCCCTCCTCTTTTCTCTCTTAGAATCGATCTGCCCTTCTCTCTTAGTGGGGAGGGGTATTTATAGGGGTCACAATGTGGGCTCCACTTCTGGAGGCTGTTGTATCCTTATCGTCTTGTTTTCTGTGCCAGTACCGAAGACTGCTTCGTATTCTTCGATGCCCCCAGCAGTCTCTGCTTATTGCCGAAGAGTGACGGTCGTGTCTTCCACCGGTTGGCTGACACATGTGATGCTCAGGGTGTTTAATGCGGGTGGTTGAGTCGTCTGCACGTGCCAGAAAATGGTCCTTTGCCCCTGTCACGTCCGTGTCAATTTGGCTTACCCCATCCGTCGATCTTGGGTCTTTCTCGAGATGGGATAAAGTGAGTCTTTGGGTGCTTTTCAGTACTTCGCGGTATCTTGGTGCTCCTTGATCCTTGGCTATCGGATCTTGTCAAATGATGATCTCACATGGATGAGATATGTCTCTTAGCTATCCACGTGTGGCATCCTATCTTGATGCTCCGAGTTGTATGCCTCCCACGTGTTTGGCCATGGGAACGTGGCGGGTGACGAAATATGTGCATACAATTTGCCCCTTTTCTTATGACTGTGGTGTCAATTGAAGTTAGAGGAAAACCGTCACATATTCCTTACCTCTCTCTTAATAACTTCCCATAGATTTTAGGGCACGTCTCCCAATACATGCAATAACTTCCCCTTGGGTAAAAGGACGGTTTCTATCTTCTTCCATGCTTATAAGTGAAAAAAAAAGAATGTGAAGCATGAAATAAATTTCATTCTTCTCTGTCAGTCCTTCATTCTTTTTCTCCTGAAGCTTTTATTCTCCATTTTTATTTGGATACTCTTTACTGCTGCTGCCTTCGTTTTGAATATCTTCCATTCCTCGTGAATTGCTATTGTTAGTTGTTTTCCGGCTTCGCTCTTCTGCTGGTAAAGCCCCTGCTACAGGTAAGGGTTTTTTTTGGTTATCTTTGATCTTGATATCTATCATTCGTTCATCTTCTGCTACTGTGTTTTTGGGCTTTGTGATGAAGAACACATGCAAAGTATGTTTTTGGCTTTGGACTCTCACCCGGCGACCCCAACTAAGTTATGGTTTCTTCGTTTCTATTTTTATTCTAGGGTTGTCCTTATTTTCTTTTATTGGATAACTGTGATGAACTGGCCGAAATTCAGCTTTTTGATCTTTATTTGTTATTCTGCGGAATCTATAACTTGTTTGTGTGTTCCGCAGGCATGTATGATCGCCCATGGGTTCCTTATCAGACTCCTCCACCTAGTCCTCGTAGATCTCCTCCACGCAGAGACCCTGATATATCTCCACCAGGAGGTTCTAGATCTTTGCAGGCTAATATCCATACCCAAAGGGTATCGTCTTCCTCTGGTCAGAGGCCTTCGTCTTTCAAGAAAGGAGATCCACCGAAGGATCCCCCTGGCTCTAGGTATGCCGCTACCCACGCTTCTTCTCGCCCGCGTGATGAATCTAGAAGCACGCAGGATCCTCCTCGTAGTGATGTGTTGGTCGTTGCACCTATTCATTCTTTGGCTCCTCCTGTGCTGCCTCAACAAATTTCTCTGCCTCCTCCTCTAGCGGTCCCTTCCAAGGGGAAATCCACTAAGGGTACCGCTTCGAAGACTGATGTTCCTAAGATGTTTCTTCTAAGAGAAAAATCTCAGACATGAGTCCTCCGAAGGATTCCATGCCGGATCCTACGGATGAGGAAGACGTTGCCCCAATAATACGAAGCGTTTCGGTTGGTAAAAAGAAGGTCACCTTCAAACATATTGACCTGGAGGCGTTTAAGGAAAAAAATGAACTTCAAGCCTTTGATGTCCACTTCTACGCTCATGATGATGACATCACTTATGAGCTTATCTCAAGCTATCAATTCGATGAGTTTCATCTTATGACCACCGTAGGAGGCGGGTCTCATGTTTCCCCTTTACAAGTTAGGAGATTCTTTTTATTACGACGTACTAGCTGGTCGTGAGGGCTCTTCGACGAACACCCATAGTATTTTGGTATCACAGTTGACTGGGAATTATCTTTGTGCACTAAGGGAGTGCTATCTTCGAAGCAAGGGAGAAACGATGATGACCTGCTATGTCTCCGACCCTGCTGAGATGGAATGGTATACTCCCAAGAATTTTATTAATTCCTTCGGGGATTATATTAACAGTAGGAACCGCAAGTGTCTGCTAACAAGAAGATTTTCCCTCATCATGAGAGGATCAAGCGTGATCATGACTATGAGTGGCATGCTACTATTATTGAGATTATTGGTCCGTGGGCTTGGGGTTGGATTCCTGGCCCACACGGATAGCGTTTCACTTCTGATAGTATGCCTCGTGAGGCTGCTCCTCTTCGTTACGGAGATTTCTGTCCCTGGCGCTTGAACTTCGAAGGCATGAATTTTCCATATGCTCTCGATGTTGTTGTTGCTGATGAAGAAGAAAGTTCAGATGCTATTATTCCTTCGAAGAGTACTGCGACTGTGAAGGTATGGCTTTTCCATATACTACTTGCCCCTTTTTTTCTTGTGTTTAAAAATAAATTTTTAAGTAAAAGAACAAGTAATCCTCTGATGGCATCCTTTATTATTCTGTAGGTGGCGAAAAGACGAAAGATTGGTTCCAAGCGATCTTCTACCGTTGTGTCTGATGAGGCAGAAATTGAAGAGGAGGTTACTAGTCCTTCTAACGAGGACTTTGATGATGATGAGGATATTTCTCATGCGGAGGAGCGTACTGAAACTTCTACCCCTAAACATGAAGATGGTGGTGGTGGGTGCGGGAAGGAGAATGCACCTAGTGGCAGCATTGTTGGTGAAGAAAACATCTCCGGTGGTGGTGATAGTAATGTTGGTGCTATTCCCGTTGGATCCCAAGAATATTTTTTTTGCCCGAGTTTACTCCGTAGGCGAGACCTTCGATATGAATGCTGCCATGGGTCTTGCTGGGGAGTTCTCTTTGCTTTCCCCAAGCGATGATTGGGATGTGCTTGATAATTCTGTCTAGAGGAATGTCACGGGAAAAAAGGTCGTAGATGTGGGTGACGACGTTGAGACCCTTGCTAATTAGGAGGCAGAGGCAACGAAGAAGTCTGCGGCAGGGAAGGCCGCCGTTGTTGGAGAAACTTCTACTAAGTCTCCCTTGGAAGATTTCCCGCAATATTTGATGCTGGAGGGTGACGATGCCATTCTTGCTTGGATTAAAGTGAAGAATTTTATGTTTGTCCCGAACATTTCCCACGTGCTTGCCGTTGAGAAGGATTCCGACGCCTATACCCGTCGGATGATGCAACTATCGTCCGAAGATAAGGTTGTGGCAGCGTGGGACAAGGATCTGCGGGCTTTGGAGGATACTCTGGCGGTTGATCCTCCATCCATTGTGGATATGATGGCCATAGCTGATGGGTATCAGTATGGTTACCCTCAGCCACGGGTGCTAGAGGTACGTTATTTTCTTTACGTTTCTCTATTCTCGAACTATACAAATTTCTGTTATGATACCCCTTGCTTTCCTGGAACGTAGGTGATGAGGAGAGAACACTGCAATCACACCTTGTATCAGTTTTCTAAGGCCAAGTATCTCAAGTTTGAGGCCAAATTTCGTCACATAGAAGGGAGCTATCTGCGGCTGAGGTGGTTATATCTGCCAGGGATCATGAGATAAGTGAGCTGAAGGGTCATCTCAAAGGGAAGGAACATATGGGAAACGAAGAGGAAAAGCTTCGTCTTGAACTTACTATGGTCCGTAGTGAGTTGGAGGAGGTTCGGAAAAATGCTTCATCTTTTACAGGTTCGTTTCCCTTCTTCCCTTTACTCACCGTCGTTACATTCTAGTAATTAGTGTTCTGTCTGAGTCTCCACACCCTATCTTCAGTGGGTGAAGATAGGGTGGAGTCCCAGAGATGATATGGCTTCTGAATGAGAAAGAGCGGCAGAAAGCCCGTATCGTTAAATTAGTGGATAAAATAAAAAGTGAGGCCGAGAGATGGAACGCCAAGGACGAGGTGTGGCATCTGAGGCATACTCAGATAGTTGATATGCAAAATAAGTATAATTCTGATCGCCATCTGTTTAATAGAACTCTGCTATGGATACGTGGAAATCTTAGTGAAGCCCGCGAATATGCTTCATCTTTAGAATATAAAATAAATATTTTGGAGGAAGAGTTACGAAAGTCTCATTCCTCCCAGGGCTCCGAAGTAAGAGAGTATATGCATTATCTTGCCAAAGAAAGAGACGATGCCCGGGCTGAGGCTGGTGCCCTTATCAGAGCCTTAGCTGCGTCTCGGGCTGATGTAGCCCACCAGGCTGAGTCTGAGAGAAATATCGAAGTGAACATGTACATACTCAACAAAGGGTTAGAGGAGATGAATAACCAAGTCAATCATCTTCGCCACTTAGATTCAATGAAGCAGGTAGAGTTAGACGCTAGTCAATTCACTCTTTCCACCCTTCAAACGGATTATAAGAAACTAGCAGATGAATTGGACTTCCTTCGCGAAGCTCGAGACGCAGTTTTTAATGAATGTGAAATAGCTTCGGCTAGAGTCGAAGGTATATATTTGCTTCGTCGAGTGTGATTTTGTGGTTCCATTGACCCAATCCTTCGTATTTATTCTTCTTTTCAGAGCTCCAGGGACAGCTTCTCACTGCAAATGAAAGACTTGAAAAGGATCAATCTGAGCAAGGGAAGGATCAAACTTCCTTAGTTCATGAGGAGGGTCAGACCACGTACAACAAAGTTTTGGCTTCGTCTCAAGACGAAGCGGCGAATGTGGCCTCTAATGAAGTGAGACGTCTGTCCTCCTTATTGTCATAGTCCGAGCTGCGGAATACTTCCATTATGTATAAGGCTCGTTGTCAGTTGGCTGAGGAAACTAATAAGGTCTTGACCAGAATCGAGCATGATCTCAAGACTGAGCATGGGCTCGTTAAGGAATATCCTCCCCCCTTGGCTAGTTCTTCAGGGCCTTCTTATGGTGGGAGTATACCTTCATTGTAGAGTAAATATCCCAGCGGTGGAGCTGAATCATCTAAGTATATTCCTCTGCTTAGTTATAGATAGTTGATCTATGTTGATTATGGGGCTTTGTGCCGCCTGTTGATGTGCCTTTTCTTTTGTTTATTTTTCCGAACTTGTAATCAACTTTTATGGAATGGATCATCGTTTATCAATTATGAAAATCTTTCGTTTTCCTTCATTATTATCTTAGATGTATTATTTGGTTAATGAAACCAACGAGGTACAGAAATAAGAGAGTTTCTTTTAAGAATGAAGTGATTGAGTGCGATGCCGAAGGTATGTACCTTCGTGATCGTCTTGAGACCTGTCACCCCGCTGGCTAATCCTTCGCCAGAGGTTTCCTAGACGGTGGGGGTCGATGCAGCGTTCTAGGATATGGGGTGTTAATTTTAAATATTTACATGTCCCCATTCCGTCGACCTGCTGACTTAAAATGGTTGGAATCTCTTTCTGCTGGATATATTCCCCGTGGTATTACACTTATAGATGCTGATAGGGGAATCCTGAGAGATTGTAGGTATATATTTTCCCCAATTAGCGGGTCTTTTTATAGTATATTTACAGATATATCTACAAGTATTCATTATGCGAATACACTTCCCCTTGTATTAGGCTATCTTGTTATAAAAAAAGCTTGTTTGATTGATTTTTTGAGGTCTGATATTCCTCGTCCAGAGATAAAAAAACATCGTCTTCTTCTTCTGGTACTCTTCACGCAGTTGCAGAGTTGCGCTGCTATCTATGGATGGTATGGCGTGAGATATTTAGCTTTCCATGGGTGTCTGAGGACTTCCCCTTTTAGGTTGCGTAGGTAATATGATCCACTTCCTGCGATGTCATGTATGACAAAAGGTCCCCCCCCCCCATGTTGGTGCCAACTTGCCCCACTACTTTTCTCGTTGGTATTGGGGTATGGTTCTCAGCACATACTGTCCTTC
Organism: Papaver bracteatum; assembly: GCA_023529315.1. Taxonomy (NCBI): domain Eukaryota; kingdom Viridiplantae; phylum Streptophyta; class Magnoliopsida; order Ranunculales; family Papaveraceae; genus Papaver; species Papaver bracteatum. The sequence goes on from JAJJWX010000177.1 coordinate 1,021,344, forward strand.
TATGAAATTTCTAAGCTTAACCTTTTTATTGTACTCCCTTGCTAGCTTTCTTTGATAATTATCCATTTTATGTAATGCCGCTTCTCTTCTTTACTCTAGATCGTCGAGTCTTTCCAACATCATGTCCGTCGTGAGGTTCTTTTCCCATGCTTCGGTCTTCGTGGTCGGCATGATGATTTCTGTTGGGATGACAACTTTGGCTCCATAAGTAAGAAGGAATGGGGATTCTCCCGTAGCTGACCTTCGGGTTGTTCAGTATACCCATAAGACGTTATGTAATTGTTCACACCATCGTCCCTTATGCTCGTCTAGTTGTTTCTTGAGAATGAGACCGAGGGTCTTGTTTGTGGCTTCTGCCTGGCCATTGCTTTGAGGGTATATCGGTGTTGACTTATTCTTTCGGATTTTGAAAGTATCAAAGAGTAAATATATGTTCTTTCCATGTAGCTTCTTACCATTGTCATAGACAATCTCTGCTGGGATTCCCAACCTGCAGATGATGTTCTGAAAAATGAATGTGAAGACATCCGAGTCGCGGATTCTAGCCAGAGCCTTAGCTTCTACCCATTTACTGAAATAGTCTGTGGCCACTATCAAGAATCTTCTTTTCCCCGACCCTTTTCCCCGACCCTTCGATCAGGGGACCCCCAATGTCTATGCCCCATTTTGAGAATGTCCAAGGACTATCTACCGAGTTTAGCATTATTGCGGGTGCGTGGATTTTTTGGCGAAACGTTGCCATTCTTTGCATCGTCTCAACATTCTTGCAGCGTCTCGTATCATCGTTGGCCAGTAATACCCTTGGATTTTTTGGCGAAACGTTGCCATTCTTTTCCTTTTCGTCCAGGGATCTCATCCCACTATGATTTCCCGCGTCCCTGCGATGAATATCTTTTAGCACCAGGTGGCCTTCGGATCTGGATAGGCAGCGTAGTAGGGGTCCGAGAAAAGATTTTTTGTATAAGATCCCTTCCCTTAGGTCGTACCTTCCTGCTTTTGATTGCACCTTCCTGGCCTATTTTAGGTCTGTGGGCAGTGTCCCTTCTTTGATAAAGAGGTGGACCTCAAACCTCCAGTCCTCTTCTTTGCTGAAGTCTTCATCTTCTTCTGCTCTTACCATGATGTCATCCTCCTGGAAGTCATCAATGATGTATTCTCCTGCATCATCGTCTGCTACATTTTCTCCCACGATGACCTTTTGGTTTGCAGCGCAGAATTCTCGGGAAGGGACTGACGGCTCGTAAACCCTAGTGATTTTGATTGACTTAACATCCTCGTTTTTCAACATAGACGAGACATAGGCCAAAGCATTTGCGTGCCTGATATCCTTTCTGCTTAAGTGCCGGAATTTAATGTTTGGTATCTGAGATACCAGTGTCTGGACTAAAGCCATGTATGCTGATAAGGTTTCATCATAAACATTATATTCCAGCTCAATTTGCCGGATGACTAGTTATGAATCACTTGTCAGGCGTACGTTCGTTATACCCATTTCTATTACTAGACGAAGAGCATGTACGACAGGTTCGTATTCGACTATGTTGTTGGTGTGCCCCTTGAATTCTAGTCATAAGGCATGTATGATTCTATCTCCCGTGGGAGTAGTAATCACAATGCCAATTCCTGCTCCCTCTCTGTTCTTCGATCCATCAGCGAAAACTTCCCATTATTTGGGGTTTGCCGGTTCGAGGATGTCGATGGGATCTTTGCTCTTGTCGATCTCTGGTAATCCTGCTGTCTTGAGTCCACCAATGAATATTTATTTGTCGTTATCTAATGGAAGATCTTCCAGGAAATCCGCTAGGACTTGTGACTTCTTGGAATGCTGGAGTTCATGTATGATGTTGAACTGATCAAGATGATTATTCCATTTTGTAATTGTCCCTGCTTTCTCTGCGCTTTTGTAGACGGATTCTAGCAGGGCTTTCCATGGAACGCGGATATAGTGGGTTAGGAAGTAGGTCCTTATCTTTTGGGTTGCCCATACTAACAGCAGGATGAGTTGCTCGATCTTTGTGTAGTTTCTTTCTGCTATGTTGAGAGTTTTGCTGACGTAGTAGATGGGTTGTTCTATCTTCGTGTTGGTTTTAACCAGCACCGCGCTGACTGCATCCTTCGTCGCTGTTATGTATAGGGCCAAAACCTCGTCGGGATCGGGTTTTTGTAAGATGGGGATCTCAGCCAGGTATTCCTTGATTTTTTGGAAATCCTTCTCGCACTCTGCTATCCATTCAAACTTGCTCCCTTTTTTAAGGATGTTAAAGAAAGGCTTGCATCTGTCTGATGATCTGGATATAAACCTCCCTAGGGCCGCTAGGGAGCTATTGAGTTTTTGTACTTATTTCAGGTTCCTTGGAGATGATATTCCTTCGATGGATTGAATTTTGGCGGGATATACATCGATGCCCCTCTTCGTTACCAGGTATCTGAGGAATTTACCTGAAGTGATGCCCAAAGTGCATTTCTCGGGGTTTACTTTCATGTTGTGTTCCCTCATTGCTTGGAAGATATCCCTCAGATCTTGGTGGTGATCCTTGCGTATCTTTCTCTTGACTAGAATATCATCCATGTATACTTCCAAAGTATTCTCAATCCATGGTTTGAAGATAGCATCGACCATCCTTTGGTACGTTTCCCATGCGTTTCGAAGACTGAAGGGCATTCATACGTAGCAGTAGAGGCCATGCGGGGTGTAGAATGATGTGTGTTGTTGATCTCCTTCTTCTAAGAATACCTGGTTGTAACCAGAGTATCCATCCATGAATGACATGTCTTCGTACCCTTCAACTGCTTCGACCAGTTGGTCGATTCTTGGTAATGGGTAACTATCCTTAGGGCATTCCTTATTTAGGTTGGTGAAGTCGATGCATATTCTCACCCCGCCGTTCTTTTAAGGTACAATGACCATATTTGAAATCCATGTTGGATATTTGACTTCTTTGATGAATCCAGCTTCCAATAGCTTAAAAAGCTCCATTTCGACTGCTTTGTGGTACTCTAGGGCTACTTTTCGCACCTTTTGCCTAAAGGGTGGGGTACCTGTATTTATACGAAGCTCATGATGGATTGTCTTCGGGTCGATTCCTAGCATATCTCCTAGTTTTCACACGAATATATCTGCGTAATCCCTGAGCAAATTTATTAGGGATGCTTCTCGTTCCTTATCTATCAGAGTTCCGATCTTGATTATCTTAGGTTCTTCTTGAGTTCCTATGTTGATTTATTTTACTGCTTCCACGGGGGTAAACGTGGGTTTTGATTCCCCTAGGAGATGAACATTCTTTGATTGTTATTTGGTAGGCTCCTCGCCTTCTTTTGTGGCCGAGGTACTTGCCTCTGTGTTCCCAATCGTATTTCCCATTGAAAGACTACTTTCGGAGATTTCTTCTAGATAAGCATTGATGGCCTTTTCTTTCTTGGATTTTTTATTTCTGGATCTTTGGTTCTTTCGCTTCTCATCCTATTCGTTGTTGAGATTTTTCTGCAAAGTTTGACATTCTCGTGTTGTGAATTGGTCTCCTTTTATTTCCATTACCCCTTGGGAAGTTGGAAATATAAGGTATTGGTGGTATGTAGACGCCACTCCCTTGAGTTTGTGCACCCATCTTCGGTCGATTATGGCATTATATGGTGATGGTGCATCCACCACACTGAACCAGGTGTCGACCTTCATTGGCCCTGCGTCTACTTGCAAGACAATATCCCTAAGGGCTTCGTGGCTGCCCCGTTGAAACCGTAGATAGTGTAGTATGAAGACAATAGCTATTCATTGTTGAGTTCCATTCGTTTGAATGTATCGTAGAATAGAACATTAACTAAGCTTCCTCCACCGATGAGGATTTTCTTGATATTACACCCTCTTATTGGCAATGTGAGGACTAGAGGATCGTTATGATCCTCCATATGTTCTTCGACATCATCCGCGTCGAAGATCATGGGCGCGTCCATCCATTGTTCGTGATCGTCCACTTATTCCCCATCGATTTTGTATAGCTCACAATAGTCTTCAAAATGCTTCGTCAGTCTCTTACCTATCTGAGTCGTTAGGGATGGTCCCGCGGACTCAGAACATGAGATGGCATTAAGGGTGCGATTTACTTCGGGCAGCTGGACCTGCTTGCTTCGTTTTGCCTTATCTTCATCGCTAGTCCTTTGCACATACTGTTTAAGATCTCCCGCGTCAACTAGCTTTTAGATCATTATCTTTAGATTCTTGCATTTCTCTGTGAGGTGGCCATTGAATCAGTGATATTCACAATATTCCTTATACCTTTCTGATCTTGGGGGTTGCTTCCCCTTAGACCATGGCCAATTGAGGTTCTCTCGACCCTTGAGCTCTTTCAAGATGCACGAGTAACTGGTATTCAGCTTTGTGTAGACCTGGTCTTCGAATTTTCGAACATCCCCTTGTCGATCGTCCATGCGTTCCCTTATGTCTTCGTTGGGTCGTTCACCCGAGTTGCCCATTTTTGATCTGCTGGATTGTTCCACGGAGTTTGTACATGGTGGACGCTGGGTCTGAGCTCTGAGATTTTCTCGTTGGATTTCTTCTAATCTAGCATGCTTCTCTATGATCACTCAAAGATCTCCTTCCATAGCAGGGATGGTGTCGTGGATCTCGACGAATAGGGGGCTCATCCTATCAAGCCCCCATTTGTAGTAGTTGATGCTAACCACAGGATCTACGTTTCCGATGGCTTGAAAGATTTTGTGCCACCTATCAGTGTATTCTCTGATGGTTTCCTTGTATATGATTGCTAGAGAGAAGAGCTTATCTATCCCGGTGTTGACAACTTTGTTATACATGTAAGTGGTCAAGAACTTATCAGTAAGTTGGTCGTACGAATCAATGGAATTTTATGGCAAGTTGTCGAACCAGGAGAGTGCGGATCCTTTTAAACTCGAAGGGAAGTATCTGCATAATATGGCATCGTCATAATTCCACCGTGCCATCGTTCGATTATAATAACAAATATGGGCAGCGGGATCACTAGATCCATCGTAGCACTCGAAGGCCGGAACATGGCATTTCTGCGGAATGAGAGCTTTGGCTAAGTGTTGTGCCAGGGGGTAGTGTTTGCTTCCTTCATCACTTGCTCCAACCTTCCCCCCCCCCCTTGCCTATATTTTAGTTGCTTGATCTCCGTCATCATCTCGGCACGAAGATCTTCCATTGCGCGTTGATGTTCCTCCAGAGCAGAGGGTCGTCCCGGCCTTGGGGTATCGCTGTCGAAGTAGTCCGAGTTGTCGGGATAGTAATCTGGGTCGAAGCTTCGACTTCCTATTGTGTCCCTCCGGTTTAAGGGTTATGGCCTATTAATAACCACCATAATTCGATTTTGATTTAGTCTTGGAGCCATAGAGTTAGCCTCGTCGAGATGGTTTACCAATTCAGTGCTATGGGTAATTCTATCTTTGAGTTGTTGATTTTCCTGAGCTAGTAGAGTTACCGCGTCTACGTATGTATTTTGATTCTTTCTCAATTCTTCAAGCTCTGCCATCATCTGAGCAGTGTGGTTTGATCCTTGATTAGGCGTTTCTACTTGCATCTGTCTTCCAGCTGCTATCATATGATCTTCGCCTATGATCTGTATCAATGGTTCTGGTGGATCTGTCTGCGGGTTTTGCTGTTCCGATCGTTGCTGCGCATGTTGATTTGTTATTAGGAGCGGTTGATTGAATTGGAGGGGTATGTTATGTTCATTGGTGAGAGGCATCCCATAGAAAGGTTGATGTATCCATGACTTTGCCATCCCTTCATGTTGTTCGGGCGGTCGGGTGGCAGAGGTCGCTTTGGAATCTCCCCCCTTGGATGCCCCGGCTTTTGATGCCCCTTCTTTGGAAGCCGCGACCTTTAGAGCTTCCGCTGCAATAGCGCTGGCTTCTAAAGGGCTCGTGCTTTCAGCTCTATCTTGTGTCTTATCTACGACTTTGAGCTTTTCACCTTTTTGCTTGCACCTAATCATTACTGGTGTCATCCTCGGCGTTCCTATATCTTTGTTCTTCTCCATTTCTGGTATTTTCCGGAAACGATATAGAGTAAAAAAGGCGCAGTTCATAGGGAACCTGTTAGCAGAGTTATGGAAATCAGATCCCGGAGGCATGAAGAGATTATCTGGCTATTATTCCCCCTTTCAGGGGTATCAGATCCCTTGATTACTCCGAGTCTATTTTATAAGTTTGACTAAAAACACGCGTAGTTCGAGAAAGGAGATGTAGATATGACGAAAAGTCTGTTGACGAAGATATATTTTACCCTAATTCCTAAGAAATCGTTCCCGCGGTCCGTACCCTCGAATAGCTGCATGAAGTGGACACAGATCTATCCGTGGATTTTATTTTATAAAGTTCAAGTATAAAAACACTTTTAAAAACGTAGATCTGCTAAAATAAATGCAAATCTACCAATTGGTTTTTTTTTTTCAAGATAAAAATCTTTAAAATGCTTTCGAAGATGTAGATCTACTGGGATAGACATAGATCTGCTCATAAGTTTCATTTTTGAAAGACATAAAACTCGAAAACTCTTATTAAGATGTAGATCTACTAAATAATGCGCGAAAAGACTCACGTGAATATTTTAGATGTTTTTAACGAATGCTGAATTAAAAAAATGCTTCATGCGCCGTTATTTTCAGAGAGTGGTGCATGGGTCAGATAGTATTTTAAATCACAGAATAAGATAAATCTTTTACCGGGACCGAGTCCCCGTTTCTAGCGCCAGATTGTGAACGCGTAAATCACGAAGGCATCCAAGTGTTCAAAAACAATGTTCGCGCATACTATAGTTTACAATTTAAGTGTTGTATGCGTAAATGGGAGTGAATATATCGATTCATCGACTCTGAGTCTTCGGACTCGTCCTTGTCTAGTCGTATATTATCACTAACAATGCTCGTATAATAGAGTAAATAGAGAACCAAGCATAATATAAAGTTTATCATGCTTAATACTGAATATAAAGTACGAAATATTAGTGCTGAATGTAAACGAGACAAGTATTTACTTGGTTCAGCGCTAAGGCCAACATCCACGGGGTTGGTGTTTCATTATATTTAGATTGATTACAAAGATAGTCGAATGACTTTGGAGTATCAACTGAGGCTGCGGGATTAGAGGGATTACTTACTCTTCCTAATTCTCTCTCCTCTTTTCTCTCTTAGAACCGAACTGCCCTTCTTTCTTAGTGGGGAGGGGTATTTATAGGGTTCACAATGTGGGGTCCACTTCTGGAGGCCGTTGTATCCTTATCATCTTGTGTTATGTGCCAGTACCGCGAACTTCTTCGTCTTCTTCGATGCCCCAAGCGCTCTCTGCTTATTGCCGAAGAGTGATGGTCGTGTCTTCCACCGGTTGGCTGACACGTGTGATTCTCAAGGTGTTTAATGTGGGTGGTTGAGTCGTCTGCACGTGCCAGACAACGGTCCTCTGCCCCTGTCGCGTCCGTGTCAGTTGGGCTTACCCCAGCCGTCAATCTTGGGTCTTTCTCGAGATGGGATAAAATGAGTCTTTGGGTGCTTTTCAGTACTTCGCGGTATCATGGTATCTTGGTGCTCCTTGATCCTTGGCCATCGGATCTTGTCAAATGATGATCTCACGTGGATGAGATATGCCTCTTATAGCGCGTTTGGATACACATCCAGAAGTAACTTTTTGACTTCTAGAAGTCAAAACGCAAGAAGTAATTTTGGTGTAGAATTTCAGAACGACTTCTAGAAGAAGAAAAGTCGACTTTTTGTGAAGCAAAATATCTGGACTTCTGACTTCTACTTCTGGAGAAGCAGAAGTCAGAACCAAAACTGTATCCAAACGAGTTATGAGCTATCCACGTGTGACATCCTATCTTGATGCTCCGAGTTGTATGCCTCCCACGTGTTTGGCCATGGGCACGTGACGGGTGATGAAATATGTGCATACAACAACAAATACATTCAAGTTCATTACAAGTATAAGATGGCTTGCATTATTAATATAAATCATGGAACGTACAATTAAATGCAATGTTGTGAAACATTGTATTGGACTGATGAGACATTCAAAAAAAAAAAATTGAATACATATTAATTACTAATGAAATTTTTAGACTTTTAGTTCGACGAAGTAGATGGTGTTTGTATTTCATCGTACGATGATAATAATGAAAATAAATGAATTAAAGATGGTGCTTTAAATCAAATTACTACACCAAACATAAATTTATATCACCATCTTGGAGCAATTAATATTATATATGTTCGAGAGCATAATGCATCCTTGGATTTACCAATTTTGGATACATATTGAATAAAAGAGATATTACACACAAAATTCATGGGTGCTCACCAATAAATAAGAAAAACATGTTAGTTCTTTGTTTAAAAATTAGAAGCTGAACTATTATTGACAAGTTGTAAAACAAAATAGATTGATGAGACTTGAGAGGTTGAGCCGGTAGAAACCAATTAGGTGCAGAACGTGTACCTGGTAACCGGTAGAAACCAAAACCAAAAGAATCATTCAAAGTAGTAGAAATAGATGAACCTCTTGTTATGTTACTGACTAAAGTATCATCCAAAGATGACGAGGATTCAATAACTAGCAATGGAACAACAAGTATAAAGAGAATTACCTGTAGAAACTTCATGGTTGGGACGACTGAAAATCAGCGAGCTAAGGTTTGATTCTGTGAGCAGAAACCTTATTAGCTATCACTTCCTTGATTAATTATAAACAACTTTATATGAATTCTACTATTTGGATTAGCAATGGAATCGTGCAAATTTAAAATACATATATGCAAGAAATCCTGTAAATTTGAAATACATATATACAAGAAATCGTGTAAATTTCAAAAACATGTACAACATCTACGAAGGGTTTACTGTGAGTGTAAAAAAAAAATATTTTCAAAACGGTAGAAGTTGAACACTGAATTCCCATACGGTGGTAAGATAGTGCGTACGTAATTACCTTTTTATTCTGGTGGTGGTACCACAGATACTATTTGAAGGCATCGGTTATGAACCATGGCCTAGTCAATTAAACCAACCCACATACTGTATATGTTTTGGATGTTAGAATATCGGAATTTGAGTTTTGTGCTATCGAGATAGCGGAAAATGAAACATGGCAAAGCTATGAAATAAATATACATTGGTACTTCCATTGGGATATTTCATTTTTAAGTGCTAAAGGGTACTTTGTATTTCTTTCTGAACAACACTTTCTCATTAGTCATTATATGGCTAGTACATGTAGTCTCTCCTCTCAATTTGACCACCAAACCCCTAACGCTCTATCTCGTTAGCATCATCATCGTCATCACATTTGTCTCAAAGTCCTAGCTAGTACACACTCACTCAATTCCCTTCTTGTTCTTTCTTTCTTTCTTTCTTTCACTTTCATAGTTTTGGGAGATGGGTCTCATTTCTTAACTTGTTGTCCGAGCCACTTTATCATATCATACAATCTCATTTCTTATTCTTTCAACAACACTTGAAAATATAGGGTTCCCTTCTTTCTCTCATGATCAATTCTTGTTTTAATTAAGCTAAAAGTTACGGTAAGTTAGTTTTCCTCTTCTTCTTCATCCTTGATCTCTGTAAAGAATAACCTATATATTGATTATGATTTTTATTACCGTTTTTTCATGTTCGTGTATCCGTTGCTTTTCATTACTGTTTAGTTTTCCTTCTTCGTTTTGATTTGATATTTTGTTTTGATACTGATGTAAGGTTGAATCATCAAAAGTAAAAATGGAGAGAACCATCATCAAAAAAAGCAGCAACAAGGTTAAGGAAACATGGGAATACAACAGAAGTACTTATAATTATGAGAAAGAAAGTAATTTAGGTTGTAAGTTGTCATGGCCACCAAGACCATACACATGTAGTTTCTGTAAAAGGGAATTTAGATGTGCTCAAGCTCTCGGAGGTCATATGAATGTGCATAGGAGAGATAGAGCTAGGTTGAACCAATCAATTCCGAATTGTGACATTAACCTGGAACATGCTAACAGCTTCATTAGCCATAACCCTGATTTTCATCATCCATCATCCTCTACTGCTTCTATTACTGCTTTCAGTATTAAACCCCATTTTCCACCAGCCTACCCTCCAAAAATTGGTTATTCCTTTCCTAGAAGTGTTACCAGTACTCCTCCGTCTATCACTGCTTGTTCGTCATTAGCACCACCTACCACTGATGAAAGTATTAAGACATCAAGTATATATGTAAGTTCATCGTCTTTGATCAGTCAATCGTCGAGATCGAAAGGACAGGAGAATGTAATTAAGAGCACCACTACAAGTTTACCTATGATGGAATTGTTGTGGGATGATAGAAGCCAACATCAGCTTAAGGGTTTTATGAATGAGAATTATGATCATCGCCATCAGTACTACGGTGACAACTATATTAACATGAAGCAGATTGATGGCGCAAGTACTGTTAGGTTAGATTTGGAGATTGGCTTGTGCTCTAAAGATGATTTAGATTTAGAGCTGAGGCTTGGGTTCTCTTAATTAGTCTGGTGATCATCAATTTACTATCTAAATGGTGTTTTAGATGATCAGATTTCTAATGCTTATCTAGCTTAAATTATCTTATTATTTCTTTGTTTTACTGAACTTTTGCACGATATGGATCGTCGATCTTATGTCACAATTAATTATGAAGTAGCTCAATTATATGATTACTTAGTAACCACTATATATGGCATGTGATTTTGTTTCTTGCTCTGGTAATTACATGATGGATGACCGGTGGTGGTGTGGCTAGCTAGATCTTGGTAGGTTAACAATAATATTAATACCCTCAGTTAACAACAGTACATTGATTACTAATATAGTTGTTAATTATTGATTAGATTACCATCGAGATAACCATATATTTAGATAATCTAATCTGCTAAAAATTTATGCGAGAATAATTGATGTAAGAAGAACACTTGGCTTTACTACTACTAGTATTTTATAACAAATTCCAAGAGTACTGTACGGTTTTAAGTTGAGTAAAGTGTACGAGGGACACGAAGTATAATAAGCTGATAAATGTCACTCACACTTGAAACATATAAAATGATGGCTGCCTAAATGAAAGAGAAGAAATTATAAGTACTAGTAGAGATAGTAGCCAATGAGATTGTCTTGGATAAAAACCAAAATGTGTAGGAGTGGAGACAAATTATACATAATCCAGCCAAGTGATTGATTTTATTTTTCTATCAATCGAGTCATATTGTATGTATCTAAGACGTAACTTTTAATCAAACTTAAAAATTACTCTCCTCCAGATAATACCTACACTCTCTATTTGTCTTGGGCAGAATCTAAGCGAATACTGAGCAGACAGTAAAAATAATCAGCTAATAACTCAAAACGTTCGATGTACGAGTGTCTTTCTCTATCTTCTCAACACAAACACGTAACTAATACTGCAGCTTTCGACATATATCCTTCAAAATTTCATCACTTTCTCATTCTCTAAAACAAAGTTCCTTATTAGAGTCTCGAACTCAGTAACGAATCTTGAGCACTTAGGATGATCGATGAATTTACACGGAAATTAAAAGCACATGATTCACGTACAAAGTGATGTCATTGGTTGGACAATTTAGCTAGAGGTATCTGCTGCTAGTTAATTTACAGAGAGCATCTTTCCAATAAAGGAAATCCAACATAACACAAATGAAAAACTTTGACTGAAACAGGAATTATTTCGCACGACTTGATTATTACAATCATCATCTGATCACGTCATGGATCATTTCATTTGACCATCATCGTCCATCATTTGACCTACTAGGACCCTTACATCATCAGAGTGGGCCGAGAAGGGTGAAAGTGAAACAAATAAGTTAATAGCGGGCAGGTCCCCACACGTGGAAGGTGAAAATAGAGAAGAAGAAGGGACAATTAAGAAAGAGGTGAGACTGTCAATACATATATTTTAGTGAAAAGAGTATGGGAATTGATAGAGAGAGTATGGGAAGAAAAAGAAGTAAAATACATAACTAGTTATTACAAAAACGAAAAGGATGATACAAAAAAAAGACGAGGATGGAAAAATTAAATAAAGGATTAGTATGTAACCCGTGCTATGTATCGGGGACGATGAAATCAGTTAATTGAGTGTGGCAGAGCCGGTCCTGAGTCTAAAAGGGTCCTGTGCGAACTTAATTACATGGCCTTTTATAAGGTAAAATATATTTTTTTCTCAAAAAATTCGTAACAACGATAGATAAAAACAAGAGATTTTTTGTTTCCATCTTACTACATCAAGGAAAAAATATGCTACGCAAAACTTAAAGCATGTAGCCATTTCCACTAACATCACAATAACGTTATTGAGTCAAACGCATGGTTCGTATTTTCCTTTCTCAAAAATCCAACAAGAAATTCATTTCAAGAGTAGTAAAAACCAATTAAGATATAAATCATAAACATACAACTTCAGTCAGTAAGCGTAGTCAGTTTAATTGGGATGAACAGGTGTTGAACACATATAAGTTCGAGTCTTAGCCGAGCCTTGTCTTGGCAAAAATGTAAAAACGAAAGACAAATGGGGCGTGGCCTGGCATGAAAAGGCCCTAGGCAGTGTTGGGCCATGTGCGGTCGCACACCCTGCACTGCCTCTGGACCGGATCTGGAGTGTGGCGGGGCTTCGCCCTACACCCGTGGTCAAATGCATTAGATTCTTTTTGAGTAATATTTGATTAGATTGATTTCTTAAAAAAACAATAAACCATGATACCTTTTAGGTATCTAATGATTTGAAGAATAAAATTTGGTATGATAAACCTAAATTCTTGTATTTTTTTTACTGGGATATATTAAGATGGAAAAGTCAAAGGGTTAACTGGTCAATTTTTACTACAATATATTACTGAAATGCATTTGGTTAACATACTTTTTCTATTGGATTTGGATTCAACCATTCTTGGAGCTCGACAATTAGTTAACTATAGACATATTTTAGTTAGTGGTCATATGGGAGACATACCAGATTATCGTTGCTAACCCCGAGATATGCACTATGTAACTCAATTAATGTGCAATACAAAACATCCAATTTACATGTCCAATTTTTCCAATGATTTATTCGAGCATTATGAATTTTCAATGCTTTATCCGAGCGTTATGAATTATTTTACTTGGAATGACACACGTTGATTAGTATTTGGTTTCATTTTATTTATTAGTTTAGATGTGTCATTTTCTAACATTACGGTCTAAAAACCTTCTGGAATCCATTGATGAAACGATTCAGAAAAGGAATGTTACTCAAAAGTGGGTTGGATCTAAACGTATCAACTGGAGATGAATGAATCTTTGTTGCCATTTTAAAATTAAATTACTGAAAGTTTGGATTCTTACGCAGTTTTCCATATGCCTTTTTTCATCCCCGCCGGTCAAATCGCTATGTAGGCTTTGTAAATTGCTAAATTATCTTCGTAAATCACAAAATGAGGAATTCTTATAGTGATGTTTTGTAAATTGCTAACTTTCATGTAGGCTATGTAGCTTCAAATGAGTTACTTGATGGCCCTTATGGTCTCTCCTTGTGCATTTTTGAACTGTCTTTCTTTTCTTTTTAGTTTTTTTAAATTTCTTTTAAATTCTGAATGTTTTAGGGGTTGTTGAAGTTTCTATAAAAGTAACCCAGTATTATAATTTATTCCTTATTACACAATTTTATAATTTTCTTGAGCAGTTCGGGAGAATGTTTTTTTAAGAATGAAGTTTGATTTCAAGTCATTAGCGATAGAGTTGGTTAAATACAACACAGTTGTTGGTAGATAGAGTTATTTTCCATCTTGACTCTTCTCTAATCACTTCAAATCCACAGATCTCTTTGCATCCTCTCATATCACTGATGAATCATTAAGGAGCAAGAGAGGAACCGATGAAGCATTGAACAACTTTAGTATAAATTAAAAAAAAAAATAGAAAAGTTAATGACTACAATTTCTCGAAATATTTTTCACCATCCTCTTTTTTGTTAGAATTGTAGCCAATCTGGAAACGATTTCAAATGTTGTTGGTTGATCAATCACCATCATATTAGTCACCAACCATAAAGAACTATCAAGCCATAAGAATTACAAAGGACCTCATTACTTGTAAATTGTTTGAGTTTAGGCTAGATTAAATTGAAAACTTCATAGTATAATTAATGCATAATTATCTTCCAATAAATCAATATTGCATAATACTTTTCCAACACCACTGCGTGAGACCGTCGTTGCTTTCTTATACGTTTGACACCAAAAAAAAAAAAAAGATTGGACATAACTGGATTCAAATAAAATGTACTCCGTGTTTAAAGAATGTCAGTTTGTTGTGTTAATTCCGATGAACACTAAGCTAAAATAGTCTAAATATTAATCCTACTTTTAAGCTGTGCCCACTATGGTCACTGTAAAAGCCGTTGTTTCATCATTTTAAGACTGATTTGCAATAAGTGGGTTTTATACCATACATTAAAAATGATGCAGCCAACCCAAAAATGGGTAACATGTAGCCTAATTAGAAAGAAATCATTTTCAAGTACCCAGTAAATATTTACCTTAAAAATATGCAGTAGACAATTAATCACCCTAGGACCAATGAGATTACTGGTGGTTATTGACCCAATTAAGGATCTGTTAAGTCCCTAGAATAATCCTATTCAACTTGACATGTAGTTTTCTTATGCAGCACTATCATTACCGTCACCAATACAGCTAACCACCGAAGGGCCACCAAAATAAATCTCTCTGAGACCACCATAAAAATAACAAAAAATTAAATTGGTGCAAGAATTATATTTTCTTTGAAAAAACACTAAAATATGAAAAATAATTAAGTGTGAATGGATGAGTAATATTACGTTGTTGTTCGAAGTGAATGGAAAATCACATCCAGTATCTAATATAAGCATTTGGGATAATCAAAGAGATAAGGCATGCGGTGAGTACAATCATAGTATGAGCATGATAACCCTTTGTAACCAATCAATTAATGACCCATTACCTTCCCAACACAAATTTACATTTACATACTGATAATCATCGCAAACAGCCTGTAACTCTTTTAGTGACTTATAAGCATAATCATAGCTAATATGAAGAGAAGCCACCAGTCGTCCACTGCCAAAAATAATAAAAATATCAACCAAAAATTAGAATTACAGGTTTCAAAATTTATACAATTGAAACACAACAAAAAAAATTAAAATGAGATGAAGTCAAAATTAAAACGGGATGTAGTCTAATGACAATTTGATAATAATGGTAGCAAAAATGTAAGTGTGTAACAGCTTAAAATGTCTTCGATGACATCGTGGGAGGATCTACTGAAAATGAAAACAAAATATTATGTTTCGAATATGGGTCGAATGGATTTGTCATAAATGCCTTCAAAATGGCATCGGCGACTGGTGCTGAATAAAACCTGTAACCACTTCAAGAAATAAAATATGAATACTATATCTCAAAGTATATCCCACGCTGCGCAACAATAAATAATTAAAAAAAAAGACCAGAACACGCATCAGAATAACATGAATTACTCCCTGACTCAATATACCTGTGGGCACCTCAATTGCAAACAATTACTTCAATAGGAAGGTACTCCAAATCTAACAGAAAACAACTATGCGGGAATTGTGAATTAATTTTTTTTTTCATAATATATTAGGCTGCGCGAAACACCATATCCAATCATCTTCCTTCACATTTTCTGTTTGGGAGTTAGATTTTTAATTTTAAATTAAGAAATACCACACCTTGACATTAATAAATTTTGGCGTCAACCATCCACATCCATTTTTCATTCCCTAGCCGTTAATGGAAAGTAAAGATAGTATTTGTAGAAGTAGCTCAACATAAGTTATTTTTTTATGTCAGTCTAAGAATCGAGATTAACATTAATTTTAAACCCCGAATTATCTACAGAATATAAAATTGATTGCAAACCCTACTTGCATCGGCATGCTTACTACAGAACCGACCTTAAACAACATGCTTAAACTCCAACACTGAATTAGCTACAAAAGACGGCTATTTTCTATTCTTTCTATCGTGAAATACCTCTCTCAAGACATAGTCTCATGGCTTGTCAAATTGCGAGGTGTAATACTCACTCTCAAAAGTGCGTGATGTTAGTGTCGCACATCGAATATAAAATGGATACCAAAAGTAAAAAATAAAGCACATAAAAAATAAAATAGGTAGAACGCTCATAAACTACTTATTGCAGGGATATGTAACTTATCGGTGCTGAAATGTAATAAGTTTCAAGTCAACAATATTACTGTGCTATCTGATTGGAGTCAAACATTGTGCCTATGTGAGTCGAACCCATATCTACATGGCTGGAAACCATTTTCTCTACTAGTTGAGCTAAGTCAACAATTTGATTTCTTACTCATCAAAGAATTATTAATAAAAATATTAAATTAAATTAAAGTATGAAAAGTCATATCTTTGCATCATTAAAACCCAAAGTATGAAGCAGGTGAGGATTTTTACAATTCGTCCATTTTCAAAGAATTTCTAACCGTATCCATTCTTAGATATCATTTTCATAACCAAATAAAATGGGTTAAAGATATGTAAAGGTAGAAGCACTTTCACTCTATGCGGACTCCTCTCTTAAATTTTAGGTGGACCATACACTCCAACCCCATTAATCAATTCCACTTGCTTCCTAAAATGAAGTACATCATGCAGTAACATATATTCATACCCATAAAACCAAAGAAAAATATCATTAACTAAACAACATAATGTAGAAAGCAAACATTTTTGAAATAGACTTCCCTTGCATCATCCATAGCAAACAAAAATGCATGTTCACCCCTAGTCCTTGCATCATATTATAATCATAATAATATTTTAATCATAATAAGGGGTCGGTGCCTAGATTGTTGTTAGGTTTCCCACCGTCCCTTGTAATGTTGACTTTGATGTTGATTTTTAATTTTTGTAATTTGATTAATTGTTTAAGGATTAATCAATTTAACATATTATAATAATAACTCAAAGAGAAATTATTGGTGATTCAAAAAAAAAAACATGAATGATAAAGCATTAAATTGTAGCTTTGAACTTAGCGGAGTTCCCATATTTTCCAGTTACCTGCTCTGACTTACAAATTACAATCCATTTTATCTACATCATCCTTAGGCAACATTGACTAAAGCAAAAGTTGGAAACTTCTTATGTTGCCTAAGGATGATTTAGAAAACGCAAATTAAAGCTTATGTTGCTCCATTCTGCGGAGATTTTATGTCGTAATCATGTGTTGATGGTAAGCACCAACACCACTCTGATCAATCCCAATGGTTTGGACTTCTTTTTCTCATGTGAGTCTTCAACAATTACTCTATTATATGCTCCTTGTCTTATATTCATTGGGATACATGTACACGTGTAATTTAATGGAGATTTAATAATAAGCAGGTGTTTGTAGGTGAAAATGGTTTCTGCTGATTTTGATAATTGCGGGTGTGCAGGTGAGAAACAATTTAAGCCCTAAAAAATGTACTGCAGGGGAGTACTTTAGATTCGAGAGATCAATCTGTACAAGTCCGGCCTAAACTAAGAAATGGCCATTCCAGACTTGCTTCGGTCACAAAGTGGAGGAGATTTGGTTGGTTTTGGGGAGGGAAGCAAGGAAAGTGGTAAGACCAGAATAGTTGATTCTGGAAGAGTAGTTGGGTTACTACGACTTGTTATCATAAAAGTGAGAGAGCTAACAAGTTGAGCGAGAAAGTAAGTATTTTTTAGTACTGTATCTCTCGTATGAACTTGTTGTTCAATGGAAATAGGTAAGACCTATTTATACAAGTCGGAGTAAAAACATACCCTGGTCTCATTAAGGAGTGGGGAAGTAAATGAGAGGAGGTGGTAACCGTATGCATGGAATTGGTCTCATGTGCTTTATGTCCCAAGAACTTTTCACACATAACTTCCCGTATTTACTAACCGCCTCACCCTTATGACACTTCCTTATGACGGGCGTAGTGTACGCCGCACGCTGTAAACCGCCAAACAAATACCCAAAGAGGATCCCCCAGTTTGTGTTGATGTCTCGAATGTTTTTGGAAAACATGTAGCATGTTGTTGTGTCTTGGAAAGTCAAGCTCGGGAAACTTGCTAGTCTGGTGACCTTCGACGGCCGAGATTTTTCATCTTGAGTGGAGGGGCAACCGTTAATCGTTGCACGCCTTTGTTTTGGTAGCCGCGTAGTAAGGGAAAACGTGGTGGCGCGGCTACGTTGGCATGACATGGTTTGGCGTGGCGAAACTTAGGTTAATATTCAGGCCAAAGGTTACCATGTGTCATTTAGTAACCTTGGATGGCTAGGATTTGCTCCTGGGATAGAAAGGAAACCATTTATTGTTGTACGCCTTCGTTTTGGTGGCCGCGTAGGGAAGGCCAACAGGTGGTGCGGCTAGGTTGGCATGACATTGGCATGGCATGGTTTGGCGTGGCCAAACTTAGGTTTTCGGGCCATGTGTCGTATGGTAACCTTGGATGGCTAGTATTTTTTTCCTGGGATTGAAGGGCAACCGTTGATTGTTGCACGCCTTCATTTCGGTGGCCGCGTAGGGAAGGCTGACAGGGTGGCGCGGCTAGGGTGTGGTTAGGCTTGGCATATGGGGCCAAGGGTTCGCCTTGGGCGTGGCTAGCTTTATCTAGGTGCAATTTTGGCTTGGCATGTGGGGCCAAGGGTTTTCCATGGGCGTATAGCATGTCTAGGACCAAGGCACGGGCGTTTGGCTTGGCATGATGTGACTAGCATGGATAGGGCCAAGGCAAAGTGCATTTGGAATGGCGCGGCTAGATTGGCTAGGTTTGGTTTGGCTTGGCATATGGGGCCAAGGGTTTGCCATAGGCGTATGGAGTGGCTAGGGCCAAGGCAAGGTGGTTTGGCTGGGCATGGTGTGACTAGCATAGCTAAGTCCAAGGCATAGTGCTTATGGCATGGCGCGGAGAGCGTGGCTAGGTTTGGTTTGGCTTGGCATGTGAGGCCAAGGGTTTGACATGGGCGTATGGTGTGGCTAGTGCCAAGGCAAGGGAATTTGGCTTGGCATGATGTGACTAGCATGGGTTGGGCCAAGGCAAAGTGCGTTTGGCATGGCGCGGCTAGCTTGACTATGTTTTGCTTGGAAAGTGGGGCCAAGGGTTTTCCATGGGCACATGGCGTGTCAAGGGACAAGGCAAGTGTGTTTGGCTTGGCACGATATGACTAGCATAGCTAGG
Source organism: Papaver bracteatum (assembly GCA_023529315.1). Taxonomy (NCBI): domain Eukaryota; kingdom Viridiplantae; phylum Streptophyta; class Magnoliopsida; order Ranunculales; family Papaveraceae; genus Papaver; species Papaver bracteatum. Next base: position 1,040,575 of record JAJJWX010000177.1, read on the forward strand.
GCCAAGGCATAGTGAATTTGGCATGGCGCGGCTAGCTTGGGCTTGGTGCGGTTTTGGCTTGGCATGTGGGGCCAAGGGTTTTCCATAGGCGCATGGCATGGCTAGCTTCGGCTAGGTACGGTTTTGGCTTGGCATGTGGGGCCAAGTGTTTTCCATAGGCGTATGGCATGGCTAGCTTGGGCTAGGTGCTATTTTGTCTTGGCATGTGGGGCCAAGGGTTTTCCATTGGCGCATGGCATGACTTACTTGGGCTAGGTGCGGTTTTGGCTTGGTGTGTGGGGGCAAGGGCTTGCCATAGGCGCATGGCGTGGCTATCTTGGGCTAGGTGCGTGACCAAGCTAGGGTTTGGGGGCAAAGGTCGTTTGGTAACCTTAGGCGGCCAGGATTTTCTCATGGGATTGAAGGGAAACCGTTGATTATTGTACACTTTCGTTTTGATAGCCGTGTAGTGAAATCCAGTATGGTGGCGCGGCATGGGGTCATGGAGAGATGCGTTTGTCATGGCGCAGTAGGTGTGCATGGCATGATTTTCCATTGGCACGGAAGTGCGGCTAGCATGGCTGGCATGCTTTGGCGCGGTTGATGTGACTGGCATGATTTTCCATTGGTACAAAGGTGCTTCTAGCATGGTTGGGATGCTTTGGCGCGGTCGGTGTGGCTATCATGATTTTCCATTAGCACAGAGGTGCGCCTAGCATGGTTGGCATGATTTTGCGCGGTCGGTATGGTTGTGCGAGCATGGTTGGCATGCTTTGGCGTGGTCGGTGTGGCTGACATGATTTTCCATTGGCACAGAGGTGCGGCTAGCATGGTTGGCATGCTTTGGCGCGATCGGTGTGGCTGGCATGATTTTCCATTGGCACAGAGGTGTGGCTAGCATGGTTGGCACGCTTTGGCGCGGTGGGTGTGGCTGGTATGATTTGCCATTGGCACAGAGGTGCGTCTAGCATGGTTGGCATGCTTTGGTGCGGTCGGTGTGGCTGGCATGATTTTCCATTGGCACAAGTGGGGATTAGGGTTTGGCTTGTCGTAACCCTAATTTGAAAAAGATACCCCAGTAATTATTTAGAGACACATTAAAGGTTTCAGTAAATTTTCCTAGTAAATGCTTGTTACTTTAAATGTTGTGACATCACTGTCTGCTAGGGTTTAGTGTTTTACGATTTTAACCCTAAGCTAAAAACTACCATCAACATTAAGTCCCCTTCTTTGCTCGGAACAAGTGCCTTATTGCGACGTAAGCATATGATGGTGATAGATAAGGACGGAATCGAGGTGTAAATCATTGCAAAGATGGTCAGGAGAATCCGACTAACCTTTTTGAGTGGTAAAGAGAGTTTTGGCTTCCCGTGTTGGCGGCCCTACGTAAGTTATACTAGGAATGCATACCGTGAAGTGGTGAGATGAAAGTTACTGGCTTGGTGTGGTCTTACATCTCCAACGCAAAGGGGGCGCGGTCTTGGAAGGCGACCAAAGTGGATGGCTTGGATCGAGGGGCCAAGAGGTGGCGTGGTCTTGGTAAGGCAAACGTGCATGGATGATAGGGTCGCGACAGTGGAGCAGGCGGCTTGGCATAGTGTGGCCTTGGAAATACGAGACGTACACGGACGGCTAGGCGTGGTGGGGCCGCGGAAATGGAGCGAATGGCTTGGCAGGGGGGGCGGGCAATGGGATGGTGGGACGTGCAAGGGCGGATAGGCAAGGTGGGGCCGCGGTGATGAAGCGAGGGCTTGGCTGGGGCCGTGGCAAGGTATGCCATACATGGTGGGTGGGGCCGCGGTATGGCGTGAGTGGGCTTGGACATGGAAATTGGTCTTTGCGGGACCGGTTTCCTCTTTTACTTCCTTGGATCAAAATTGGAGATCCTCTCCTTGTTCAAACTCTCAAGTATCACACCTATAAAAGGATTGTCGGCCTCACTCTTTGATTCACGTCTTCATTATTCTTTTATTTTTGGTTCGCTTGGTAGCAATGAAGCGGACGAGCGGATTAGGTATGTCTTCCAGTGCTTCTTCTTTGTCTTACTTCCCTTTTGTTTTCTTGTGTTGGTGAAAACCCTAGTTGTAGGCGTACCTTTTTATGACCTTGTAGAACATGTTGGTGTGAATCCTAGCCACAGGTATGTCTTACACGTGCTCATAGTAGTACTTAGGCATGAATACCATAGTAATGTTGACCGTCTCAACTCGTTGTGTAAGGTAAGCACGCGATAGTAATTTGCCATCCCTTTCCCACAAAAACCTAGTTTTTAGGGTTTACTCCTTGTTTTGGTGTGGCCGTGGGCATGGTTCCCCTGGTGGGTCACTCCTCCTCAGTTGGACAAGAATTTCATGTCGTAGGGTACGGCCTTAAAACAAACTGGCTTGCGTCTTGGGTGAAAATAATTTTCATGCGCTTTCCTTAATAATCTCTCTTCGTATTGTTCTGTTGTAGTTGCTTGGAAAGCGAAAGTACTATGAGAGAATCTTTATTATGACGTCGCTTGAGAAAAATTATGCCATACCGAAGGATGTTGGTAACTCCAAGCCAAACGTGGATTATGAATTCTTCACGATAGTCTCTGCCAGGAGAAGTCCACTTAAGCATGCGCCACTGCTTCTGACCGATTCGGAGAGTGAGGGAGGGGACCGATCGTTTCCTCCCATAAATGTAATACGGTTTTTCCTTCAGAGGAAAGAGTATTCCGCCTCTCTTATCGATTTCAAAATCCCAGTGAGTCCACTGCGTTCGTTTGATAAATGGGTGCACTTTATGATAAGTCAAGAGTGCGTAAGAGCTAATTTGACCAAGGAGCAAATCATTGATGTTGTCGCAGCCTCTGTATCACTTCGAATTAGGAAAGATATCCCTATCTTGGTTGCTTTCATCTCCCGGTGGTGTCCAGATACTCACACGGCCATATGTAGGTGGGGAGAACTGACCATATCCTTAGAAATTGTGGCTATCCTGCTGAATCTTCCCATGATAGGAAACCTTAACACCAAGTTGTCTGATGATGAGGAAAAAATGCGTACCACCCTGGTTGCGAAGTCGAAAGTATTTGTCCGAAAGGAGAACGAGACGAACTGTATCTATGCCTGGTGGATGTCTCAATGGTTTCCCGATGAGCTGGCACCGGATCAGAAGAATAGTACACTCCACGTCGCGGCATTCTTGGCTCTCTGGTTATCTCGGGATATTTTCAATGATGGCTCTGGTAAGAAGGAGATAAGGCTGGAACTCATCAATTTTGCAATAAGATTGGCGAAAGGAGTCGTTCTCCCCATTGCGGCTGTTTCTCGGTTCTCTATACACACACTCGGATTATTTGGCTATGGATATGCGTGCTTTAAACGGTTACATGAAAGTGGATTCGTATGTTCATGTTGCTTTTCTACAAGCGTGGCTATGGGAGCATTTTGAAATATATGCTTCCAAACCGTTGGTTTCACTTCCCGCTTCTTGGGGTAGTTCGAGAATACTTCGCTGGTCGAATAGGCGCCCAAGAGCAGGCTCAAACCTGGATGATTTCCTTGATAACTCTTGCGCCACTAATTTCGTTCATGGGCCCCAGTGTGTACATCCATAGCCCAGGTTAATACTTTTTCTTCTTCTCCAAACATATCCTTACTTTCTGATGGAGGGAATCTGGGCGTTGGTGAGATTGTATTCATGTGAAGTTGCACGTCTGGATATATACCGTCTTTCTTTCGAGGATCGTGTCAGGCAGTCTCTTATAATATTGAGCGAGAAGCTCGGCATATGGGTTTCGAACAAGGGGTACCTCTCGTTCTTCAGCTGGCATCTCCAGAGGATCCACTATCGGGCGTTCTTGATGCTAGTATTCTTTCTCCGTGCAGAAGCATCCCTTTCTTGCTTTCGGAACGAAATCCGTCGACTACCTCCAAGTATAACGCATTCTGGCATAGTGAATTCCTCATCATCTAGGAATTTGTGAAATCCGTAGTGGAGAACACTCGTGGTAGGCCTTCTGCTGAGATTTTAGCAAAACATCCGTTGTTGAGGGATACTTCTTTAACAAAGAGTAAATCTGTCGGTATGGACGTGGATAGTCCCCAAGTGAAGGAGCGAAGGTCTAAAAATCGTGCAGGAGGTTTCCAGTCAAATTCCACAACTCTACCGAATTTTAGTTCATCCAACATGAGGGTACGTGTGATTTATTTCTTGACTTCAGATGGATCACGTATATCCTTGTTTCTTTTCTGCGAACGCGTCCTTGTATCTCGTCCAGGGTTTCAGCGGCTCGAACGCCTATGTCAAACTTGCAAGTAGTCGGAAAGAATCGTTTTTCGAGAAAGAGGGTGGGGGTTCCGAGCTCATCCATGGTGATGGGGATTCCTAAATGGATGAATGTTCAGAGTCCAGCGATAGCAAGAGTAATTCTTCCGATAACAATGCTGAATCTTCCTTTAGTCAGTCTGAAACCGAATCAGTGAGCCTCCTCCATGTGTTTTTTTTTTTTTGAAGTAAAACTAAACCTTGATGTTCTAGGAGGAAACTGTTCCTGAGGATGACCTTGAAGTGGAAACCCGCCTGAGTAAAGACGTGGGCGTACTTCTAATTGCGGAAACCGTGCCGCCTAGTGACTTGTACATTGAAGTTCATCATCCTGAAGGTGTTATCACGACTCATATGGTAAAGAGAACTCCGGGGTCCGCTGGCGAAATTTTGGTTAGGGACCATTTACCGATTGCTGATTTAGTCACAGGTGCCACCTTCAATCCTCCGTATCTGGTCCCTTTCCCGAGTCACGTGCTGATTGGGGGATTTAGTATGCCAGCTAAACACGCGGTGTTATACACCAAGATATTGGAGTGCTACGGTCATATTACCACGACCAAGAAGATTACTAGTCGACATGCGTTGGTCAGGCGTGTGGAGGAACCCTTGTCTTCGATTGATGAGATGTACAACGTGACTGATCATACAGTTTATGAGGATGTAATATCGAGCTGGAAGTTCCATCGTGACATGTGCGTGGGCTTCAAATTCAACGTTCCTTGGTTCATTGAAGGTCTCTCTGATGTTGAAAGGTCGTTGGTCGGCGCAGTTGAAGGTCCTTCCGCATACATGAGGAAGAAGCAGGAAGCGAAATTCAAGAAGTTGTGCAGGAAGCTAAAAATTAAGAGGGAGGCTCTCCAAAGCACGAGGGAGGCCTTTTCCAAAAGGAGCAAGCAACTGTTAGAAAACTTCCCTTGAATATATATCTGTCTTTTGGACCTCTTTTCTTTAGGTTTTTTTTTTGAAAGGCAAATGAGATGCCTGGTTTTTGGTTTTTGATTTTCTGATTTTCTCGGGTTAATAGATAAATGCTACCTTGACGGTTTTGGATTATATATATATTTTTTTTGAATAAAATGTTTAGAATTGAATTGTCTTTGGCTATGAATGAAAGTGACGCAGACATCCCAGGAAAACCATGGAACCGTGTGTTGGTAGATGACATAGGATGAAACATGGCTATAGGTTTTATCAGAACTTAAAAAAGCAAACCATGTATTTTTGTCTAGATAAGACTTACTCGGTTTCTCAGGTCTTTTGATGAGAATAAACTTTCCGGGTGTAGGACCAAGTTTTTTTTTTTTCGAGAAATATGGTCATGGGAAGTCCCCAATCTTCCAAGTCGTTGATGAGTTGTCTGATAACTGCGCCATTAATCCCTGGGCAGATTGTTTTGCTTCTAACCTATGAGAAGTCCCCAGTCATCCCTTTTCGTGTCATGACTGATAATTGAGTTTTCGAGTAACTGAGTCAGAGTGGATCGTCTTCCTATACCATCTTGACGTCTGGGTCGAAGAATGAGATCGCTGGTTGAAAATTGACATTGTAACCGAAAGATCGAGCCTCTCGCTGTGGTCGCCAATTATTTGTAGGTGAAAATGGTTTCTTCTAATTTCGGTAATTATGGGAGTGCAGCTAAGAAACAATTTAAACCCTAAACAATGTACTGCAAGGGAGTAATTTAGATTCAAGAGATCAATCGGTACAAGTAAAGCCTAAACCAAGAAATGGCCGTTCCAGACTTGCTTCGGTCACAAAGTGGATGAGAATGGGTTGGTTTTGGGGAGGGAAGCAAGGAAAGTGGTGAGACCAGAATAGTTGATTCTGAAAGTGTAGTTGGGTTACTACGAATTTTAATCAGAAAAGTGAGAGAGATAACAAGGTGAGCTAGCAAGTAAGTATTTATGAGTGTTGTATCTCCTGTATGAACTTGTTGTTCAATGGAAATAGGTAAGACCTATTTATACAAGTCGGAGTAAAAATGTGCCCTGGTCTCATTAAGGAGTGGGGAAGTAAATGGGAGGAAGTGGTATCCATTTGCATTGAATTGATGTTCCATAAAGTGGTTAACGAATGAAACTGGTTTTCATGAAACTGCTAACATTATGGAATTAATGTCCCATAAAATTGTTAACGCATGTGCTTTATGTCCCGTGAACATTTCACACATAACTTCCCGTATTTACTAACCGCCTCACCCTTATGACGGGCATAGTGTACACCGCACGATGGAAACCGCCAAAACAATACCCAAAGAGGATCCCCCAGTTTGTGTTGATGTCTCGAATATTTTTGGAAAACATGTAGCATGTTTTTGTGGCTTGGAAAGTCAAGCTCGTGAAACTTGCTAGCCTGGTGACCTTCGACGATCGAGATTTTTCATCTTGAGAGGAGGGGCAACCGTTGATCGTTGCACGCCTTCATTTTGGTAGATGCGTAGTGAGGGCCAACGTGGTGGCGCGGCTAGGTTGGCATTCCATGGTTTGGTGTGGCTAAACTTAGGTTTTCGGGCAAAAGGTTACCATGTGTCGTCTGGTAACCTTGGATGGCTAGGATTTTCTCCTGGGATTGAAAGGCAACCATTAATTATTGCTCGCCTTCATTTTGGTGGCCACGTAGGGAAGGACAACAGTTGGCGTGTCTAGGTTGGCATGCCGTTGGCATGGCATGGTTTGGAGTGGCCAAACTTAGGTTTTCGTGCCATGTATCGTCTGGTAACCTTGTATTGCTAGGATTTCCTCCTAGGATTGTAGGGAAACCGTTGATTGTTACACGCCTTCGTTTCGGTGGCCACGTGGGGAAGGCCGACATGGTGGCGCGGCTAGGGTTTGGTTACGCTTGGCATATAGGGCCAAGGGTTTGCCTTGGGCCTGGCTAGCTTTGCCTAGGTGCGATTTTGGATTGGCATGTGGGGCCAAGGGTTTGCCATGGGCGTATGGCGTGGCCAGGGCATTTGGCATGGCATGATGTGACTAGCATGGCTAGGGCTAAGGAAAAGTGCGTTTGGCATGGCGCGTCTAGCTTGGATAGGTTTGGTTTGGCTTGGCATGTGAGGCCAAGGGTTTTCCATGGGCACATGTCTTGGCTAGGGCCAAGGCAAGGGCGTTTGGCTTGGCATGGTGTGACTAGCATAGCTAGGGCCAAGGCAGAGTGCGTTTGGCATGGCACAGCTAGCTGGGCTAGGTTTGGTTTGGCTTGTCATGTAGGGCCAATGGTTTTCCATGGATGTATGGCGTGGCTAGGGCCAAAGCAAGGGCGTTTGTCTTGGCATGATGAGACTAGCATGGCTAGGGCCAAGTAAAAGTGTGTTTCGCATGGCGCGACTAGCTTGGCTAGGTTTGGTTTGGCTTGGCATGTGGGGCCAAGGGTTTGCCATGGGAATATGGCGTGGCTAGGGACAAGGCAAGGGCGTTTGGCTTGGCATGATGTGACTAGCATAGCTAGAGCCAAGGCAGAGTGCGTTTGGCATGGCGCGGCTAGCTTGGACTAGGTGCGCTTTTGGCTTGGCATGTGGGGCCAAGGGTTTGCCATAGGCACATAGCGTGGCTAGCTTGGGCTAGGTGCGGTTTTGGCTGGGCATGTGGGGCCAAGGTTTTCCATGGGCGTATGGCGTGACTAGCTTGGGCTAGGTACTTTTTTGGCTTGGCATGCGGGGCCAAGGGTTTTCCATAGGTGCATGGCATGACTAGCTTGGGCTAGGTGCGGTTTTGGCTTGGCGTGTGGGGCCAAGGGCTTGCCATAGGCGTATGGCGTGGCTAGATTGGGTTAAGTGCATGACCAAGCTAGGGATTTGGGGCAAAGGTTGTTTGGTAACCTTAGGCGGATAGGATTTGCTCCTAAGATTGAAGGGAAACCGTTGATTGTTGCACGCCTTCGTTTTGATAGCAGCGTAGTGAAAGCCAGTATGGTGGCGCGGCATGGGGCCATGGCGAGGTGCATTTGGCATGGCGTAGTAGGTGTGGCTGGCATGATTTTCCATTTGCACGGACATGCGGCTAGCATGGGTGGCATGCTTTGGCGCGGTTAATGTGGCTGGCATGATTTTCCATTGGCACAGAGGAGCGGATAGCATGGTTGGCGTGCTTTGGCGCGGTCGGTGTGGATGGCATGATTTTACATTGGCACATAGGTGCGGTTAGCATGGTTGGCATGCTTTGGCGCGGTCGGTGTGTCTGTCATGATTTGTCATTGGCACAGAGGTGCGGCTAGCATGGTTGGCATGCTTTGGCCCGGTCGGTGTGGCTGGTATGATTTTCTATAGGCACAGAGGTGTGGCTTGAATGGTTGGCATGCTTTGGTGCGGTCGGTGTGGATGAAATGATTTGCCATTGGAACAGAGGTGCGGCTAGCATGGTTGGCATGCTTTGGCGCAATCGGTGTGGCTGGAATGATTTTCCGTTGGCAAAGAGGTGCGGCTATCATGGTTGGCATGCTTTGTCATGGTCGGTGTGGCTGCCATGATTTTCCAATGGCATACGTGGGGATTAGGGTTTTGCTTGTCGTAACCCTAATTTGAAAACGATACCCTGGTAATTATTTAGAGACATATTAAAGGTTTCAGTAAATGTGCCTAATAAATGCTTGTTACTTTAAATGTTGTGACATCACTGTCTGCTAGGGTTTAGTTTTTTACGATTTTAACCCTAAGCTAAAAAACAACATCAACAGCCGGATTAATAAAAGATGAAGAAAGGATAATATATTTAAAGGAAGAGCCATAAATTTTATATCAAAGCTGAAGTGTTCCCGGTGGCAGTTGTAGGAGCATCTGTCTCGAATCCCTCGAAGACTCATACTATAGATGAAGGCTCAACTTCATGTTCAGTAAAAATATAGTTGCAGGAAATCCTACACTACACCCTTGTTAAGATTTCATGAAAATCAACTCATACTTAAAGATTAAAAACGACTTTTAATCATTTAATTCTCAAAAATGTTTACATTTAAGCGGAAAAAATCAAGAACACAACTATTCTCTCAGAGTTTCTCTCTCCTCAAGACTTTCTCAACTCTCAAAAATACATCCTCCTCTCTCTGGACATACTGGGTCTCTATATATAGGGTGGATACATAATGGATGACATCTAAGTTGTCCTTTACTTTCGGATTTGATTTGCGATCTTATCGCAACAGCTATAATATGAAATCTCGCAAGCATTGTAACCGTCACAGATAAATCATGCTCTTCTCGTGTTTCATAAATCGTCAGCTATTACGTCATTCTTTAACCTACTCTGTGACACTCGCAAAGTTTTGTTGAAGAGATCGCGGTATTCTCGCAGAAGTGTTATTTAATCTCGCAAGAGTATTGTCATGGCGATATTCTGATCCTATATCTTTCCTCTTCTCATGTCTTCTTCGCAAAGTGGAGAGGATATGAGAATCTCCAACTTTTAATAACACTCGTAACTTCTTTTCTTTCCATGTTTTCTCCTCGACAAAACTCCGAGAATTTAGCTTAATCGTCTACACGTGTCATGAATTCTTCTTTTTTACTAACACGTGTCCACTCAACGGGTCATCTCCTTTTGCCTATAAAAGGTAGAATTTGGTCACAGAACCAATTTTCTTCTTCATCCCTTTGTCTTTTCGTTTTTCCGTCTGCAACTTTTCTTCTTCTTCATATGTACCTGCTACTGCTTTAATGGAATCTTCAAGGTATGTGTTTTTATGACATTACTAAATTCCATTTCGCTTATTTGAATCATGTTTATTCATATTTATTAGTCTTTTTCTATTTGAATCTTCATGATTCACATACTGTGTTTTTATCTTTAGTGGAATTAACGCCCAATCTGTAATTCAAAACCTAGTCTTCATAAGAAACCAGTTGAGAAGAAAAGGAATCTTGTGAGTCATAAGGTAGGAAAAAACATTTTTACTTATTCTTAACAATATTGTTTCCTCTGTTTCTTATCTAAGTTATTACTCGCAGGATGACGAGAACATCGCTAAACCTCGAAAACGATCTCGCCAGGTTAAGACTATTGAGGCTGATATTATTATTCCCAAAATGACATCTGCGATAGAAATTCCCATAGCTTCGCAAGTGGAACCTCCTTCTTCTTCATGCGAGAATATCGCCACTAGCATCCCTTTCTCCACTGACCCTTTTACAAATGAGGTTTCCAAAGCCGCTGTCAATGAAATTCCCTCCAGTCCTTTGTTACCTTCAACTGTTACCTTCCCAAATACTCCTCCTTCTGATGTTGCAACCATTGGAAATAACTCAAATCTCCAACTCGCCATCATTACCACTTCACCTTCTATACCTCTTCCCTTACCTAGAGAAATACCAATAGGGGTTGACGCTGCTTTTGGAGTTTTATCTAACATTTTAGATGATTCCAGAAAATCATCTATTGATCCTTTCAAACATGTTGTTTGCGATACTTTAATCAAATATTTTGGTCCTGACCGCACTGTCTCGCGATCGTCTTTAGAAAATGAAGTTGAAGTTCTAAAGAGAGACCTCCAAGACAAAATTTCATAATGTGATACTCTTAATCATAAGCTTCGCAACTCTTCACTTGATTGCGAGAATCTTCGCAGAAGAAATAACGAGCTGAAAGATATAATTTTCCTGCTTCTGTCTTTTTTTTTTCTGTTCTAGCAAGTTTTCATCTTCTCTGTACTTAAGCTTCTTTCTTAAATCCTTGGCTTGTATATTTAGTTTTAAGTCAGAATCGATTTATTGAAAGACTTAAATTTGAGTCTATCGTTGAAGAAGCTCGTGTTGAAAAAGATTCTTGGATGGACCAGTTTAATAGATTATATAATCTCTACACGTACTCGATCGATCAAATAGATAATCTTACTAATGAGAATAATAAGTTATCGCAAAGCCAAAATTTATTAAGTAGCGAGAATGCTCGCCTCTCATATTTGTTAATTAAGGCTAATTTGGCGACAGATTCTTTATCAGACGAAAATAAAACTTTATCTCAAGAAAATAATAGTTTTTCAAGATTGATAGCGATTTCTTCGCAACAATTGAGTAATCTCCAGAGAATATGTGATAATCAAGAGAAATCTCTTCATTCTCTTAAGAATGAGCTCAAGTAAATAACTGAATCATCTTCCGATGAGAAGGATAAACTTATAAAAGGTAGATTAACTCTTAGTTTAAAGGCCAGCAAGCTTCAAGACTAGCATTCCCAACTAGAAGAATATTATTCTTTACTCGCAAAGGAAAACTCGTACCTCCTTTTCAAAGAAGAAAATATAAAGTCTCGCCTGAAGGGTATAGTTGGGGATAAATTTGACGATGCCATGAATCAATGGGAGAATTGTTGCTTATCATTAATTCAAAATTTAACTTCACAAAAAGAAGGTAGTCATTTTGACTATCTTGACTATTAATTTTTTTACTTAATTTCTCAGCTATACTTCATCTGAAAATTTTCTTGTCATTTTTGTTTCTCGCAGAATCTGAAAGAAACCTTCACTCTACCATTTCTGATCTGACTGATAAATTGGATAAAGTTCGCAAAGAAAACAGGATTCTCACTTCTGATCTTGTAACATCTCGCGACCAGGCAGAGAGAAGATATGATTATCTTGAATACTTCAAGAACATAGTAATTAGAAATCGTGACAGAGGTTTCCTTCGCAAGGTTCACCTTAGCGTTGAAGTCCTTGTGAATTATATTCTAATATCTCATTCTCTTCCCCCTGTATCCGTTCTTCCTCAATAAGTAGATTATGATGAAGTTCCTCTTCCTATGGATAAGGATCTATAATATGCAGGTGGAGAAGAAGATATTCCTCAATAAGACCCAATAGAAGAAGAAGAAGAAGAATCTCAAATTAATCTCAATGAAAAGAATGTTGGTGGAGCTGATAACACTAGCAAAGAGAATGAATCTGGCGAGACCAACGCTGAAGCCTGAATTTTATTTTGTTTTCTTTTTTCTTCCATTTTCTTGCGAGCAATGTACCTTTATGCAACTTTAGATTTCAACCTTTATTTTGAATACTCCTTTAAGGAAGATAATGATATTTTGTTTATTAAATCCCTTACTTGCCCCTCATTATCTTTCTTGAAACAATTAGTTACTTCTTATGCCTCCTTTTTGTGAGTTGATGAATAAGTTTGCGATTTGATGAATATTACTGCGATAATTCCTTCTAATAATCTTGTTGTGTGATTCTAAATGACGTTTCTGAAAAAAATTCTGAAGGAAACTTGTTTCTCATAGATTTTCCTGCAATGAACAAATAGTTAATGATTGAAATTATTCTGTTGGTCTTATTTTGCCTTCCTAGTGAAAGGTCTTATTTTGCCAAATTTTTCTTCCTACGACAAAATCGTAGGACGTCCTTACATTAGCATGTATTGACCCATTGATCTTGTCTTATCTGTATTTTGTCAATTTCTCTGCGACAATATGACAAGTCTAAGTCCCATTGCGAGAACAAAGTCTTATGACATTGCCGTCTTGCGATGAAATCGCAGGATGTCTTTACACTTTCATGTAAAAACCCATTGATATAATCTTATCTTTTTCTATTATGGCTTGTTGCCTTTGTATAATTTTTGTCACGCGACAATTTGATAGGCCTAAATGTTCTTGCGATCATAAAGCCCCATGACATTGCCGTCTTAAGACACTTATCATCTCCCTAATGGAGGGTGTCGCCCTTATCTTCACCCTGGTTGCCCCTTCAAGGAGGGAACATCGTCCATACAAGACTAACTCCTCCCATCCGGATTTACAAACAACCAGTTTTTTTCACAGCCTCTTGTCCTTTATTCCTTTATGGCTTATAGTTACAAGACTGCACCCTAAGTGGGGTTTTCTTCAGGCCGAGTGCATCATAGCCAAGACTTACCAAGAATGGCCAGGGTAGGTTCGTTCGTCCCGGGCATCCTTGGCTCAACCTTGTAGCTCGGCGCCTTAGTTATAATTTGCACTCCTTAGAAGAGTCCCTCGGTCGTCCAACCAGGGTATAACCTTATATAGATGGAAATCCAAGGTACCTCTCCCGGATAGGTTTTATTTAACCCCAACATCTTCATGACTCAGGTTCCAGCAGCGGTATAACCTTATCCCTGAGTCCTGCAAAGAGATACCCCCTAATATGACGTACTTTAGGTCTTACATTTTCCTCTTGCGAAATTAATTGTATCCGCGGACTAGGGTGTACGCCATAAAGGTTCGTCCCGCTCTTTGTTTCTTTTGCGTATATCGCAATCTTTCATTCTTTATGTAATCTTGAATAATCTTGCGAATAAACTCGCAGTTGTAAAAACTTGTTTTCCCATTTCTTCTTTGTTTCATTTAAAAATTTGTTACTGATAATATCTTTTTAAATATAATCTGTTCCATGGCCTTCCAAGTCTTTGACCAACATCTCTGCCTTCTGGGTCTACCAACCTATATGCCCATGTTCCAACTATCTCCTTAATGATATATGGTCCATCCCATTTTCTTGCCAATTTTCCACCACGCTCTCCCTGGTACTCTGGTGTTTCTCGCAAAACTAAATCGCCTGGTTGAAACTCACGTTTCTTAAATCGTTTGTTATATTCGCGAGCCAACCTTCGCTGGTAATTTTCCATATGTTGTAATGATTTTTCTCTCTTTTATTCTACTTCATCAAGTTCTCTTAGAATCATATTAGTATTAAGATTCTTCTCCCAAACCTCTCTTTTTGTTGTAAGAATAACGACTTCTGTTGGTAACACAGCTTCAACCCCATATGTCAAACAAAAAGGTGACATTCCAGTAGCTTCTCGTCTAGTTGTATTGTAAGACCATATTGCGTTATGAACCTACTCGCACCATGCCCTGTGGTATCCCTATAGCTTTTTTTTAAGATGTCTGCGATTGTCTTATTAGTTGCCTCAGCCTGACCATTTGCTTGTGGGTATAAGGGAGTAGATTTTCCACATTTTATCTTAAATGCATTAAGTAGTAATTCTATATTCTGACCTTAAAACTGTTTTCCATTATCAGATACCAACTTTGCTGGAATTCCAAATCTACAAATTATATTTTCAAATATGAATGTGAAGATGTCTTTATCGCGAATATGTTGTACTGCCTTCACTTCTCCCGATTTTGTGAAATAATCTGTAGCAACAATTAAATATTTTCTTTGCCCTGAACCAGGTACAAATGGTCCCACAATATCTAAACCCCACTTCCCAAAAGGCCATACACTTGTGGAAGATGATAATGGTGCTCCTGGGGCATGTATCCTTTTTCCATATCGCTGACAGTATTCACAACGCCTTGAGAGTTGATTTGCATCTTCATGCATATATGGCCAGTAATATCCTTGAATTTTTGTTCTATATGCCAAAGATCTTCCCCCATTGTGATTACCGGCATCGCCACTGTGCAGCATTTTTAACACCTTTTGTCCTTCTTCCCTCGTTAAGCATCTTAGCGATGGTCCATTAAAAGATTTGCGATATAATACTCCATCTTTTAGCTCATAATTGGTTGCCCTACTTTTTAATTTATGTGTTTCTAATCTATTTCTTGGAGTTTCTCCTCTCGCCAAGTATGCATGTAGATCTTCTCGCCAATCTATAACATTGCTTTTTGGCTCTTCCTCGCCAGTTTTTACCATCATCACATATGTTTCTTATTTCTCCTTGTTTATCGAAGGTAACAAAAGTGTTTGAATTTTTATGCATCTCGCAGATGGATTTGTCATCATGCTTGATATAAAAGCAAAATCATCTGCGAGTCTATTGTCCTTTCTTGATATATTTCTCCATGTTATATTTGGAATTCTCGCAGATAATTCTTCAACAAGTTTTTTATATTTCTTCAAGGATGGTTCATTTGTTGTGTATTCTCCTTTTATCTGGCGAATAACCAATTGTGAATCGCTAGTAATTCTTGCATTTTCTAACTTCATTTCTATTCCAAATTTTAGAGCATGAATTACAGCTTCATATTCTGTCTCATTATTAGTATATGCAAACTCCAATCTAAATGAAAAAGCCATTTTTTCTCCTTTTGGCGAGATAAAAACAACTCCAACTTCATTACCTTCTCCATTTGATGATCAATCCACTAATATCTCCCACCTATTTGGTTCTGTTAATAGTTCTCTTGGGTATCCATGTTCTTCTTCTATATCCATGATTTCTTCCACTGCTTCGTCATCTTCTAAAGGAAACTCAGCTAATAAATCTGCTATAACTTGTGACTTTGGCGAAGATAAAATGTCATATTTAATATCAAAGTGCCCTACTTGTGCATTCCATCTTTCAAATCTGCCTGATCTTTTTTAATTCTTCAATACTGACTCAATTGGCACTCTTGTTAATACTCTTACCTTACGTGCTTGAAAGTAAATGCGAAGTTTAAAAGTTGCATGAACCAATGCTAGAATTAACTTATCGATCTTTGAATAATTTCTCTCTGCAGAATTAAATGTCTTGCTGATATAATAAATTGGTTTTTCTACCCCTGCATCTACTCGCAGCAATACTGCGCTTAGCGCGTGCGTGGTTGTTGCGAGATAAATCAATAGTTCTTCTCATGGATCTGCTTTCTGTAAGATAGTTATGTTCATTAAATGTTCTTTAATTTCTAGAAAAGCCTTTTCACATTCATCTGTCCGCTTGAATTTTGTTCCCTTATTGAGTATATTGAAAAAATGTTTGCACTTGTCTGAGGATCGCGAGATGAATCTTCCCAGCGAGGCTAAGAGTCCATTTAATTTTTGCACATCCTTTACTGTTGCAGGCGTCGGCATGTCTCGAATTGCTTTTACCTTTTCTGGATCAAATTTTATTCCTTCTTTTGACACAATATACCCCAAAAATTTCCATGAAGTTACTCCAAAAGTACACTTATCAGGGTTCACTTTGATGTTAAAATGTCGCATTTGATCGAAAATCTCCTTCAAATCCTGTACATGGTCTTTAGCTTCTTTACTTTTGATCAACATATCATCCACATATACCTTTAATGTTTTGTGTATCCATTTCGCAAACACTTTCTCCACCATTCTTTGATATGTTGCACCAGCATTTCGCAAGCCAAAGGGCAACTTTGTATAACAGTATAACCCTCTTGGAGCAAAAAATGCGGTGTGTTCTTGAATATATCCTTTATATCCATCTAATGAAGATATTCTTGCATTTCTCGCTGCTGACTCAACCATTTGTGGAATATCTGGTAATGGAAAACTATCTTTAGGACGAGATTTGTTTAAGTCAGTAAAGTCTATGCAAATTCTTATTCCCTTGTTCTTCTTTGGGACCACCACCATATTTGAAATCCATTCTGGATATTTTTCTTGCCTTATAATTCCTGCGTCAAACATTTTCTGTAACTCTTCTTCTATTTGGGAATGATATGTTGTTGCAATCCTCCTTATTATTTGTTTAAATGGTCTTTCATCTTTATTAATTTCTAGTTTATGACACGCTGCTGATGGATCTATGCCTGGCATCTCATCCATGTTCCATGTAAATATGTCTTTATACTCTCGCAAAAGATTTATGGTTCTCTCTTCTTCCTTTGTATCCATTTTAGTTCCAATTTTCAGAAACTTAGGTTCTTCTTCACTCCCAATATTTATTTCCTTTGTTGGTTCTGCTGCGATGTAACTGGCCTCAGGTTCTCTCATTGGTGTTGGTGTCTTCTTTGTTCTTGCAGATTCATCTCCCTCTTGCGATATTTCACTGGGTATTCCTTTTCCTTCTTTTTCTCTTACCAAATAAACTTTAAATTCTTCTTCTTTCTTTGTTTCTCTAGCCACTTTTTTGCGATCTTTTCGCAGCTTTGGACGCTCTTCATAATTTCTTACTTCAATTTGATAGCACATCTTCGCAAGATCTGTGTCTCCTCTAATTTCTCCAACTCCACTGGGCATTGGAAATTTGATGCATTGATGCAATGTTGATGCTACATCCTTGATTACGTGTATCCATGGTCTTCCCAATATCATGTTGTACGGTGATTCCACGTCTACCACACATAATGTTACTTGTGTTTCAATTTCTCCTAGCGGAATTCGTACCATTATTTCGCCTTTTGGTTTTGTTGAATATTTTCCAAAGCCATGAATATGATATGTTGGACAAGACATTTCTTCATCTTTGTATCCCATTTTCTTAAAAGCATGATAAAATATTATATCCGCAGAACTTCCTGTGTCCACTAAAATTCTATTTACAGCCCATTCTTCCGCAGATTTTGTTGATTTTCCTCTTCCCATTGGTATAGTGGATACGGTGATTATCAAAGGAGATGTGTGATTTAAATTTTATTCTGGTATTTCTGCTATTGTAAACGTGATCTCTTGCTTTTCCCAATCCTTTAATGATAATATTTTCTCCACCATCATAATTTTCCTTCCTTCAAAATCCCGTTTATGTATCTTCCCCTTGATGTTTTCATGGAATTTATCAATAATTGCTCTTGTTACCATATCATACTCTAATTTCCTACGATTCTATTTTGTTCTAATCATTCTTCCTTCAACTATTTCACCAATTTGCTTAATTATCTTCTTGATTTTGAATAACCCTCAACTTCTACTTCGTCTTTTCTATGATTTTCGTTAATTCAGTCCCTGTTTCGGGCGCCAAAATGTAGTTGCAGGAAATCCTACACTACACCCTTGTTAAGATTTCATGAAAATCAACTCATACTTAAAGATTAAAAACGACTTTTTATCATTTAATTCTCAAAAATGTTTACAAAAGCGGGAGAAATCAAGAACACAACTATTTTCTCAGAGTTTCTCTCTCCTCAAGACTTTCTCAACTCTCAAAAATACATCCTCCTCTCTCTGGACATACCGGGTCTCTATATATAGGGTAGATACATAATGGATGACAGCTAAGATGCCCTTTACTTTTGGATTTGATTTGCGATCTTATCGCAACAACTATAATATGAAATCTCGCAAGCATTGTGACCGTCGCAGATAAATCATGCTCTTCTCGTGTTTCCTCAATCGTCAGCTATTACGTCATTCTTGAACCTACTCTGTGACACTCGCAAAGTATTGTTGAAGAGCTCGCGGTATTCTCGCAGAAGTGTTATTTAATCTCGCAAGAGTATTGTCATGGAGATATTCTAATCCTACAAAAAAGAACAATTTTCTAATGTTTTTTATGTGAGTTCATGTTTATACTCTTGCAATAACATACAATGCTCTTTATATTATTTGCATTAGTATGAAAATGAAAGGAAACACAAAAAATGGAATATAAACTTCTTTAAATTCTATGTGTTCATCGCCTATTCCCTTTGATACAAAGGTTAGTAACCCAGTGGATGTAAGAAGAAACTCCATCTTTCCATGCACAGTATATCATTGAATATGATGTACAATATACTTCTATATCATCTATGAGACTAACCTTAACATATGCTAAAGATGAGGGATCAACATAATTTTCCTCCATGATTACATGCTCCATATATTTATATTGTGTCTCAAGTAATTTTTGGAACCTGTATATGTTTCTATTTTTTAGGTTATAATTTGTTTTGGTTGAAGAGGTACTACAAAGGGAAACCCGTCACTAAAAGAAGTTGTAACTTGTAAGTCCTAGATATATCCCAAGCATTTAAAAAAAATTACATGGCTAAATAACCGAGAATAAAATGCTTTCATAAAGTCTTGACGGAGTTTTGGAACTGTGAAGGCTCTCCAAGTACCTAGAGCATCCACTGGAGCTTTTCTACACTTAAATACTAATGAACTTGAGTCATGCAAGCTTCTCTTGATTATTCTGTAAGGGTCAAAGATGAGATAATATGAAAAATTAGTCATATTCTAAACGACATCCTAAAGAAAAAAAATCGTAATAAAGTAATTTCCAACTAATTAATTCCAACAGGGAAACTTACTCAAATGTAAACAATGGCATTCCTACTTATTTGATAATACTGCAACTTTACCTCACCAAATTTTTCTTCCTTGTTCCTCAACATTAATCCATCCCAGCAGAAATTTAAACTCCAATGACCTCTTTGGTGGCATCACCCAACAAAGATGGTCAAGCCATCAATGTAACAAAAAATATAATTTCAGTTTCAGCTTGATCTTCTATTCCCTGTAAATAATTAACACTTAAATGGCGTGATTATGAAAGAAATGTTTCAGTATGATAATGGGGAAAAGAGAAAGAGCATAGAGAGAGAAGGATTTTCTATTATTCAAAGATGGAACCTTATTACACATGTATAATATTCTATTTATACAAGATAGGGGAAAACCCTATTATTCTAATGGACCGCATATTAACGGGACATAGGCCCTATAACACTCCCCCTTGTGCGGTTCAATAACAAAAATTTATACAGTGCTTCACATATACTACTTTGAATGTAGTTCTTCAAATGTCGTTCTCTCCTTGGTGACTTGTGCCGAAATCAATTGCCTCATTAAAACTTTGACAAGGAAAAACCCAATGGGATAAAACCTTGGTACAAATCTTCACATGTAGTACTTAAGATGTTGTCACTTACTTTATATGTAGTTCATCACATGTAATACGATCTTCACAGATCGATGAGTCTAAGTTAATTTCCTCGTTAAAACTTCGTCAGGAAAACCCAAAGGGACAAAACCTTAACTAAATAAAAAGAGTACAATAATAAGCAAACTCAGAACATAGTTGAACTCGAATGTGTTGCCTCATTAAAACCTTGACAAGGAAAACCCAGTGGGATAAAACCTTGACGAAGGGAAAAGAGTACAACATGGCAGATGCATGTAAAGGTGATCCGTTGCAGATGATCACTTTGTTCAGTTGAAGTTGACAAGTAGCTTCACAACTCTTAAGGAAGAAAATCCTCGTGGGAAAGATAATAGCCTTAGCTGGGAAATTATATTCCCGGTGTTTGTAGTTATCTCATTAAAAACCTTGCCTAGCAACAAAACCCTTGGTGACTTGAAAGATTATAAGACCATGTTGTTGATCCTGAAAGTTACGTTACTTAACAGACTATCACGTTTCATTTCTTTGATTCAGATATTTTCAGTAATATCAACGCGATCTTTATGTCTTCAACATTCAACATACTTGATGTTTTTAGTATCGTCTCTCTAAAAACCTTGTCGAGTAGCAAAACCCTATGGGAAAAACTATTCTCGATCTAAGGGAAAAAGAGTACGACACAACTTCAATTTCGAAGTAAATTATATCGACATCATATCCTTGGATCCTACCCCTGATTACTGTCAGAGTTGTTCTGGACAGTTCCCTTAGTCATGTATTTTTCGAAACTGAATATTGGTAATGACTTAAAATATAGTCTACCATATCTCCCTCTGATTACTTTCGTTGGAGAAGAGGTTATTGTTTGATGCATGTCGTAACAACAAAAAATTAATTAATACTTTACTACCTAATTAACAAGTAATATAGGGTAGTCAAGATCGATCCCACGAGGAGCACGAGATTCTAGTTGTAAAATTGTCACACAAAGGGGGGTATTGGTTAAGAATTTAAGAAAGTAAATAAAATAAACAAAGCAATTAAAAAGGTAAAGGAAATCAATAAAGAGAAATTAGATCAAGGAATCCTTCTTCGCTGCAAAACAATGATTAAAGTTATGTTCTTTTCCTCTTCTTATTAGTCACAAATTATCACCAACCGTAGGTATAACAGCTAGATCAGTGTTAACCCCAAAATCCCTTATATCACCGGATACGGAAGTTCTCGACTACCGGATTCTATTTACCAAACCACCAAGTAGTACATCATTCAAGATGTAATTTAGTTAAATGCATTAAGATTTATGAATTTATTGGGTTGATATTAGTAGTTAGACTCTTAGATCAAGGTCCACTTGCTAACGTTGTTTTTACACACAATTGCTCCACGGAATCCCTCCGCAAGGTCTCTTGTTTTCTACTTATGTAAATAGTCAAGAAACGATTACTTATCCCCTAACTTTCACTAGCTATAGATCAAATTAACAAATCAATTTAGTTGCGCACCTAAACAATCTATCAATCAATCATGAATGTATAAACATTCATATTAGTAAAAGCAAACGATAATAATGTGAAAAACTTCAAGATAGATTTAAAAAAAAAACTCAAATCATGTTAAGAACTAGGAATTCATCCTCAATCAATAAAATTAGTTACTCATATTAAGGAGTTCACACAAAGAATAAAGAAAAGAAAAGAAAAGTGTTGTGTGTGTAGAAGTGTGCAAAGATGTGCACAAAAGTGTATGTAAGTGTATATGTGTATGGAAGTGTGTCAATGTGTATGGAAGTGTGGAAGTATGTATAGAAAAGTAGAGAACTTCTCTATTTATAGGCTTCAATGCTCTCCATATCTTTCAAGGAATAGAATCCCTTTCCTTTTGTAGCTCAATTTCCAAATCAAAGCCTTTCTCAAATCTTCCATCTCCTCTTTCCAAATCCAAGCCCAATTCTTCATCCAATTCCAAACCCAAGTCTTCACATCCCATGAGAGAAATCCACACAAAATTTTGCAACTTTTGCTCGCCGGAAAACTGGGTTTTTGGCCGGAAATAGGCTGGAATCCGTCGCCGCCATCCACATGAAATTCTCCTCCGGTTAAGGTATATTCCGTCAGTCAAACGTCAAAGATTAACGGTCAAGATAACAGTCTCTAACGGTCAATTGGGTCAAAGATGGTAAAGTCACAAAAAAGTTAGCCGGGTCTGAATCATCTAAGTGGTCTTACTGGGTCTGGATCACTGAGCTGGTGTACCGAGTCACTGAGTCGACTCATATGAATAAAACTCCAGCCAAGTTCTGGTTGTTTTCTGACGTTTCCCAGGCCAGTTTCAGGCCTTTCTTCACAGTCTTTTCCTTGCACAACCTGTAGAGTTTCCTAACATACATATAGCTCATTCATAATTCAAGCATTGCATTCTGTGTCATTCAGTATCAAAAGCACCTTCTGAAACTTCTTATGCAGATGCATAACTCATCACAAGATCTTCATAGTAGCATCATCACCTGTAAATCCATCTTTCTTCCTCCTTGTGCACCACCATCTCCCATATCAGTTACATTGCCACTTCCAACAACATTAGTTCTTTTCATATTTCCTGTGCAGCAGAAACCATCCATAATCCATTCCTCTAACATCAGTCGCACTTCCTTGCTCAATCTAAAATCCTTTCAAAACCCTTGTAAACATATGCCAGGTACAAATCCAACTCTAACCCAAATTCTTCTCAATTCATTCAAGCAACATCTCATCTTCCCTGTATTAGAAACAACAATACCCATTATCAATTTCTGCATCTTCTCCAAGAATTCATTACCACCACTATACCATCAATACATCCACATACCCATTTTCTCTTTATACCAAAATCTCCACCAAATTCATGCTCTCGATCTATAACCCTTATCTCAAATCCATATCTTCAATTCAATCTCTGGACCGATAGCAACATCACCCATTTCACAGATTCAATCTCAACACCACTGCATAATTACTTCAATCTCGAATCCGAGTTTAACACCATCTTGCCATCTTCACTAGTTGTAGCAATTCATTCAAACCCTTAAACCATCCACAGCAACATGACTCAGTTCCTTGATTTCTTCTCATCTGTTGATTCCAACAAAACCCACGATCCCCTTCTTCTCTTCAAGAACATCTCAAATTCTTCCTCTCTGCCTCACAAATTCGACGGCAGCAAGACTCTAATTCCTTCAAACCCTTTACATCTGCAGCATATCCAATCATTTCGACCCAAACTTACACTCGATCTTCATTTTCCAATCAAACCCAACACTTCATCCTCCAGCAAACCCTAGCCTCAATTTCCCATACTTGCTTCAGCGACGACCACCACCAGATTCCATCAATTCTTCTCCCAACTTTCTCGTTAAATTCTTACCAAAACATAGACCAATTTCCATCAATGAATGTCTCCAGATGCTTCATTTCACTTTCAGGCAAATAATGATCGAGGAGATGAATAATTAGAGAATAACATTCTCAGTTTTAGGGTTAGGTGGTATAGGGTAGGACTTAAAACGCCTAATATATTAAGGACAACAATCCACCCCAGACTGGGTTCTTATAATAGGTGGTCTCTTCTGATAAGGGCTAGCTATTTGGCCTTCCCTTAACCTGTGCTGGTTGTTCTTTAGTACTTCTCCAAACATGAGTGCCCCTTAACATTGACTGGGCTCCAGATAGTGCTCGCCCTATGAAATGACCTTTTTTCCCTTTTTACTCAAATTGGATGATTTCTCCTTCTTTTCTTCCGTGCGACTCCAGAGTACCTAATAACTCAAAAACACGCGTAAAATACATAATTTACTAGAAAAAATAGCAAAGAAAGCATAAACTCTTAGATAGTAAATTAGGTGTATTCTACACCTATCATTGTTCCTTCATAATCAACAACTTTTGGATTGCACTTTCATTAGCATTCCTTTTAATGTCTTTGCAGGGAAAAAACAAAATTTATGTCAATGGTTACTTTTAAGTACATGATTACATTCACTATACCATTCCAATAACATTGCGTAGGCGCTGAGCTAAATCTAGCTAACAAATTCCTTGAGGATGCAAAATTTTATCGAGTACATTATTATAGTAAGTACAACAATGCGTCTATTGTACTTAGATATGGGAATTTCATCTCCCAACACATCTTCGTCATTTTCCTTTAGACGAAATGGTCACTTACTTACATTTGAACCTCGACTAATCATGGGAGTACTATCAGGATGCATGTCTTTGTTAAATTGCCTGAAAAATTTAGACAAATGCAAACTGGTGGGATAATACCACAAGCTCAATATTCGGTCGAGCTTTCCCAGATTTTTCATCTCAAATTCGGATTTCAAATACCCTTTAAGGTCTCTTATTACATCAAGCGTACCCATCATGTATGTACCATCGACATAGATATCTACAATTCGAAATCAGGAACTTTCTTGTGAATATGCAAGGAAAAATAACTTACTTGTCCATCCCCTCCAAATAAAATAGTCACTTGTACGGGTATACCACATCCGCCTGATTGCTTCAATCTATAAGTGAGTGTTCTATTTAACTATAAATGTACTCTGTGGTTTAGAGTCATTTGATTTGGGAAACAAAAGTCTATCAAGTACTTTTGTAAATATCTTCTATCTCTTGATTCTTTCATAGATACGTAACAACCACATACATATGCTGCATTTCAAGTCCTTTTGAAACTACCAAGCTAACTAAGTAGCAAAATGCTATAATACTCATTATAACAAAGTAAACAATTCTGGGGCTTTATGAGATACCTCGCGCCACAAGGAGTGTCTTTATACCATTACAACTTCATTATTCTCACTGTGCTTTGTGACAAATAATCATGTATGTCCACAGGATTTACACTTGGCTGGTTAGCACTACCACACCAAATACCTATATATTTGTCAAAGAATCAAATTCTAACTGGATTGTGTAGGCCAAATATGCTCTTTATTGTTGATATTCAAACAATAAGAAGCGTGGTTCGATCTTATCGTGCCCGATTTCCTTTAGCAACTGTATATGAAAATGATAATCATTAATATGCTCGCACGATCTTTCCATTGACTCATGTGTGTTCTCATAATCCACTTGGGATGTCATTGTTCTCTGGAATCGTTAAACTTATGAGCGTCCTCCAGTATTGATTCATGGACATAGTCAGAGACAATCAAATGAGATGATTTCATTAATGATACAAATTAGGTTGTGCCTTACTCATCCACTTCCTTTCTAGGTGAGAATTGATCGAACCTAGTGGCATCTCCATCTTCCTTTATGGATCCACAGCCTTAACTACACTTCCACCAAGTGTATTTGCAACACCTTAGTCTATAGTTTACCCCATACTGAGGATTTCTAACCTTGCAGGAATATTTGCAGCTGGTATGTGTGATCTTGTCACTTAAGCGACATCGGTGTACATTCTGAAAATCGATTATTCTTTGTCACTTCACATTTACATTTGTGGAGTACAAGAATCAATATGAGACATAGTGGGAACACACCACGATAATTCTTGTCGTTCCCTTCGAAAATACTTTTTCTTATCTCCCCCTAACGACGGGAAAAATGTCTCATTAAAATGACAACCCGCAAATCTAGTGGTAAGAGATCTCCTGCCAAAAGTTTTAAAATGCGGATAATTGTTGGGAACTCATTTCCAACATAACTACTTAACAGTTTTGAAGACCTATCATAGTACGATGTGGAGTCATAATGGCATATATATAGTGCAACCAAAAATGCGGAAAAAACACGAATGTCAGGCTTAAATCCTGTTACCAACTGGTACGCAGAAAAGGTTGACTAATATTGGGTTCTAAAAACAAATTAAGTAAGATGCGTGTAATATTGCATATCCCCAAAGCAATAAAAGATAGGTTGGTACGCATAACCTATTCCTTAGACACCATATGTAACCTTTGATGGTGGCTTATGCGAGACCATTGGGTATAAGATGTTCTATATTGATCTTATTAAACATGCAATATTCATCAAGTCCTTTTGACGTAAATTCTCTAGCATTAACAAGGGTGGTTAGCCTTTGCACTTTGCATTGTGTGGTATGTGCAAGTATTTTTCAAACGCAAGTTTCTTAGGAACTATAACTAGTCCAAAAAGTCAAAACATTCATCAGATCCATCAGTCACTTTAATGGTCCGCATTCTGCATGAATATTTTTCTAAATTTCACCTTGTTTTCTTTTTAATATGGAATTTTTACCATTTGCATCTTAGGATGGTCTCGGTCCTGTTTTACTGAAGACTTTGTAAAAATGAGTGATATGCTTTCTTACTTAAAAGCATAATGGGAGGGAGGAGGGGGTTGTGCATCTGGTACTTTAGAAAACACTTATTGAGAGATATGCCGTTACTTTGCATTATGTCAATCTTTTTCTCGTTGTATCATCCACGCAAAAACATCGATGTACGTATGAGTCCTTTCAAAACGAAACATCATGTCTCAACCAAAGTTCCTTTATGGTTATGTCAAAGTCTGTATGAGTCAATTTCCAACATTTCATCGTCGGAGACAATATTATTCAATAATCCAAATATTATAGTGAATTACATTGCACTACATTGACTCATTAGTTTCTCTAAATGTATTTCCTTCCAAATGTATTAGAGAGTATAAAAGATGAAATCAATTACATTCTTATCATTTTGATGTGCCACATGATATCCATTTGCACGGGTTACTTGGGAATTTTAACAAGGTGTGATTATCTCTTGGTAAATCTAGATATTTTACGACGTCTTTGTTCTATCTTGAAAATAAATAAATAAATGAGCAGTGCTGCGCTCGATAAGATAGTCAATTGGCCAGGAAAAGACCTTGTTGCCATTAAAGTTGATATGAAAATTGGTTGTTACTATGATACACATACACATTATATTGTATATACCAACACCTATGACCAGGTGCATTTCCAACTCTTTTATTTATGATGGGAGCTAGAATTACATTTCAGCTGATCCCATGTTCAATTGATACCTATACTTTGGTGTCATTACTGTTGGGATTTTTTTTTCCATGATATATATGTCCCTTTTCACATGCTTTATATGAGTCGGTACGTCTAACCCTCATTATTTTGGGGTTCTTTCCATTTTCATTTTTGCTATATTTAGCTTAATTTGAGAAATTTATTTATCTCATAAGGCCAAGAGAATCTCACTACACATGTCAACCAATTACTTTAGGTTGAATATATTACTAAAAAAAATAAAATAAAAATTAATTCTCTTGTTGTCATACTTCAACATATACCGGTTCGTTAGTATTATGGATGAAGTAGAGAATGAAAATTTTCCGACTCAAATAAAAAATTTTAGGAGTTCTTCCACTTTTTTTTTTTTTTTTTGGAATACATGTGATTTTATTTGAACATATGTTTTGAAAACTCCACGGAACATTCAAATTTTTGGGAAAATATCAAGTATCCAATAATGGTGCTCAAGTACTTCTAAGCCCAAAATGAATACATTGGAATTGAGTTGGTATAACCAATTGAAAAAAATACACCATTCAACTATATCCAATATCATATTCAAGAGAACAAATAGCATTAAGACCAAAATTCTTAATGATTGAGATCAATAAAAATAATTTAAATTCACCGTTTTTATGCTATTGACTTATTTTAAGACAAAAATAAACAAAACTAGGCATATTCTAAAAACAAATAATTAATCCTAGCAAGTAAATAACCCTGGCATATAAAAACTCGCGGTATAGTTACATACCTCAAAATTTGGTTCCCATTGTATATATAGGAAGAACCCATACGGCCTTAGTCGCGCACGTCCCAAAATCGGAACTGAACTGGACAGTACAAGCTGGGCCGGAACTGCATGGGACAGAACAAGTTGGGCCGGAACTGGATGGGACAGGACAGTACAGAACGAGATGGGACGGGACAGACCAAACTGGGCCGGAACTGGATGGGATAGGATAGGACAGAACAGAACAAGCTGGATCGGAACGGCTGTTCTTTTCCACTCTTTTTCCTTGATCCACATTCGCAGACACAAAAGAGAAAAAAAAAATCCTTCCTCTTTCTTGATTCAAGAGATTCCCATTCATAAGATCCGCATATATTTGATTAGTAAATACATACACAAAGATTAGTACACAGTACGGTACAACAAGGATCATTCCAAATAATTCCTAATTACATATTACAAAGGATTAATCAATCAAAATAATCCCTAATTCATAATCAAATCAATTTTCACCCAAATTTAATAAACCCAATCAATTAATCCATTTTCAACATAGATTTAATAAACCCAATTAATTTAGATATGTCAATATCCAAAATAGGGGAAGGGAAAAAAATAAGAGAAAATTGATACAACTTATCTGATTTGACGATAACGATTCCATCGATCCCAACGTAGTGTATTTGATAGCAACCCAAAAAAAAATCCATTTCCGCGGTGCTAGAGCTCTTGGTGATAACGTGTTTCAGTATGATAATGGGGAAAAGAGAAAGAGCATAGAGAGAGAAGGATTTTCTATTATTCAAAGAGGGAACCTTATTACACATGTATAATATTCTATTTATACAAGATAAGGGAAAACCCTATTATTCTAATGGACCGCACATTAACGGGGCAGAGGCCCTATAACAAGAAAATTATTTTTAGCGCATATCTAGATATTCATAAACATTATTCAATGAAAATCTAGAAAGTACCTACCTCGATAACTTAATAAATTCAGCATAAACCGTTACTGTGAAGCTATTGGATGGTCTTTACTAATATCATTAGGTTTACCAAGACCAGGCAGTCTAGGTGTAAACAATCAAAATACAGAAGAGAAGAAATATTAACAAAGCTACCAACATAAGCTATATCCATCAAAGTAGGAAAATAGGATCATGAGGCTTATTCCTATGCACCATGACAAAAAATTCAATTTAGCATGCCATGTGGCATGGTAAATGAGTTTCCCCATAATGGTAGATATGACAAATTTGATCAAAAGTATATATTTAATTATGCTGATAATGAAAAAATATATATTTGTGTTTACATGGTGGAGTATTTATAGTATTATAATACATTTAGTGGACCTTTAGATATACAAAATATATATTAAAATGTAAAAAAGTAGGAGAAAAATGAGAGATTATATATATATAATTAATAGGAGAGAAAGTCTTTATCGCTGGAGGTAAAAAGATTATCGCTCGATGGAGTCTTCGTCGCTAGATGGACACTCTATTGCTTGTTGAAAACTCCATCGTGTATGCCTATATGTTATTTTTAACATATAGGGATATACATTTGGCAATTTGGGTGTATATATGACTTTGGCATACCAATAGTGGGTGTATATATGACTTTGGCATAACGATAGGTGGGTGCACCTGGTGACTTGGCCAAGTCCGAATTGTACTATACTACTATCTAATACTAACAATTAGCACAATTTCAGTGTATATACTTGTCTTCGCGTGGAATAGTTCTCTAAGGATTGCCGAAGCACATGTGTCTCCTTATTCCAAATAAGGCTAAATTTTAACACAAAAATATGTACAACTTCTCGAAAGGCTATTTTTCTGAATGTAAAAATCTCAATACATAATGTTGTATGCTTTTTGACAGTTTTGTAAAGCTATTTTCTTATCTTAACATTCTCTAATTTCAGCTGTTTCTCGGTATCTCTTTTACTTTTAAGATCATGGATTTGATAAATGGCAAGCTACTGAAGGGACAGAACATCACAAGTGGGGCAGAAGAAGATAGGATCAGTTTATTACCTGACCCACTTGTTCATTACATCCTTTCCTTTCTTAATATCAAGTGGGTTGCTCGTACTAGCTTATTATCCAAACGATGGAGTCACATCTGGACCTCTATTCTTAACCTTGATTTGCAAGTCTCTGGTTTTCCCGATTTTTCGGAAACCGTTAAATTTATGGATTTTGTAGATAGAACGTTGCTTCTTCATGATTTTTCAAATATAAAGAAGTTCTCTCTCCACTGGATTTTTCGGAGCTCGGATCAGCGGACTGCTTCTAAAATTAATTCATGATCTCTGCTGTCATAAGGCATAATGTCGAACAAGTCGGTCTCTATTTATACCAGCATGTCCCCAATTCTATTCCTCTGTCTCTTTTTACTTGTGAATCACTAATTACTTTGAAGCTAAATGTAAGCCCAAATATTTACTTTCCCAAGTACATCTCTTGTCCAAGGCTCAAAAACCTTAAACTTTGTGCTGTC
Source organism: Papaver bracteatum (assembly GCA_023529315.1). Lineage (NCBI taxonomy): Eukaryota > Viridiplantae > Streptophyta > Magnoliopsida > Ranunculales > Papaveraceae > Papaver > Papaver bracteatum. The sequence continues at coordinate 1,070,559 of JAJJWX010000177.1, forward strand.
GAATTCAACGCTGAATGCTCGATTAAGCAGCTCTTTTCCAGTTGTCCAGTGCTTGAAGATTTAATTCTGAAACACTGCACTTTTCATATGAGGATTTTCTGTATTTCAATTCCTACATTGAAATTCTTGAAATTTATAAGTTCTTATGAAGTGGATGATCATTTACGAGATTGCTCTCTCAGGATTGATACACCTCGTCTTGTGTCTCTAACTTGCCGGAGTTGTGTTCCAAAGGAATTTATCTTGTCTACCTTTCCCGCACTAGTAGAAGCAGTGGTTGCAGTTTTGGTTGAAGATTATTATGTTCCGACAAGGGAAAAAATGATAGGTAATGCTGCAGCAATTAGTAGATTTCTTCGAGCGCTTACGCATGTAAAACGTCTATCTGTGTGCGATGAAACACTACAGGTATTGTTGTTTGTTGTCATCTCTGGAGTATTTTCAGTTTTTTCTTTTTTCTTATTTCTTATTTCATCGAACTGCATGAAGCTGATTCAATTTTTGCTAATACCTTTGCGAAGAATAGGTCCTTTTCTTTGCAGATGACCGGCTTAACAACTTGCCAACATTTCATAATGTCAAAGAATTGACTATAACTGATGAAGTAGACATTGATGAACCTTTGATCTCTGTTCTCAAAGCAACACCAAATCTGGAGTCACTCGTATTTGGCAGGGTAAGTGCACATAATTTTCTGAATTCATATACCCGTCAGTGGATAAATATTGATAAAACAATTCGTTGGTTACATTATAATGTGTTTGCAGTTATTGTTCTTCTGATATCTGACTACTTTTTTCATTTTCAAATTCAGTTGATTACTCCTTGTTGGACTGAAAAATGTTACAGTGGAAATAACGACGCTGCAAGTGATGATCATTGCGTGGGTGATGATGCGTGTGAAGATAACCATGATAACAAAGACGATGACTCCTTCCCTTTTGTGGGGGGACACAATGACGCCACCAAAGACTATGGTTGGAAAATTGATATGGTTAATACTGATTGTTTATTTCTTCATCTTAAATCTGTTTGCTTTCAGCAATTCATTGGGAAGCCAAGGGAAATGCGGTGGGTGAAGCTGATTTCGAAGAATGCAAAACCTTTACAAACAATGATCATCTCATATGGAACTGATACTGCTGTTGGCTTTTCTAACCCAAAAAGCAAAGAATAGCTTATGGTAGAGATACCAAGTATACCAAGAGCCTCTTCAAGTTGTATGTTCATATTCTCCTCTTTTAGTGATGCGTTTATATGATGATACTGATTTCGAGACTTACTGGGCTCCTTTAGTTTAGATGGTTGTACAGAATGGTGTTTGTTTAGTTGTTCTATCTCAGTTATTTTAAGTGTAAAGATCAAGTAAAGTAAAAAAAAAAAAAAAAAAAATCATATCGAATTTAGATGATCCCTTAACTATACTGGGTCATGAAATATCACATTCAGCAGTATAAAAGCCAAAAATAATTACGACTTGAGAAACACTTTAGGGTTTCAGAGTTCACCCCTTGGACTCCTACCTCTGTAGCCTCTATCCCTCTTGCTGGAAGGTATTAATTTAGCTTTTGATTTTGATTTTATATAAGTCGGTGGTCTCTTTCGCTTTGGTGGTTTGAAGGAGAATTTGTATGTTAAGGATGAGTTTGTTATCCAATGGCAAGTGCAACCAAGAGGTGGGTAAAATCCCTACTTCAGCTTTTACCACAAATCTCCCCTGTGACTATCTAAATATTATATACAAGTGCTTACAAACTAAAGAAGATCGCAATTCCTTTGGATTAACTTGTCTTCATTGGCTTCAAACAAAAAACAACAATCGTCGATCATTATGGTATTACCGAAGCTATGCAACAATTCGTCCTGATGAAAGCTTTCCCATAGTTCTTTCTAAGTTGTTGAATCGATTCCAACATCTCAAAGAATTGTTTCTAATAGATGATATCCCTAAGATAACAGATTTTGCTACATCAAAGCCACCATTCATTGAATGCAAAGTTCAACGTATGTACTTATATTACCACTATGATAATTCAGATATAGAATTATCTTCGATGTTTTATTGGTTCCCTTGTTTGACATTTATAAGATTGATATCTTGGTATATTACTGACAAGGGTTTAGAGGCCCTGGGAGAATGTTGTTCATCCTTAAAGGAGATTAGACTCTCAGGTTGTCATTCAATTACTGATTCAGGAATTAGTTTTCTCTTACAAAACTGTCTAGAACTCACTTCACTAGGTATTAAGCGCTGCAGCAAAGTAACTGGTATCGGCTTTCTTGAGTTTCCAAAGACTTTAACTCATCTTGACGTAGCGAAGTGCGAGTTTAAACCAGAGGGGTTCAAAGCAATTGTTAATGGTGGCGGTCTGCATTATCTAAGTCTCACAGCACCTTGTTATGAAGAAATGGCCAAGGTTGAAGAAGGTTCTATTAATACTGAAGCAATTGTTGCAATCTCAGAGGGTTGTCCTTTACTAAAGAAACTGCGCCTATTAGATTGTAGTGATGTCGAGCTAGAAGGATGGGAAGCTATTGGCCGGAATTGTAAAGATTTGGAACTCCTCAGCGTGCTTGGATGCAGAAAGTTATGTGGTCTTGGGTTGCAAGCTTTGTGCAACGGCTGTAACAAGCTTTCCACATTATCAATAGACACTGATAATAGTTGTAGCAGCTCTGCTCTTGAGCTTTTCAAGCGCAAAAAACCCCAGTGTACAATATGCGATTATGTCCAATATGGAAAAAGACGAAACTGACGAATTGTTGTTGTTCGTTCTTAAGATAGTTTAAATTCAATCTTTCCATGGAGGCTACAAGTCAAATCGAGAGAAAAGGTTGGTATTTGTCAAAGTCAAATTTCCTACAAAGTCATAACTTGTTGACTTGGTCTTGATCTTGTTTTCTAATATTAAGAAAATAAAAAAATAAAAAATAAAAAATTGATTTTTAGAAATTAAATAAAATTGTTATTTTGTAGTAGAAATGTTGTCAAAGTAGTGACAAGAAAAATCCTAAGTGTTACTAATTTGGGGTTGTTTTAGATGTGGTGAAATTTTTGGGTGGAAACATCATTTTAGATTATTATTGTGATTGTCTGGATGATGGTCAACAAATATTATTGTTACTAATAAAAAAATTAATATTCCTAATCATTATCACGAATACAAAATTTAACAACAGTTATAATTGTTGCTAAACTTATCACAGGTGTATCAGTGACTAAAAAATAAATTGTGACAGGCTACACTGTGAGAAAATCCTGGTTTTGGTATAGTGTTTTAAACATTGTATAGTTTGGTTCACGAATAATTAATCAAATGAAATATGTGCACACGAAAGTTTTCACTTTAAAACCCGTACTATTATTTAGTCCTTTTTGACCATACAAAAATCATGTTTGCATCCATAATTGTATCTATTTCCGTTCTTAATATATTTAAGGACCACGGAGAAGAAACTAGACATTTTCTTCCTATTTTACTCTCGAAGTGTATGTATATACATAACTTTAAATGTTGAGGTCCACTGTATTCGGATAAATCCTAAATGTTAAAGAAATAATAGTTTGGGAGGCATTAGACAAATTAGAGCAATTTCTTCCACTCGTTCAAGTCGGGTCATTCTTGATTCAAATCATCTTCCACTCGTTCAAGTCGGGTCATTATTGATTCAAATCAACATATAAAAAGAATAACAAAATATTGTGGTGCAAGAATAATTAATCACGTGAAATATCGTGCAAAGGACATTTTTCACTTTAAAAATACTCCCCCCGTCCCACAATTAGATTACCTACTTAGTTTAAAATTTAGTCTCACTATTAGTTGACCTATATCCCATTAAACAAAGGGATGTTTCTAAAATTATCCTTTTGATTAATTAGCATTAGTATATTTTGATAGCCTTGTTTATATTCACGGCGTATGTGTTTTAAAATTCTTTTCAATGATACAAAGTTTACGAAAATCCATGGAATAGTTTGAAAGATAAATCATTTCTAAATTTTGTATGTTATTATCCATAAGGGTATGATTGTTAAAAATAATTTAAAATACTCCTTTTTTGCTTTGCCTTCAAAGCTGTGCAAGCTTGAACTAGGCCTCTAATAGTGGGACGGATGGAGTATATTATTAAAGTTGCAAAATAAGTTTTCTGACTTTATATACGAGTCGGTCAATTTCTTTAGCCCAGCGTGTTGTATTTTCAACTCATCTTTAATTGTTTGGTTGTTTATAAACACTTGTAGTAAATTCCAAAAAGTAGTTGTAGCTAATTAACGTTTCCCGTTGTATATCATTCAGCACTAATATATCCTCCTCCTTGCCAACGAAGAGATCGTGCAAGTGACCCAAACCTGCTCTATATGCCAACTTTCTGTTGTTTTTTATTGTATCATCATTTTAGGTTATTGATGTGATGTGTTATCAAACATTAACAACAATCAGAAAATATACTTAACAGAGAAGCACAATATTTGGGATGTAACACGATTTCCCACTCAGTTATTACAACACCTTCATTAGAAGGAAACATTACTGGGCAAATCCATAAGTGAAACTTTGAAGGAAACGAGGTTTTTGGTTTTGCAAAGGAACCTCCGATGGAGGAATGGATGAAACATCTTTTTAGCCTCCGAAGTACCTGATGGCGGGAGGAATCATAACCACCCTTTAGTGGTAGCGATGACCATCTCTCTCTCAAAACACGAGGAAGAAGATGAGAAGCCTAAGGCGCTACCATGGGCAATGCCTAAGTAACTAATTGATGGCGGAAGTTCCGTCGAAATCTTATTTTTTGAGACGTTCAAGCAAATGGGCTTAAAAGATGAGTACCTAATACCATCTACGTATAATATTGATTGAGTGTCAAACATAGATACAACTCTTGGAAATAGACATTTAGAGAATGGATTAATTTTTTCTTTTAAATTTTAAAGATATGATTTGAAATAGATTTCAGTTTATCATAAAGGAAAGTAATCGAAGAAACAATCAACATGGAGAGTTTATCAAGAGAAAACAAAGGAACTGAATCTTAAAACAACATTCATGAAGGTTTAAAGTTTAATTGCAAAACAAATTTCAAAAACTGAGTTGTCTCATGAGATCTCTCCAATTCACAAACTTTCTCTCTTTTAGTAATGTGGGATTATTATTTGTAAATCACTCTTCTTCGAGTTGCCTTTTATTTCCTTTTCTAGAGTATCTCCAAATACACTTTGACAGAAGAGAGTTGTTTACATGTCTAAAATCTATGAATCAAGATCTTTCTACTTTTTTTAATCTTGAAAATTTTATGCCAAAATACCCGGCACATTTTCATAATGTTTTTTTTTTGTACCCACCATCAGTTTTCTCGTAATGTCATCTTCTTCTCTGCTTGGAAGGTTCCACCTATTTGCCACCCACACTTCTCCTATTTGCCACCCACCTAAACTGCCACCCCAAATTATCTTATTGACCACCCATATATATTTTTGTATATCCTAAATACCACTTGTTGACTTTTAATTTACATCCAACAACAAAACCCCAATATCTAAAAGAAAAAAAAACCTAAGTTACAAGATACATCTTCTTCACCGTTATACCTCGGACCACATCTTCTACAACATCTCCACCCACCGATCACCACCCTCACTCATGTTTTGCTTAATTTTTTGCTATTAATATTTGATTTTGTATCAACAGTATGCCAATAAGGAAAGTAGGAAATGTTCAAAAACCAATTTTTTTTTAAATTAAACCTAATTGTTTATAAATTTCATGTATAAATTTGATTATGTTTGTATTATTGCGATGAAGAACTAGTCGTTCGATCAGGGTCAATTAGTTGGGCGACATTCTACTTGTTTGGATCGGTTAATGTGTTACCATAGATGAAGGAGAAGGAGGAGAAGTGAACCTATATATGATGACTTTGTGTTAATGTGAAGCGTGACTTTTTTTTTTTTAAATTAGACATAAAAGATTCGATTTGGTTCAACGATGAAAGGACGACATTGCCCCTCCGTAATTTTTTCCCTTCTTTAAACAGATGTAAATAATTAAAATGTTGAGGACATTTTTGTAAACTGAAAAAACAAAAACACGGAACAGAGACAGAGGTCCTGGGGTCGAATCCCGGCCACTTCAAAATTTTACTTTTTTCTTCCCTTTTTTTCTTCTTCTCTTCTTCCTATCCCTATTCTTTTCTTTCTACCTTTCTACCAAATCGAACAGCAGAAGAAATCTCTCTCGAATACTTTCTTCTTCGTCGAAATCGAAATCGAAATCCAGTTTCATCTTCATCAATTTCACACCCTAAATCTCCATTCATATTTACTGAATTTCGACTTTAGAGTGCAGAGTTTGTGTTTGGTTGATTGAATCAATCTTTTCTAATCTGTAACCCTAAATTTAAAATTGGGTGAATTGATTGAACCACCATCGCCGAACATGGAGATTGTAGAATAAATCTAGAGAGTTGGGAGATCGTCAAGAGGAACAACGCGTCAAATAATTTGGAAATAAAAATCAAATGGTTCAGTTCAGTAAAGAACCTAACAATCTCTTCAACGTTAACTCCTTCAAACCCTCTGGTAAGAGAAAATTCATCTTGTCTTGTACTTTTGAGTTCTGATTTGTTTTTTTTTTTTTGAGATTTTAGTGTTTTTGTTAATGATTTTTTGTTGGTGATTTGGGTGTATTGTAGAATGGCCAAGGCTCGAAAAGATTCAGGTGTTGTTCTTGTAAATACCAAGACCAACAAACAGAAGAACCCTTCAGCTTTGGTACACAAAACTGTCATGAAGAAAGAATTCAGTAGAATGGCCAAGGTTATTGTCAGCCAGGTAATTTATCAGAACCCTTCTCTTGTTTATCATATTTTATAATATATTTTATGATGCATACATGGTATATGATTCAGCAAGATGTAGAATAATATATGTTTGGTTTAAGAATATGAGTTCATATTATGATGACTAAGGCTGGAATTTGGAATAATCACATTCTGTTTGTTATGTTAAAGTGGGGAACTGTCAATGGTGAAGTCTAATTGATACCTATTAGATTTTACAAAAACATTAGTCATGTGTTCTGTCGACATATATGTTTCTAGTCAGTTATGTTTCACTTTTATGTCTGTATTGCTTTCACTGATGCTTAGCTGCTTATCTTTACTATCAATAGCATTACTAAGGCTTCCGCCAATGCGTAGCTTCTCATTCCACCATTGGTAGTGCATATGATTCAGAATCCTGTAGAGTTTATATTGTGATGACTTAGGATGGAACTTTGAATAAATAGTGGGGGGTGTCTCACATTACGCTTGTTATGTTGAAGTGGGGAATTGTCAATAGTGATGGCTAATTGATACCCTATTAGCTTGATTTACGAAATTATTAGTCAAGTGATCTGTGTTGACATATATGTTTCAAGGAAGGTTGCCTACTTAGTATTGTGTAGTCAGTTAATTTTTGTTTTATGTCTGTATTGCTTCCACCAATGCTTAGCTGCTCATTTTTACTAATTTTTCAGCTATTGCTACCTTGTATCATGTGTTAGGTGCGCTAAATATTCTTACTCTTCTTAGGTTTGTTCTTAGTGCTCATATCTTGTTGCAATCTGGTTCTCCTTTTACTTCTTTTAAACATTGCAAATATCATAGGTTTACTAAGTCTCGTGCTAGGTTTGGTTGTGTGTAATAATTCTTTCAATCCGGTTGATTTCCAAGAAACTGATTATCCTTCTTCAATGGAAACAAGAGGATGCAGATCCTTGTGGTTGGAAGGGAATGATATGTAATGCTCATACCAAGCGGGTGATTTACTTGTGAGTTCCTGGAATAACTTTTAAGAGGTTTTGAATCCTTGTAGATGGAAATGCTTGTTTTGATGGAAGTTTACTCGGCAGCACAAGTTGAAATTCAACTTCAAGTTCTCGGTGGATGGAAAAAAAAATCCTTTTGGCTATTAGTTTCACCCATGATAGAGTTACAATTATTGATGATCATGTGCATTTGTTTGGAGATGGAAAACGCGTTTTAGGCGATTAGTTGTTCTACTTGATTTTTTCCTATATTTATCCTCAGTGCCAACTACTGCCACCACCGTAACACCCGGCTTTACAGGATTCTTGAACCCTCTACATCAGGAGAAAGGCCGAAGAACCTACACTGTACTTCCAAGTGAGCAAAACAGTCATTTGAAGGTGACTAATAGTTGTGATCTTCCTTTGTTACTAGAATGCTGTTAATTGAAATCTCTACAAAATTTGTGAGAGTAATCTTGACACCGTGTTTGTTTGATGTTCTCTCTACTTTTAGGCCTTTTTAGGAGACTTTCATCTAAGAAGATGGATTTCTGGTATTACTAATGCTTTCTGATCGTGGGAGAATTCAAGTTGGTCTACTTGGTTATCCCATTTTGATACTTTCCTGGCTTCAACAGAGACAGTGTGAGAACCAAACATCATACCTAGAGCATGAATCCATATATATTCTCTAGAGATTAAGCTACAATGTTCATTGTTATTCCCGTGGGAGTTGAAAATAATATCGTCTCCACCGGTGAAGCTGGGATCTAAACAAGCTGCTCCGGAACCATTACAGTTAGGTTTCCTAGCTGAAAATAGTAGGTAAACGAATTTTCATCAGTATTACGTTCAGATATACATTTTATCTTAATGCATGTTTAATTAATCGCTACCATTGGGAACACACTTTTAACAGTTGGATTTACATCCAAATTGCTTGACAGGTGCAGGAACAAAAATGGCGTTTTCAATCTTTGCCGGTTTGAGCAGCTGAAGTCTCTTAAGTGATGATTTGATCAAGCAGTTTTCATGAATCTAGGTTGGAGCAGAGACATCATGTCATTGTCTTTCGCATACGCTGATGGGCGCATACTGCTACAACTAACGTATGGCAATTATCGGGCACAAAGTGACGAAGGAAAAATTCCCCCTGTGCCAGATCTCTTTCTTCTTTAGGAAGTTCCAAATAAATGATGTTAATCTTCCTAATAAGTTGCTTGTTATAGTTTTTTTTTCTTGCAGTTGTTGTTCCAGTATAGTGATACACTTGTGTATAATGATGGCATTTGGATGGTTATTGGTACAGATTAAGCAGCATCCAGTTCAGATAGCCCAATATAACCAAATCATTCATTATTTATATAATTATATCATTGGGTGATATGCAAAATGGTTTAGTGTAAGGTAGATTAGTATAATAACAGCATCTAAGTAAATGTGAACGGCAAAATTGTGGGAAAAAATATTAAATATTAATCCAAGTTGCAGAATTGTCTTTCTGGAACTTTTAGTATCCATTTGCTCCATTAATGGGCATGTTTGGATTGTCTTTTGATATTGATCGTAAGCATACATGAACATGAAATAATAAATTTAAACTTAATGGTGTATATAGATTTCTAAACTAGGTTAAATATTTTTACCCTGAGTTTTTAATGAAGACCGATAGTTATGGTCAAATCTAACTTGACCGTTAGATGGGTGTAAACATCACATCCTCTTGCCCGAAACCTAACTTTCCTTGGAGGCCAAGAGATACAAAGAAATTGGAGAAGTTTGTTCTCGAGAAGCCTCCTCGATTTAATTTTTGAATCCACGTTTCACTTCATTATGCTATCCACGCCATAATCCATGTCACAAAGACGACTCTCGAAATTTCTAAAAACCAAACCAAAATTCCCCAGGTCATTTAAAATTGTACCCAGACCCCCCGATGTCTTCTTAAATCCTCACAACCTAAAATCCTATGTTTAGTCAGCGAAGATGTGGAATCAGCCGTATGGAAAAACTGAAGATCTTGAATCAGGGGCGGCTCGACCATTATATCCAGTGATGTTAGAAAGTCCTGAACTAAGATGGGCATTCATTAGGAAAATCTATTCAATCTTATCGTTGCAATTGCTTCTCACAATAGTAATTGCATCTATTGTTGTTTTTGTTCACCCTGTTTCTCATTTCTTTGTTTCAACTAGTCCTGGTATTGCACTTTACATTGTTATCATCGTCACTCCCCTTACAGGTAAGTCCCAGTAATTCCATTTTATTTATTTTAATGGTTGATTGTTCTCGAGGCTGATGATTTTGTTCGAAAATTATGCAGTGTTATGTCCTCTATAATACTATTACCAGAAGCATCCAGTGAATTTTATACTTCTTGGTATATTTACGGTTGCGATTTCCATGGCTATTGGATTAACTTGTGCGTTCACAAAAGGTAACAAGTCCAATTTTCAGTATGATATAGGTTTCATGTTGGAAGGTGGGTGCTGCTTTAATATATGGACTTGTTGTCTGTCTGTTGTAAAGTTATAACATGAACAAGTATTCTCAATTTTTGTTAATATTTCCTAACTTGTCATAGAGAATTTAGTTTGGCAATATTAAGCTACCTGTTTTTGACGAGGTTTGGGCGGATAGTTTCCAGTGTAGTGTTTGCAAACATTCACTGATGGGTCTAAGGGAAAAGACGGTTGGCTGGAAGGATTGACCTAAGAGGTTAGGTCATATAGTTCTGTAGGTATTGGTTGGTAGTTATATAAAGACTGTCAATAGATTATCATGTTTTTCTTCACTCCAGGCATCAGAAAGGTTGTTCGTTATTAGATTTATCCTGGTGTTAAAGCCCAAGGAAACTGCGTAATTTTGGGGTTTTGTTGTTTCAGACTTTGAATTATGTACTGAAAAGTTCTAGTAATACAGGGAAGATTATTCTGGAGGCTGCAATATTAACAGCAGTGGTGGTTGTAAGCTTAACCATGTACACATTTTGGGCGGATAAGAGAGGCTATGATTTCAATTTCCTTGGGCCTTTCCTGTTCGGTTCCATCATGGTACTGATGGTGTTTTCTATAATTCAGGTTTGTGCTGTATTTTCGCGATTTGATAGCATTTAATCGGGAATGTTTATTATACTTGGTATTCCTAAGCTGGGTTGCACATGTTCTTTATTCTGCAGATATGTTTTCCACTGGGGAGGATATCCTTGTTGATTTATGGGGGTCTCGCTTCAATAGTATTCTGTGGATATATCGTTTATGATACCGACAACCTGATCAAGCGTTACTCTTATGATGACTACATCTGGGCGTCTGTCTCAATATACTTGGACATTGTCAATCTCTTCCTGTCTTTGCTCACTCTGTTCAGAGCTGCTGATAGTGATAGCTAGAAGTTTCCTTTCATTCTTAACTCTTCCTGTTGTCCTTTCTTTTTGGTTTTTAAGCTTTAGTCATGAATATGAACTACTTCAGATTGTTACATGTGGTATGATTTTCTGGCCAGTGTTGCGCCATTATTGGTCTTCAGATGGATGCGAGACCGTCTCCTGTAAGTAAAATTGATGAAGTTCCGTGACAGAGTGATAATAACATACCATGCTGTGTACTTAGATAATACTACCTCCGTTTCTGGAAAAGTAACACTTTTCCAGAAACGGATGGAGTATTACCATATACGATGATAATATTACCACATGCTGTGTACTTAGATAGACACTTACTTGTTATGTTCTTGAATAACAGCATTCTGGACAGCATATATGGCCATATTTTTGACCTGCTCACAAAAATAAAATAGATTAGCTTAACATCGTCAACAAAAGACTTAGGGATGAAGATTCTGCATATATGATCGAACATCACTCTAGCGTAAAATCAGAAGATGTATGCATATTTTAAGTGGCAAGTTAAGATGTGCTCAAAATTCAACCTCTAGCTTATCTTCCTTAGCCCTGTGATCGAGCGGAAGTAGGCGAAACTCTTTAGCCAATTTACGCATTCTCGAACATTTTCAATTGATACAAAGTCAACTGCAACCTTGGTGCACGACTGCAAAGAGTAAACATTAATGGATTAAGATGTGAAACAAAACGAGTAACCAAGGAATCATCTTTATATTAAAAGAAAAAGGATAGTTAGAAAAGCTCCTTTGATTATCCCATCAACATCTGAACAAAACGGTATTAAACGTGATGCCACAACTCACAAACAGGAAGAATAAAATTATATTTCCGAAACAAGAAGAACAACTATTGCATTGCACGAAGAAGGTTTATCAGATAAGCTACCATCAGAAGTTTGCTACACAACTCACAACAACCTAGAATTGTGCTCTGCTCTGGATGGATAGAATCGGTTTTGGTATATCTAAATTCTACACAGACACACTATGAAGTATAGATCCTGTTACTATCATAAATGTAGACAAACAAACATAGGGAGATAGAGCACTGCAAGTTAACAGAAAAACAAGAAGAGAAAGAAAGGATAAACAAATCCAAAAAAAAGCATAATGGGTGTATACCTCCAGGTTCCGCACTTGATGCAGACAACCTGCATGAATCAGTACAACTTCATGAACATCTTGCACAAACGTCCAAGGTTCAATTCCTAAACAAAACAAAAGCATAATCAGATGCAAACTAAAAAATGTTGAAGGAAAGGAAAAAATGATGTTTTCACATATATATGTTCATTTTTCGACCTACCAAATTCTTCCTTGAGCTTCCTCTTATGCTCGAAGGTTGGGTAGAACGACTGATCATGAATGGGGTGAATGACCTGTAATATAGAAGAGAGTGAAGTATTCCTGCAATTTAGGAACATCTTCTCTACGAAAGATATCCCAGAGAGCACCACCTTCAATCTTTGGACTACTAGAACCCACTTCGACAGCATCCCCCTCATGGCATTCAGTCTTAGATTTTTGGTAATTAAGCCTTTCTTTCACCAATCTGCAAGTACTTTTCCCTTCTGCTTTCTACCCTGGTCACCAGATATCTTTTCCACAATTTTAACCCCGTCTGCTGCAGAATTTCCCTAATGGCTCATCAGGATCATCATCTGCCAAATTCATCCTTTAGTTACGTTTTCTGGTAGGGCTGTAGACTCTGCAGGTGACGCAATTGTAGCAGGCAGTTCAGCAGAGTCGAGTGAAGCATCAGTAGCAGACTGTGTAGCAGAGGCAGACATCACTGGAGAGGGTGTCGCTGTATAGTCCTGCTGAACATTGAAATCTCTTGTTCGAAATGGAGGTGTTAAAAATACACTTGTATCTGAAGGTACTATACCTGGACACGGCACTTGAACAGGCTGCTGCTTTGGCTTGAATGGGAATGTCGTTTCTTCGAATCTCACATGTCGAGAGATGTAGATTCTACCAGATTGCGTGTCCAAACATTGATAGCCCTTATGCGCATTGCTGTAGCCTATAAACACACATGGAATAGACCTGGGTTCTAGTTTGTGAGTGTTATATGATCGGAGACACGGGTATGCTAAACAACCAAAAACTCTCATGAATGAGTAGTCCGGCTTTTTGCTGAAGAGAATTTCAAGTGGAGTGAGTTGTTCTGTTGTTGATTTTGGAAGCCTATTTATTAAAAAACAGGCCGTAGTAAATGCATTAGACCAAAACGACATTGGCATGTGAGCTTGAAACATTAGGGATAAACCAGATTCAGTTACATGGCGGATTTGTCTCTCCGCAATGCCATTTTGAGGGGAGGTATGAGGGAAAGAGAATCTATGTTGTATGCCTGATTCATTTAGATAAGATGTGAATTTCTTGTACTCTAATGCATTATCAGACTGGAAGACTTTAATTGTATGACCCGTTAGGTTCTCTACTTGCTTGCGAAATAGAATGAAAGTATTTAGTGCATCACTTCGTTGAACCAAAGGAAATACCCAAGTAAAATGAGAATAAACATCCATGACAAGCATGTAATATCGGAAACCAGTTCTGGACAATTTTGGTGACACCCATATATCAGAAACAATCAAACTCAATGGTTTATCTATTATTGTTGTGCTAAGAGAAAATGGCAACTTCTTGCTTTTGCTAACATGACAGGAGTGACAATAATCAAAATTTTTATTGGAAACTGGTAATGAAAACCTATGGCAAATACGTGAGACTATGCGCATCATAGGGTGGTGACCCATACGTTGATGCCAAATTGGGTAGGAAGAAGAAAAATGAGCTTGAGGCTTGACCTGATTATCTAGTCTGTCAATTCCTTCAAAGATGTAGAGACCATTCCTATTCAGCCCTCGCAGCAGCGTGGTTCCCGTGTGCTTGTCCTTCACAAATAAATGAGTAGTGTGAAACTCAAAATATACCTCATTATCTTTACAAAATTGTGAAACAGATAGTAAATTAGTTCTGATTTGAGGGACATGGAAAATATGATTTAGATGGAACTGTCTTGAATTATGGGTAAAAGAGGTTGTACCAACATTAGCAATGTTCAAAACATTGCCATTACCAACTTGCACTTGTTCGGTTCCATCGTACTCATGAGGAATAGTCAAGTTCCTCATGTCAGCAGCTAAATGATGGGTAGCTCCGGTATCAGTTACCCATTGATTCGCATTCTCACCTCCTGGAAGCGCTATGTAAGCTTTTGGCTCATTGTTCTGATTGGTATTTGGTTTATCATACCTAAACCAACACCGGGTAGCTTGATGGTTATCCTTTTTACAAATCTGGCAAGGTTGCTCAAACTTTTTCGAACCAGGCTGATTGCGACGCTGGTTGTTGTTGTTCAACTGAGGTTGACCACGATAGTGCTGATTGTAGTTTCTTGGTCCGTTTCTGCTGCTAGATGCGGAGCTGGTGGCAGCAACATTGGCTATTGGTTGCTGGATTAAAGCCAATTGTTGTTCAAGTCTCAGATCAAAAGTCAGAAGATGAGAATAGAATGTATCCATCTCCATATCCTCAATGGTTCCCAGTGCAGTGACGATAGGATCATAGGACTGATTTAATCCATTGAAAATTGATTGTTTCTTCTCATCATCAGTGAGATACCCGATCTTGCAAGTTGATCAAACAGGTTCTTAGCATCAATCAAAAAAAAATTTAACGATTTGTTACCTTTGCTCAGAGAGTGGAGCTGTTTCTTAAGATTCATCAGATGAACCTTTGTTTTTGGTGCAAAGTAAGCTTCAAGTTTGTCCCAAACTTGTTTGGCAGTATCAAGTCCTCTTACATGGCAGAGAACTTCTGGAGTCAAAGTAGAATTCAACCAACCCACCAGAAGAGAGTCTTGTGCCTCATAATCTTTCAACGCAGGGTTTATTGTTTCTGAATTGGGAAGGGTTCTAGGTGGTATTTCTTCGGTTCCATCAATGAAACCTTGTAATCCATATCCCTTTAGGATAGGCTTGAATTGAGTCTTCCATAAGGAGAAGTTTGTTTCAGTGAGTTTGAGTGTGACGAGATGATGTATTTGAATGTTTCTGAGGTTATTGGTAGTAGTATTGTTTGCTTCCATTTTTGTGGTTTTAGGGTTTTTGTTGAAGAAGCGTGAGGGATCTTACCCTCCTGATACCAAGTTGAGACAACAGGATTTTGGCAGAATATCTTCCACACTTTACTGTGGAGATGGAAGTGTTTATTTATACTAGAAAGTATGTAATGCAGTTACATGAGTTGTTACAGACTCAATCAACAAATTCAAAAACCTGTTTCAACAGACCGTATGTATAGCCTTAGGAACCTTCCTAATTACCAGCTCTATTGACTAACCGAATACGACTCATCAGAACATGCTGGAGTCTTATCGCTAACAATTTCTAATGGATTCTTTCAGAGAAATTCCAGCATCCATTTTCTTTGCCCTTTTTGTGTAGACCTTAAAAGTGGCTGTTGGCGGTAATTTATTACCAAGTTGTTTTCCAGCATCCAATATTCTCCGCCCTTCTTGTGTAGACCTTGATATTAGTTGCCGACAGTAATTCGTTACCAACTCCTTTAGGAATGCATTCACCTGAACATTCCTTTTATCATGAACCTTAGAATTAGCTACAGCAAGTAAATCATTACCATCTGGTTCAGGAATGCATTTATCCGAAGGTAAATGATCGGCCTTATTCTTATTGCATACCCCAAGCTCTACTTCATCTTGAGCAATGTGCTTTTCCTCAAAGATTCTATAGCAGTACGATGCTTATAACCAAATGACACTTCCTCAGCATGCATGAGTATGTTGACCTGGGTGTAGAAAAGTAGGATTAACAAATTACTTTAGTTAGTACATATGCTAATTATTGAATCACAACCAAATTACTTTGATTAACTTAAAAACCTTCAGTTATCCACCATGAGCTTCTTCTTGCTTCAATAGCAGAACCCAAAATCACAATGAGCTCAAACACCAGCAGCAACAGTCATTCTCTCGCTTCGCTCGGTCGGCCTAATCATAGACCATAATCTCAAGATCAAAATAATCCCAAAAAAAAAAAAAAAAACTAAAATCAAAAGGACTTACAATCCAGTAGCAGATCTACCGACACAACCCTCTTCATCTGAATCTCCACCTCTTGTATCAATTTCTTCATTTACTAATTCAAACTCATCCATAATTATTAATTTCTCAATTCGCACAACCACCATTTCTTCGATTTCAGGAACCCTAACTTCACCATTAATCTTCACTTCTTGGTACCTAAATCGAATCATTCTCAGATTCATGTAGAATTCGGAATGGAAACAACCCAAGTTTCTTTGTTCTTCTCGGCTCAATCTTGATTCAGAAACCATCAGATTCAACACCATCTCTTCTCAGGTACCCACCGGAAACAATCTCAGACCCCCTTCTGAAACAAC
Organism: Papaver bracteatum; assembly: GCA_023529315.1. Classification (NCBI taxonomy): domain Eukaryota; kingdom Viridiplantae; phylum Streptophyta; class Magnoliopsida; order Ranunculales; family Papaveraceae; genus Papaver; species Papaver bracteatum. The sequence continues at coordinate 1,087,187 of JAJJWX010000177.1, forward strand.
ACGAATCAAAACCGATTGCTGTGTAAGCTCGAAACTGCTCCTCATTGTTGCATCGATGGTGGTGGGGTGGAGACTGGAGAGCAGGAATCGAGAGGAGGAAAGGAAGAAGAAGGGAAAAAAAAAAACTTTGGGAGGTGGTTGGGTTCGACCGTCTAACCTCTACCTCGCATTTTACAAAAACACCCCTTATCAATAAAAATATTTCCAACCTCCGTGTACTTTTATCAATCTTCCAAATTTACGTGGTTACCCTTTATTTTTCATCATATCTACAAAAATATCTAAAAGAAAAGAAAAACTTAATTACGCCTACGTCCTTTTTTGAGGGGATTTTTGGATTTTTTTATAATGGACAGACACCAAATTCAATTTTTTGTGTCAAATTGGAAAAAAATAGTCATGCTTCACATCGACATAAAATCACCATATATAGAGTCTTCCCTCGCTTTGCTCGGTCGGCCTAATAACTAAAAACTGTTAATGGGCATATGTCCATGGGTCCAAAATAGATGTCTTTTGGTATTTTCTTCTCCATGTATATAAATGGAATCATTTTTTGGGGATACCCAAAAAATGTGGGGGACTACTTTGTGATACAAATGTCCACCCTACATTATAAGGGGTGTCCTAAAAGATTAGGAAAGACTAATCTGCCCTTATTTTAATTAAGGTTATAACTAATCCTAATCCAACCCACTAAGCTAACCCACCACCCACTAATTAATACCTAAATAAAAACTTAAAATAAGTTTATATTTTCCTCTTCTTCATCTTCATCTTCTTCTCTTCTTTTCCTCCTCTTCTTCTTCTTTGTAGACATCGACGTTAATCGTCGATTCGAAAAAATTTCATCGTTGATTAATCAATCTTTATAAGCAATGTGTACAAAGCAAACACCCAGACTTCCAGGATTGAGTCCGGGGCTCCCACATATAGTGAATCTCCTAAAAGAATTGCTAAAGTTTAAAGAACTTTAAGCACCGTTGAGAGGAAAAATCAATCATCCAACCGCAAAACAGAAGTCCTATTCAAGTGAAATGCAAATCGCGGGTAATTTCCTTCATACCCATTCTTTTGAATTCGTTATGTGTTGAAGAAATCGATTAAAAATCATGAAAACTCATTGAAAATGGTAGTTATAGTGTAGATTTCGGTTAGGAGATTTTTGTCTAACCCTATATTTTGTTAACCGAACTTACCAAAAATTAGAACAGTTCGGTTAAGTCAACTACTACCTGGTGACCGAACCACATAGTTCGGTGAGATCGCAAAGAAAACTTTCGTAACCGAACTCAGTCTTTACTTTGAAAGAATGAGTTTAGTTTGGTGGGAAAAAAATTTTGTAACCGAACTTTCCAAATATTTAGTTCGGTTACGTCTATATTGTTATCAGGTAACCGAACTATTCTCTGTTTAGTTCATTCTTTAATTCTATTTGATTTGGTAACACAATATTCTTTTATGTTTAGCTAATACTTTGGTTTTTATTCATTAGGAACAAAGGAAAAAGATTGAGACAACAACTAGATGAGGATTTGAAAACTCCCATCCCTCGTGGAGCAAAACATTTAGATTTCCGAAAACGTGGTGCCACAAATGCCAAACATGGAAGTAAACCAAGAGAATGATTATGAAGAAGAGCAAGTAAATGCAGAGGCTGAACAACAAAGAGAACACGTTGAAAATGTAGAGGAAGAAGTAGTAGGACAAGATGAAGAAGAAGAGGAAGACTTGGATGAGGAGGAAGAGGAGGGAGAGGGTGAAGAGGAGGCAGAGGATGGAGAGGAGGAATATTATGAAGAGGAGGGAGAGGATGGAGAGGATGGAGAGGAGGAAGAGGCGGAGAGGAGAGATAACAAGAAATTGTTCCGGTTAAAGAGAAAAAGATGCTAAAGCCGCCTGGTGCTAGATACTCACACATTCCTCCTGATAATTTATGTTTGTCACCTCGGAACCCAACTTATGGTACTCCAAATGATGGAGGGGAAACATTGTTTGGCTGCAAACACTCATGGGATGCGAAGATCTATGCGACAAAGGTATTATTTAAGTTAACCCTTAACTAACAAAACTATTTATTTATTTTTTGGGACATGTTTCGTCAAGTATTAATAGTGTTATGTTTGTTTTCGTAGGATCATAATGATGTAGTTCGTCTTATTAAACATCAAAAGGCGTCCAAATGGGATTTTTCTTTGGAGTGTGACGAGTTTGTAGTGAAGGTTAAAGAATGTGTGTTATGGAGAGCTATTGAGCACTGACATGTAGATTTTGACGATGTTTCCGTATCCGCATTTCTCGAGAGGTATTATCCCGAGACATATACTACGCATCTTCCATTTGGCGAGATGGGAATTACTCCCGATGGTTCCCAAAAAATCACCCGCTTACCAGTATAAGGTAAATGTCTTCGAGAAGGCTACAACCCCTCGATGAATTATCAAGCTCTTGAATAATTGGCTCTTAAATGTCTTGGATGGGATGCAAGAAAGTCTCAATGTAAGTTTAGACGTTCCATGAAGTCCCCTAAACGTGGTGATGAGTATAATACACATGAGGCAAATAGAGGATAGAAGAAAAAGGTGAAGAAATTCAAGTTGGTAAAGTTGAAGGAAGCATTTGGAGGGACCAAACTGAAGGTGCAGAAAGGAAAGTTGGTGATGGACATCGACACCCTTAGGCATCATGTCACCGCTTATTGGTTATATCATCTAGGAACTATTATTTTCCCTGACACTTCTGGAAATAGGGTGGATGCACAATATCTATAGCTTTTGGAGGATCTCGATGACATCAACAATTACTCTTGGGCCACTGGGGTGCTTGCTTTTGTTATGGAAGAAATGAGCAAGGGTCGAGGATTAAGAAGAATCAAATTGGAGGCTACTTAACTCTTGTTCAGGTGACCTTCTACATTGCTAATTAGAAAATTATCCGCTAAATTTATGTCCTTCCAATTCTATTTTCATGAATGTGGTTAATATTTTCCTATTTTCGTATAGGTTTGGATTTACGACCACTTTCCTTCATTGGGATTAGCTAAGGAAAAGAAACCTTATCCCTATGACGAACTTACAGCAGGAAAATGGGTATTTTTGGACGTACAAAAGAAGTCTAAAGAAGAGCAGTTGACCTTGTTGAGGGATAAATTGGATATACTGACGGTGAATGATGTGGTATTTCACCCATACGTCGTACCCGATGATGTCCATGTAGATGAAGATGATGTTAATGGTTTCTCTACCGGTATGCCCTACTATGGACCAATTTGGCATCCTAACGGATACGCAATATGTAATCCGAGGAGAATACTAAGACAAATTTGTTGCGTCCAAATGTATCCCGATGTGGAGAATGAAAATTTCACTTTGCAGGTTCAAGGAACAAAGAACACTGAGAAATATTTTGTTCCAAAACATGAACCAACTCCTGTGGTAGCACATTGGAATGCACTTGGTACCTACTACTTACCAAGAGGTGATTGTGTACCTTGTGGGGAAGATGTAAATGCATGTGACGAAGAATATATGGGGTATTATGAAGAAATTAGTCATCCTTTTGTGATAAATAAAGAACAACAAGCTAAGGAGGATGCGGCGAAAGCGAAGGCAAAGGAGAGGGAGGCTAAGCGAGCTCAGAAGGAGATGCCTATTTGTGGAGATGAAGCAAAAAGGTTATGGGATAATGTGATAAGAAAATTTCTTTGTCTTATACTTTGGGTTGTTTAAAATTATTGAAAATATATTTGCTTATGCTTAAAATTGGAATTAGGTGTTGAAGAGTTCGAAATTGTTGAAGAAATGGATGTCTAAAATTAAAACTGGAGAGACGATGTTGACTAAGGAATAAAATTCCTACTACAAGGAGTGGGAGGGTCTTATAACTAAAATAATGGTGCAGCTAAGTAGGACTAAGCAGCTGAAGAGGGGTCGACAACAAGGTGAAGGTTCGAGTCGCGTTGTGGATGAAACCGGTGGAGGAGATGAAACCCCAAGTGATGAGGTAGTTCGACCTAAAACTCGTGGTAAACAAGGAGGTGGTAAGAGGGGTCGACAATAAGGACAAGGTTCAAGTCACGCTAGGGAGGAAACCGGTCATAGAGATGATACAACAAGTGATGAGGAATTTCGACCTAAAACTCGTGGTAAACAAGGAGGTGGTAAGAAAGGTCGTAAAAGTGGTCTTTAGTGATTTCGTATGATTTTAGTTTCAAAAAATATCTTGGTTATGGATTTGGTATGTTTTTGTGTTTTAAACAGTTACTTAAGGATTTCGTAGTTTGGTATGTATAACACTTTTATATTTGTTTTAGAGTATGGTTTTAAATTTAATCGGGTTTGTGTTTTCAATTTTATAAGGCTGTAATGTTGAATACAGTATGTTTTTCGGCAACCTGAAACTTTAACACAGATAACCGAACTTCACCGAACCTAACCTTCGGTTACATTGTAAACATTACAGGTCACCGAACCAAACGTTCGGTTATATATCATGTTTTTTTTTTCCTAACCAAAATCTTCCCCGGATATTCAAAATTTTGCGATTGCACATGCTGGAAAACTCATTCTCTTGATGAAAAAAGCACATAAACCAACTCTTAGGTTTGTTTTGGAGGGTGTTTTGTATCACATATATGTTTAATTTGTCTGTGAGCCTTCCCATAAAATTTCGGTTATCTCAAGTAATTTTCACTTAACCGAACCGAAAGTTCGGTTATGTCGCAAGTTTTTTTTCCAAACCGAACTCTTCCTTGGATATTCCAAATTTTGCCATTGCACATGCTGGAAAACTTATTATCTTGATGAAAAAATCACACAAACCAACTCTTAGGTTTGTTTTGGAGTGTGTTTTGTATCACATATATGTTCAGTTTGTCTGTGAGCCTTCCCATAAAAGTTCGATTATCTCAAGTAATTTTCACAAGATTTGCTGGGAAATTTATCAAGGGATTTATGGACCTACCTTTTTTAACTCTAAATCCCATATATATATGCAATTTTAAGATTTGAGGGTAATGCCAAACGGTACAAAAACATTAATACAATAAAATTATATAAATCCTAGGATTTTTTATTGAGTTACCAAACACACAAGGAATTTACATAAATCCTTGAATTGGTAATCCCATGGGATTATAAATTATTGGAAACAGTGAATTCTGCAAACAATCCCACCATAAACAGAAACCGTTTCGAACCCCTTGGGACTCCTCTTACCTCTTCTTCACTGTATCCACAACCCTAGCTATTGCGGGAGAAGACGCCAAAGGTATTATTTATTCTTTTGTACTCATAATTTTTTCGGAAATGCTACACTAAGTCATGTTCAACGCCCCACTTAGAGCTGCACAAAACCGACTCAACCCACTAACCCAACCCACCTAGGAGCGGGTCGACTATGGGTCACATCATCAAAACCCATCGTATGGTGGGTCAACTATGGGTGACAGCTTCCATCACCCGACCCGACCCACCTATCCACCTGAATATTTATAAGTCAATTTTAACCCTTAGATTACCTATCCTAGATGAACCACAACCGTTGAAGTAATGATATATAATACCCTAACCCTAATCATCGCTAACTTCTCTTTAGTTTCCTTGAATCCCTTCAGCGGCAACCTCTTCTCTCCCTCTAAGACTCAGACTCAATTTCTTTTCTTCACTTTCTCTTCGCTTTGTAAATCAAAGGGTTATTTAACGATTGGTACCCAGCAAATGACCAACACCTAGCTTTGGTACCTAATATTTGAAATATTAAGGGTTGGTACCTTGACCAACTGTTGACCGTTAAATTCTCCTTTTGACCGAATTACTTTTATTTCTCTGATTTGATTATATATAAAAAATTAATTTTACAATTTTACCCTAAAAAGATCGTCTTCCACCTCACTCTCTGTTGTTTCTCCATCAACGTACATCTGCGTAGCTGTTGCTTTAGAGATAAAAAAAAAAAAAAAAGAAGAAGGAAGAAACGATTTGATTTCACCTCCACCACTCATCGGAATCTGCGATTACTATAAGATACAGAAGGAAACTTAAAAGAAAATCTAGCCTTGCCCTAATCTCTCCACCATTAAAAACAAAATCAAAACACACAAGAACTGGTGGTGGTGAGTATCGACGGGGGTATTTTTGCTGAAGATGCTCGAGCTCGTGAAGATACTTGTGATTGTTGATTATGAGCGTAAGAACTCATCAATATTTCAGTTAGATTTGCAACTTTAAGTACTATAACATTACTTTCATTTACAAGTAAGATGATACTCTTTCACTGGGTTCTGTTTTTCAATTGATGTAGATTCAAAACGATTCAATTACTGTTTAGTATTTCGTGGCTTTGTGTTTTGGGTCAATTAACTAATGTGAATAAGATGACCATTACCTTTTCAAAGATCTATTAGATGAGAAATTATTGTTAGGGTTTGACCTAGCAATTATCTCAATTTTGGAACGAATCCCACTTTTCAAAGGTTATTTTATGGTAATTTTTGATTGTTCTTTTCAATCTGACTTTCTAAGATTTTAAAAATGTGAAATGTGTACATGTGACTAGATAGATGGTGATGGTTGTTCGAGAGTTACTCACGAAATAGTGTAAATGGTGATTGGTGGTTTGATGAAAATAATCAGGGAAGAACACGCATTGTGGTGGCGGCAGCTTAACTGCACTTTTAGTTTTAACATATGGTCATTATCATAACTATGATTTATCAAATGGTGGTTTTGGATCTGATGAAATTCTGATGATGCCGAAGTTCAAAAATCTGATGAGCTATATAAGGGAAGAACGCGAAGTGGGGAAGAAGACTAAGGGTTTTTTGGGTGACTTTTTTGGACCATCGGATTAAGGATGATTTGGGACTGTTCTTTTACTTTCAAAAACAAAATTGATTATCAAAAATAAATATTTATCTGTTAGGTCAACCCGTTGGTCTTAACAGTTTTTAACTGGTCAAGGTACCAACCCTTAATTATCTAAATATTGGGTACCAAAGCTAGGTGTTGGACATTTGCTGGGTACTAAACGTTAAATATCCCTAAATCAAATCACAACATCATTAGCAACAATCAATCACATATAATAGTCTTAGTTATTTGTGTACAAGTAAGTTTAACAGTAAGACTGTAAGTCTGTAACTGTAGTGTAATGTTCATTGAATTTTATGGTGGGTAACCTACCACCCACCTGATCCAACCCACCGTAATGTGGGTCGGGTGAAAACTGACCCATTGTAAAGTTGGGTTGGTTGCGGGTGACAACTTATGTTACCCACCATTAGTGGATTGGGTGGTAGGTGAGGCCAAAACCCACCATTTTGGACTTCCCTATTGTAAATTTGTTATATCTGGTTTGTATGCTAAAACCACCCTTTCGATTCTCACCTAAACCCAATCTTCCAATTTTCCGCTAAATCTCTTCTGCAGGCAGGTAAATTTCGCTATTTTTCATAAAATCTGCTTAATTTCATTCCGCTGTTAGAAATATTGGAGATTTTATGTTCCAAATTTAACAGTGTTACATGTTGTTAGCCAAACCATGTTACACATGTGTTTGACAGATTTAAGCTCACCTATTGGAGCATCATATGACCATAGTCCATACTGATGGCAGTGAAATGATTTTTAGAGATATATCTTGTTAGCTTTTCACTGTGCCGATCCCTACTGAAGGGACAGGACAGCATGCATGATTCTGGCAAAATTTTGATCAGAACATGAACAAAAAATTAAGTGGAGGATCAAGAACCAAGTTCATTGCATTTATTCTCTTCAAACATAACCAGTAATTCAGTACAATACATTTGCAGCATTCATTAATAACCATCACACATATTTGAAACAGAATGCATTACACAAATGCATATATGGTAGTCAAAGTAATCCTTGGTTGCCATGGTCTGATCCATCTTCATCTTCTTCCTTAACAATGCCATTGCCAAAAAAACTCCTCTAAGCCATTCACGGAAGAACCCTTGAACCCTAGATATGTATAGTTTTTGATGTTAATGAAATGGTTAGCCTTACTGATCAAGTCTTTTTTACATGCTTAATTGGGACACGAAATAACATTTAACAGTAGGGCTGCACATAAAAGGTGAGTAAGATTTTGAATGCTTTGTTTGTGTATGTACAAACAAAGTAAAAAAAAATGATTTGATTAATATCAGTGAATCAGTCTTTAGTCAAGAGCTGTAAAACCAATTAGCTAATCCATTTATTCCATTGTTAAAAAATCTAGGGGTTTTGTAGGTTCATTGATCAGGCCTTGATGGAAGAACTTTATAAATTTCCAAAAATAGAAGATATAGATCAAGAAATTGAATTTCAATTATTTGTGGAAACTTATCAATTGGTAAAACCCTTGATAAAAGAAAGAGCAATCAATCAATTATTTACAATCTCATTTGCTAACTGTAAAAAGATATCTCTGTCTTTGCTTAATGCTTTAATCAAGAAGTCAGATACCTCCCCATTATCCCAGGGAGTTTTCTTATTTTCTTGTCCTACAAGGAAGGGAGAGGGCTTGTTAAGGAAGGCGACAAGGGCCGACGCTCCCCCAGTTTTCTGGTCCCCCAGCGAAGGGGGGTGCTTGTGGGCGGTGTGGTACCTGGTGTTGTACCGGTCCTCCGGTACAAGTGTGGTACCGTGTTTTTTACCTGAAAAGAAACAGTTCAAAATACTAAAAATAACATTTCCTAAAAACATTTCATTTTGTTACATATTTTCAATGTTTCATAAGTTCATAATACTAAAAACAGTTCATTCTGTTACGTATTTTCAATTTCCATAAGTTCATAATACTAATCAGATTATTCTAAGTTCTTAAACAGCTAAACTGCATTGCTTTGTTTATCTGAACCACTTCTTCACTACATTGCTTTTGTTAAGCTGAGACACTACCTGCAACTACCAACTCCTTATGTACCTTCTTGCCTGCAACAACAACCACATATACCATTCAGTTTTATCCCCACATCAACAAATTCAAAAATGCATCATTTCTTAAGAGATTGCAATCAGTACTACTTTCATATGCATACAAAGAAAGTTGTTTCCACTCCTATGTATAGTTATTGTGTCCTGTCTCAAACAAAGTTTTCAAGAATAAATTTAAGGAAGTTGTTACATAAGAAAACAACCTTAAAAATAGACTATACACAGAAAGTTACCAACCTTGTTGTTGGGATTTTTTGTACATCTATTCAGATGCTTTCGTAATCCTGCAATGCCATTTACGTCATTGTGAGCTTTGTATTTCTTGTGGAAATAATGACATTCAGCAAAATCATCATCTATCCTAGTCATTTCCAACCAAACACTTGATCTCACTGTGTGAGATACATCTTGAGAGGATGATCCAACCTCTGTGTGTTGAGTTGCACTTGCACTTGGAGTTTCATTTGTAGTTGGAGTTGAATTTTATGTGGTGATCTAACAAACATACAACAGAAACACAATGTTAGACTGAGATAATGAATAAATTGTCGAAAAGCAACAACATAGAGTAACTGAATTAGTTATGCATTTATTCAGTTATGCTTTTATGCTTACAAAGAATAAAATCAAACAACTTATGGGTAAAGCCTTGTCTACTCAGGTTATTGCATAGAGTCACTTAAGGCTTAACATTTCTTATTTAATTTCTCAATCTACTGTTAACAAAGCTAAGCACCAATTTGTTTATTGGAGAAATCGCCTCTGCCGAATTTGGTAAATTCGATGGTGGAGAGACTGGTTCAAACCCTTAAACAAATGTGTTTCATGTGAGCACTTTTTATTCGAGATATCAATCTATACAACTCTGGACTAAACCAAGAAGATGGTCATTACAGATTTGCTTCGGTCACAAAGTGGAGGAGAAGGGTTGATTTGTGGAGGATAGCGAAGAAGGGTGATGAGATCAGAGAGTTTTGTCTAGGTAGTATCTCGACTTGTTTCAGAAGTGTAGAAGATTGCGGAAGCTTGCTAGTGATGGAAGCTTTTGAGAGAGCTTACAAAGTGGCTATCTGATAGTATTGTATCTTTCCTGACCAAGACTTGTGTTTTTTTGGCAGAATAGGTGAAACATATTTATACAAGTGAGATTGAACGTACCCTGGCCTCATTAAGGAATTGAGTAAATTTTCCAATTAATCAGAGGAGGTGGAAATCGTTTGTGGCTTTATGGTGAAAACATTTTCACCATAAATTTCCTTATTTAATTGACCGTATTCATTTCTTGCACGCCTTTCCTTATTGCGAGCGTAGTGTACGCTGCACGCTGTGACCGCCAAACCAAAACCCCAAGAAAGCATCCCCAAGTTTGTGCTGATGTCTCGAGAGTGGGCGCAAGTGGAAATTCCAAAGTTGCTAGTGAAGCGTTGCGGAATGTGCCAATGGCATGCGCGGGATATCTCGACCGCAAGTGGTACTTTGAGCGCGGATGGCAATGCCAAAGTCGCTTGGTGGAGAATTTGGCATGTGCCAATGGCATCTGCGGAATTCATTGGCAGAAAGTTACACTTTGAGTGTGAATGGAAATGCCAAAGTCGCTAGTGGAGCATGTGTGGCATGTACCAATGGCATGTGCGAAATGCCTTAGAAATGGGCTAGCAGGCTGGGGATGAAATTGGCTAGTGGTAACATGTTGGCATGTACCAATGGCACGCACGGCCACCTTGGCCAAGTCGCGGGTGCTATAATTGGGTAGCGGCTTGGAATAGAAAGTGGCTAGTGGTAACGTGTTGGCATGTGCCAATGGCACGCACGTCCACCTAGGACAAGTTGCGGGAGCTACAACTGGGTAGCGGCTTGGAATAGAAAGTTGCTAGTGGTAACGTGTTGGCATGTGCCAATGGCACGCATGGCCACCTAGGCCAAGTTGCGGGCGCTACAACTGGGTAGCGGCTTGGAATTGAAAGTGGCTAGTGGTAACGTGTTGGCATGTGCCAATGGCCCACACGACCACCTTGGCCAAGTCGCGGGCGCTACAATTGGGTAGCGGCTTGGAATGAAAGTGGATAATGGTAACGTGTTGGCATGTCCCAATGGCACGCACGACCACCTAGGCCAAGTTGCGGGCGCTACAACTAGGTAGCGGCTTCGAATAGAAAGTGGCTAGTGGTAACGTGTTGGCATGTGCCAATGGAACGCACAACCACCTAGGCCAAGTTGCGGGCACTACAACTGGGTAGCGGCTTGGAATAGAAAGTGGCTAGTGGTAACGTGTTGGCATGTGCTAATGGCACGCACGGCCACCTAGGCGAAGTTGCGGGCGCTACAACTGGGTAGCGGCTTGGACTAGAAAGTGTCTAGTGGTAACGTGTTGGCATGTGCCAATGGCACCCACGGCCACCTAGGCCAAGTTGCGGGCGCTAAGACTGGGTAGCGGCTTAGAATAGAAAGTGGCTAGTGGTAACGTGTTGGCTTATGCCAATGGAACGCACGGCTACCTAGGAGAAGTTGCGGGCGCTACAACTGGGTAGCGGCTTAGGATAGAAAGTGGCTAGTGGTAACGTGTTGGCATGTGCCAATGGCAAACACGGCCACCTAGGCCAAGTTTCGGGCGCTTCAACTGGGTAGAGTCTTAGAATAGAAAGTGGATAGTGATAACGTGTTGGCTTGTGCCAATGGCACGCACGGCCACCTAGGCCAAGCTGCGGGCGCTACAACTGGGTAGCGGCTTAGGATAGAAAGTGGCTAGTGGTAACATGTTTGCTTTTGCCAATGGCACGCACGGCCACCTAGGCCAAGTTGCGGGCGCTACAACTGGGTAGCGGCTTGGTTTTGGTATAGTTTCCATGTTGCGCAGTATGTGGCTTGGTTTTGGAATTAGGGTTTTGTGTCGAAAACTCTAATCTGGTATTTTGAGAAAATACCCCTATTAATTATTTACATCTGAATTTAATGTTCTCAGTTAATGTGCTGCGGGTAACACTAGGTCATGGGGTTTTACGATTTTACCCCTTGTCTAAAATCCACCATCGACACAATTGCTTACTTTCGCTTCAATAGATACCCATCTAACGAATATCAATCTAAACAATTGGAATACAGATAAAATGGGCAGCATATAAAGCCAAAGGAAAATATCAAATTCACTTGTTTTAATTCAAAAACTACAGCAAGTATGTAAATATGAGGTTCCCCCAAATTTTGACCCAAACCAAATTAACAAAATTCCCCTAATTGACTTTTTGTCCAATTCCATTATAACTGATAGGCTTAGAAAGATACCTACTACTATGTATAAACTGCAAGTGCACAGTGTCGACAAGCAACACAGGGCAAGCACAGGTCGAACCACAGAGACTTGGAGAGTGTAGAAGTTGATTCTAAATCCTTACTTAGAACTGATTCAGAGAGTAACAAAAAGGGGTTTGATTTTGTCGATACGACGAGATATTGGCAAAGACTTAAACATAAAGTAATTTGAATTAAAATATGCAATTAAATCAAGATGTAAATATTGAGAATATGGATACTAGGGTATTCAAATCCACCACTAACCTATGATATGCATTCAACTTGTAATATTATTCTTGTCCTTACAACAGATTCAAGTCTACCTTATATCTAAGGTGTTTCTCCAATGGATAATTTAATCACAACTAAAGTATTTCTCCAAAGCATTAACTATATAATTAAAGCACAACTAATCTGAGGATCAATATTTGGTTAAGCATGAGTTGCAGCATAATCAACATAGAGATATTCTAACTACAATGGATACATGGCATACATTGTGAGAGCAAGATGTTGACAAACTTCGATTAAATTATATCTTTAAACACTTCTAAACTTTCAAGAACAATATACAAGATATGAATACATAACAATAAGTTACGACTTCATTTAAACCCTAGCAAATGAAATTAGAACATGAACAACATTACAACAAAACTGAAATTAAGAAACTAACATGAACAAGCTATTCTTGGATGAGTTTTCAACACAACAACCCTCTCTATTTATACACAAAAATTCTCTCAACACTTGGATTCGAATTTTGGCACTCATCAATTAAACAAAACATGTTTTCTTTAATTGATGGATGAAATGGAATACAATGGGGGTGAGGTGGATGTTTTGGAAAGTATCCAATGGGGGTGAGGTGGATGTTTTGGAAAGAATCCAATGGGGGTGAGGTGGAAATGGATTTGGGTCTTGGGTCTTGGATCATGGGTAGTTTAATCCCATGTATTGTAAACAGGTTTCCACTGATGCGCGAGCGGGTTGCAACGCTTCCAACTTTCTGCTCTTTTGTCTTCTCAATTCTTCCAAGCTTTATTTAGTACTTCAACACACAAAATTAATTAATACAAATATTTATTCTTGAAAATGGTAAAAATGCAGAATTTGGGATAATATATGACTTTGAAGCGCGAAAGATGAGTTAAGTGCCAATGAAAAGGTGTATGAATATGCAATATTTGGCACTCATCAATAACCTAACATCACTATCCTACATCTAGAAGAAGCAATTTTTAACATAAACCCACATCAAGATTTAACAAAATCAACTAGCATATTACTAAAACCACAAAAACCTAATATCTAAATCAATCAATCTCAAACCCTCAATCAATCAATCATTCACAACAACATAAGAAGAAGAATAAAGTACATAGAAACAAATAGGTATAAATTGAATCTGATAGACGAAGAATAAATTGGTATCCTCAGCAGTCAACACTTAACCTGCGTGAGTATAAACACTTGGGTTAGTTGATTAAAATCTTTTTCAATTTATAGGGTTTTAAAACGGAAACAAAAAGGAATCGAGTTACCTTTTGTGCAGTAACTAGTAAGACTTTATGATGACGATGGTGATGGCATAGTTCATGGAAATAAAATTAGATGAAGAATTGAAGAGACTGATCTAGTGTTCTTCAGAGAGAAAAAAACGAACTAGGAAGAAAAATAAGAGTGAAAGAGTTTCTCACTTCTCATAGATTAGATAATATTAGGGTTCCCTAAATAAAATGGACGCATATGATTAAAAACTATAAAGATATCAACGGTTCTAGTTAACCGGTACATATGGGCCGGTTCCTACCGGTAATCCCACTAGAACCTGTGTCTTTACCGGCTATATCGGTTCAGGTTCGGTAATTCCGGTTCCACTCGGGTCAAGGTACTCTCAATCGGTTCTTGTGCAGCCCTATTTAAAAGTATATATAATACCCTAAACAGAAATTGTTTCGACTCCCCTTACCTCTTATTCAATCTGTATCCACAACCATAACCATAGCTATTGTGGGAGAAGACGCCAAAGGTATTATTAATTTTTTAGTACTCATAATTTAATTTAATGTATTTTGTTTTTTGGGCATATTTTGGTTGCATTGACTTGGATATACATTATTTACATGAAAGGAAACATTTGTAATTTAGTACCAAGTCAGGATTTTTTTTGGCTTCGGTGGTTTCAAGAAGAATTTTGGCGTTGCTCAAGGATGAGTTTGTTATCCAATGTGAAACAACAAGGTATATAAATCCGAAGGTTTTCTTATTATGAAAAACTTGGATTACAAAACAGGTTTCCCTCTACTCGTAATGAATGTATTTCCTAATTAACAAAATACATAACCATATATAAAAAATTCACAATAAATACATATCTCCTAATACTCCCCATCAAGTTGGAGCATGGAGATCACAAATGCCCAACTTGTGAAGAAACAACTCAAACCGAGGACATCCAAGAGTTTTGGTGAAGATATCTGCAAGCTGAGCAGTTGTCCGAACATTAGAAGTCGCGTACATATTGAAAACCAATCTCAATATGTTTAGTGCATTCATGAAAAACATGGTTAGTAGCAATATGAAGTGTGTATTGACTATCATAGTAAAGGCGCATATGATGAGAGTGAAACACACCTAGAGATTTCAATAATTCCTTTAGCCATGTTTGCTCACTACAAGTATGAGCCATGGAACGGTACTCTGTTTCATCAATAGAACGAGATATTGTGTGTTGCTTCTTTGTCTTCCAAGATATGGGTGAGCCTCTCAAAAAGATAAAGTAACCAGTAACCGAATGACGACTAAGAGGGCAGGAGGCCAAATCAGATTCACAATAAGCAGTATGTTTAAGAGCACTATCCTTGCGTAAAACAATCCCTTGAATAGGATGGGCCTTAAGATAAGGAAGAACTCTGAGAGCAGCTTCCCAATGAGATACCCGAGGAGACTGCATAAATTGAGCCAATATATGCACCCGAGGAGACTGCAAAACAGTGTAACATATTCAGACAGAAATAACCTCGAAAAAATAGAGATAAAGTTCAAACACATTTACAATAAATTGACTATTTAACGATTCGTTGACGTAAACCGTTACTTTGGGGCATATTCCCAGAAACTGGAATCCTGGGCCATATCCCCAAAATAACAGTCGATTTTGAGGCATATCCCCAATTTTTCCTTTAAAATTCCAATCCTTTATGTTACTTTCTGTGACCTTTTCGAATTCAGGGAAGAAGTCTCTCCTCTCACGTGATGTGAAGGGTCAGTAGGTGAACCGTCCCCATCTTCTGAAACTGCAGACCTACCATCACTATCTCTTGAAATTCTGCTGACATTGTCCCCAGACGCTACTCTCATACCAGCAGATTTTTCTGCTCTATCCATTTATGTTGACAAACATCGAGTGTTGTCCCCTGACACACTAGCAGTTTGGTATGCTTTATCTGGTTCTACGGATACACCCTCAGTACTGCTCTGGTTCATAGTAGCCGGTATTTGAAGACTTTCAGAAGCCAAAAATCCATATTGTTCTACAGAAATCACTGACCAGTTATCCACCCCAACTTTATTATTATTATCTCCATCATTATTGTTATCCGAAGAAATACCCATGTAAGCAAATTTGTTTTCAAAGTAAACTACATCGCGAGACACAAAAAATTATTTTGTTTCCAAATCAAACAATCGCCAACCCTTCTTTCCACAAGGATAACCAACAAAGATACATCTTCGACTTCATGGATTAAACATATTACAATCACGAGGTACAATACTTGCATAGCACTTTTAGAATACGGGCATCTAACTCAAAACCAATTGGCAATGAGTGGAGAGGTCCAGGGGATTATAAACCGCGGGATCTTAGCATTGTCCAGACAATATGTGACTAATAATTTCAACACGCCTCCTAACGTGTAGCCTCGTTGGGTCTAACATGTGGACAATTAAATAGGGTGACGCGGAGTAAAAGCGCGATCAAATGACTCGTCGCAAATAGACTGCTCTAATACCATGTTAAAATACGGGCATCCAACTCAAAACCAATTGGAAATGAGTAGAGAGGTCCAAGGAATTATAAACAGCAGGATCTTAGATTTCCCATGTGAGGGAAAAATATCTACTCGCTACGTGGCGCAAGATCAGAATCCGAAGTATCCTACTACAATACAACCACCTACACCATGTATACCCAACCACTTAGTCTTATCCTATCTAGTCAGCCCTAAGGGCGTAAATATAATTTGATGTAACCACCTGCCCCATATAATAGAAAGAGAAATAGGTTAGAAGGGTAGGTGGGAAAGAAAGTGAGAGATCGGATGGACGGTTCTAGCTAAGGCTAGCCTCCTTCTACTTCCTTAGAGCTCCATGAGAGCCTCCTCTAAGGGAGATCTTGTAAACATCTCATATCATAGTGATAACCCGTGGATGTAGGTCACGAATGACTGAACCACGTAAAAGATTGTGTCTCCTTTACTTTCCTGCTCTTTATCTTCCTTTTATATATGTTTGATGTTTGTTTTGATGGTTAAGATCATCTTTGGGGTAGTAGCATAAAATATGCAGCTACATTTTGGCGCTAGAAACAGGGACCAGTGCGATGGAGAATCTCTGTGAAGATCAATACTTCACTACCAGCAAGTTCTGGAACAGATCCAGTGAAGATCTAGTTGAAACCAAATTTTGGGCTACTGAATAGCTCATGCTCGTCCAAACGAAGCCTAAGAAAAATCTTAAGAAAAAGAAAGAGAAGAAAAGAGTTTCTCTACAGCAAAGAAGATGAAGAAAAACTTCATCAAATACTGAAATCAGCAGATTCGTCATCAACAATCAATTGGGAATACAAAATTCTTCTTCCTATCTCTTATATTGTTCTTATTATAACAGATCTGCAAGTTTTGAGAAAAATCTCTCGTACAAATTTAATTTTGATTTTTAGAAAAATCTAAAATTTCTTTCAAAATCTTTGTTAAAAACAAGTTTTGGCTATAGATCTATAATTACTAAGCCTTGATTTACAAACCCATATAGGGATTCTCTCTGAAAAATAAAAAATTATTGATTTTACCCTGATTTAGTTTTCCCATGTGAATGAAATTGCATGAACAGTTGATAATGCATCACGTACTTCATACGATAAGAATTATCATGGGTTTACATTAACTAATCACCCACATGATTTGTTGCCTGCAGCTATTGTAGGTACAGAAAACTACTCTACCACGTGTCCGAGGTAGATTGAGCGAGACAATAAGGAGAATCTTCGAGAAAGATATTATTCACCACTCCCAAAGAGGTGTAGGTGAATAGTCAAATCAAATGTCAGATCTGCCACGGGATAGCACTAACTTGCTCGGAAATACATCTAGCGAAGTAAATAAGGAGTGCGAGGTATGAATTGCTGCACAAGAAAAGAAGAGACCTGCGAAGTCGAGTACGCGAAGTTCGACTTGTTGTCCAAGAAATAGAAAGACTCCCGAAGTATATTGAGCGAAGTGTGGATTGTTGTGCAAGAAATTGGACAGCTGTCCCCGACCGGAGCCGATCTTTAAGGCGTAAAGGAAGCATAAAGTTTTTCTGAGCGAAGTAAAAAGTGTATTTCCGAGATAAATCGGGTTGTATCCCACTATGTAACCCTCCCCTATAAAAGTAAGATTTAGTCTTCCTTGAGGGGGGTGGGATATTTGGGGGAGAGAGGGAGGACATTTGTGAAAGAGTGGTCTGGTTATTGAGAGTGTTCTTGAGAGGTTTGTAACTTAGATTCTAAAAAAAAGGTTCAATAAACAAAGATCTGTTGAAAAACTCGTTCTTTCTCAACTTTGTATTAGTTAAACTAGTAAGTGGGTGTAACTATGGATTTTCTGTAGTTACATTTTGGCGCCGAGAAACAGGGATCTCAAGTTGAGATTTTAGTCTCACTTGAGATAGTTTGAGATATCTGTTGTTATACAAATCATTAAGCAAGTTATTACTTCACAAGGGTTGGAGAGCAGTGATCAAGAAGACATAGTAATATCGAGAAAAGGTAGATCTGAGATCTGCTGCCCAGAAGGTGATCAAGTTAGATCTGGTCAAAAGCCGGTAAATTGGAGAAAGAAAGTTTAACGGGTTGTCCATGGCAAGAATACCGGAACGAGCACGACACCTCATCGCGTCAAGGAGAAGCTTGCGTCTAGCAGGAAGAGGAGGAAGAAGGATGGAGAGGGGATAAACGTCAAATAGAGGAGGGAGACAAGGTAAAATCCAACAGGAAGAGGATGAACGTTATCGATAGGGATCGATCCATACCGCTAACACCGAAACGGAGGATAAATAAGAACCTGTTCAGGGAAACGGAGAGGAGGACGCCGACGAAGAAAATATGACATTAGAGTAGATCAGAGAGGTGATGCGTTTAGAGAGAGAAATACAGAGAGCTCTAACGGAGCAAAGAACCGTACTCATGAGGCAGAACGCGATCTTGGTGCAGCAAAATAACCAACTTAATGAAGAAAGGACTGTTCGAGATGCACGAAATGAAGCCGGTACAAGAGAAAACGTAACCCAAGGGGGAGAGACACCACAGGATGAACAGGGAGGACAAAGGGGAGAACGGAGGCGGAGGCGGAGGCGTCGAAGGTAAAGCAGCGAAGATAGGTTGCTGAGGAGAGCTTTGGAGGAAACTATGTAGGAAACCAAAGGCGGCGGTTTGAGGAAGAAATAACCCGGGATAAGGAGAGGCTTCAACAAGAGGAAAGGCTAAGAGAATATGAAAGGATACAAAGGGAGGAAAGATCTCGGGAAGAACAAATACGACGTAAACAACAATGGAAAGAGGAAGCGAGGAAATACGCGGAAGAGGAAGAAGAGAGACATAGAGAAGAGACAAGAAGACATGAGGAAGAAGGGAGAGAAGATGATGATGAGCGAGATAGAAGAAGGAGAAAGCGAAGACGAGAGGAAGGAAGAGACGAGGTCAATCAGACAGTCATGAACGAAATACTGGAGATGAAATCTTTACTCAACAATCCACGAAGAGGAGGAAGGGTGCAGCTGGCAGAGGCAATTGTGGAAGCTGACAAATTTCCATTCTCGCGCGAAGTACTAGAGGGAAGAATCCCAGGAAGGTGTTCACTGCCAACCTTTGGAAGTATCTTCGACGGAACAGGAAATGTTGTACAACATCTAAAACAGTACACCCTTTCACTAATGCAGTGGGCGAGGTACGAAACAGTACTGTGCCAGTATTTTCCATCTAGCTTAACCGGGGAAGCCTCAAAATGGTTTGAAGGGCTAGCGGAAGGTTCAATTTAGTCGTTCAAAGATTTACAAAGAATATTCTTGACAACTTACATAAGCAATAATATGTTAAGACCTGGGATATAAACCTTGTTCAACTTGAGAAGGAAACCAGGCGAAAAACTGCGAAGTCTAATTACGAGGTGGAGAACAGTATGCAGTGAACTCGCAGGGAGGGTAGATGAGAGAAATTTCATTCTGGCCTTCGTTAACGCGCTAATACCAACCGACCTCTTACACACACAGCTTTTCGTAATTCGCAACACAATATCGATGAGTGAACTCCGAGAGTATCAGGAGGAGTACGTGGCATTGGAAGAAAAACAAAGGGAGGCTATTGAGGAAGCTCCGATTCAATCCAAGGAAGGGAACTCGCATCTACGACCAAGAATAACGAACGCAATAGAATATAACACGAAATATGTGGACGCAGAACCGTTAGCAACAATCCCAGCAAAGTTGGTAGCAGTTTCCAGCGAAGACCAAGAGTGGATAGATCAACATCCGAGGTATGTCGACCCCAGACCTCGGAACTATGAGTCCCGAGGTGATAATCTGAGGAATTCGTGAAGATAAAATCCAGGACAGCAATACGGAGGGAAGAGGCCACAGTTCGAAGACGTAGTATTACCTGAACTTAACACCACCGTCAAGAAGATATGGGAGTCAATTGTTCTAACAGAATAAATTCCTCCCCCGAATTTTTTTGGGGTGGAACCCTTTTCAAGTGTGATAAATAATGACTTTTGCAAGTATCATTGTTTTCACGGACATCGCACGGAAGATTGCAGAAACATCCGACGGATAATACTTCGTCTAATTGAAAAGGGGAAACTCAAGCATTTCTTGGCAGATTCAGGACCCTTACCACCACCACCACCTCGGAAGGGTGATAAAAAAAAACTAAAGTATACAGAATCGAAATCGATAGAGGAACCCAAAGGTTAAATTGTAACTCCATTATTCATTATGCGAAGAATATACGAAACTTTCATGATAATATGTTACAAAGGTCATAAGCGGGATTTTGAAGGAAATGAGATATACAGCATTGCAAAGAAGGAGCCATTGGAAGAATGGCAGAAAAGAATTATTTCCTTCTCGGCAGCCGATGCCCTAGAGGGAGGAGCTTCGCATACAAATCCTTTGGTGATCACCTTGAACTTCGGAGAACATACAAAGTGGGAGGAAAGTCTCACAAGAAAAAGGAAAATATGGGAAATAGACAGGATCTTGGTGGACACGGGCAGTTCGGTGGATATACTCTTTTATCATGCATTTAAAACAATGGGTTACCGAGATTCGGACCTGGTGCCGTCGACTTATAATATCTATGGGTTTAAAGGAGTGGCATCAAAGCCGAGAGGGGAATTAACCGTGAAGATATTCGCAGGGGAACTAGAAACCGAGGTAACAGTGTGTGTGGTGGATGTGGAATCCCCTTACAACGCTCTGATTGGGCGGCCATGGATATATGGAATCAAGGGAATAGCATCCACTTACCACCAAGCTATCCGATTTCCAATGCCAAGCAGAATCGGCGAAATAACAGGAGATCAGAAGGAAGCCAGAGAATGCAACGACGAAGACGTGCATAACTATGACAAGAAGATAAGGTGAAGGAAAGAACAAAAGAAGAGAGTGCAAGAAGAAAAGAGGGAAGAAGAATTAATGGTATATATGGTCAAAGCGAGAGAAGGGTGGGCTATTCCAAGCGAAATTCCGGAAGACAAGGATAAGCCTTTATAGCAATTAAAGGAACCGTCCCCACTCGGAGAACCGATCATGAACTTCGCAGCAGTATAACCCACACAAGAGGTAAACTTGGGTAGCGAAGATGAAGCGAAAACGGTGAGGATCGGGACAAGGATGGAAGCAGACGAGGAAGAAAACCTGATAAAGCTGCTAAGAGAGTACCTTGATATCTTTGCATGGGGCATGAACGATATGCCTAGGATAGACCCCAAAGACGCTTGTCACGGACTGGATCTAAACCCGGCAATTAAGCCAATAAGGCAGCGAATACGAAAGATACCAACTGCTTACCACGAGCAGATTGAAAAAGAATTACAGAAAATGCTGGACTCGGGAATAATAAGACCCGCGAAGTATCCAACATGGTGATTGTACCAAAAAATACTACAGGAATAAGAATATGTATAGATTTTAGTGACTTGAATACTGCTTTTCCAAAGGATAGCTTCCCACTACCCAATATACCGCAGATGGTGGAGTCTGCATCCAGGTACAAGCGGCTGACATTAATGGACGGTTATTGTGGATACAATCAGATACCACTCGCGGAGGAAAACCAAGAGCATACGGCTTTCTTCTCCCCTAGAGGGTTGTATTGCTATACGAGAATGCCATTTGGCTTGAAGAATGCGGGAGAAACCTACCAAAGGATGGTCGAGAAGATTTTCTCTAAATGGGTGCACAATAAACTAGAAGTCTACGTCGACGACATGCTGGTAAAAACTAAGGAGTCAGGGGATCATGTTGAGTATTTAAAAGAAATCTTTGAACAGATGAGGGCGTACAAAATGAAAATAAATCCTGCGAGGTGTATATTTGGTGTAGAATCAGCGAAGTTCCTAGGGAATATCGTGTCCGAGAAGGGAATTGAAGTGGATCCGGCAAAGGTTCAAGCCATATTGGACATGACATCGCCAGCAACGGTAAAAGACGTGCAAAAACTAAATGGGCAGTTGGCAGCTTTGGGTAGATTCATTTCCAAATCTTTGGATAGATGTAAACCCTTCTTCGACATCTTGAAGAAGGGAGCAAAATTCTCATGGACACAGGAGTGTGAACAGGCACTGCAAAATATAAAAGAATATCTCATTAACTTATCAATTCTTCAGAAGCCCGAACCATATGAAGAATTACTAATTTGTCTCGCAGCTACACCAAATGCAATAAGTTCAGTATTACTTTGGATAGATGAAGGCGTCGAAAAGCCTATCTTTTACGTCAGCAAAACCCTCAATGCTGCTGAGAAGAATTACCCAAAGATAGAAAAGTTAATCCTAGCGTTGGTGTACTCGTCATAGAAATTAGGAACCTATTTTTAGACTCATAAAATAAAGGTTCTCACCAGAATCCCAATAGAGTCAACTTAAAAAAATACGAGGAAAGTTGGGCGAGTTGAAAGATGGAATACATGAATTGATCAATTCGGTTTAAAATACGAAGTCCAGACTTCGACGAAGTCACAAATAATCGCAGAATTTCTGGCCGAGTTTCTAATAGAAGAAAATGAAGGAGTGGAAGAGATGTTATATATAGATAAGGAGCGTCCGGATCCTACAGATCTATTGAAAGAAAATCATCCAAGTAGATGGGAAATATTTGTGGACGGATCCTCCAACATCGCTGTAGGAGGAATGGGAATAGTATTTACTTCGGAAAAAATAGCGAGGACGGTATTTTGCTTTCGCCTGGAATATAAGGCTACTAATAACGAAACAGAATATGAGGAAGTCATACAATCTCTGAGGCTAGCCATCGAGATGAAGTTGGAAGAAATAAGAATAACCAGCGACTCTCAGTTGGTAGTCAGGCGGATAGAAGAAAGGTACCAAGCGAATGATGCCGTGATGAATCGATATTTGCAACTTGTGAAAGAGCATTCAAAGAGAATACCAAATATAATCTGGAGACAAGTAAGCAGAGATAATAATAGGCATGTTGATGCCTTAGCTTTCATCGCATCAATGATCGAAGATACCTCGGAGAAATATATCTTAATTGAAAGGTTAATGTGCCCGTCGGTAACCAACGAGTTGGAAGATGAAAAGTCCATAATGATAATAGAGGATAGCATACCTGACGAATTGGGAGAAGATGACTTGAGAACACCTATTCACAAGTACCTCGAAAAGGGAGACTTGCCAAGGGACAGATTTTAGGCACACAAAATCAAAGGGAGGTCCACAAACTATGAACTAAGATAAGGAATCATATATCGGAGATCATTCCTAAGACCACTGCCGCGATGCTTGTCATAGGAAGAAGGAGTGCAAATCATGAAGGAAATACATTACGGTGATGCTGGAAATCACAGCGGAACTAGATCATTGGCCTACAAAAACAAAACGTAAGGATACTTCTGGCCGAGCATGCATAAAGACGCAAAAGGTGTAGCAACGAGGTGTGAAGCTTGTCAAATATTCGGAAAACGTATACATGCACCCTCGACGAACCTGAATTCTGTGCTAAGTGTGTGGCCATTCTCCATGTGGGGAATAGACATCGTGGGACCGTTTGTTTCCGGAAGCTGGCAGCGAAAATACCTGATAGTGGCAACAGACTATTTCACGAAGTGGGTTGAAACCAAGCCAGTGAAGAATACGCGAGATGGTGACATATACGATTTTATACTAGAGCATATCATATGTAGATTCGGAATCCCTCTACAGATAGTCTCACATAATGGAATGAAATTCGAGGGGGAGAACGTGAAGATGTTATTTAAAACTTTTAAGATACAGTCCGCAAATTCAACTCCACTATACCCACAGAGTAATGGGAAAGCAGAGGCGACGAACAAAATGATAGCATCCACTCTAAAAATGAAGCTAGACGGGCATCTACACAACTGGTGCGAAGAAGTTCCGAAGGTGCTGTGGTCATATAGAACTACCAGATTCGAAGCAACCAGAATGTCCCCTTTTTGCTTGGCATATGGAGTAGAGGCGGTTCTGCCTACTGTGATCATGTTTCCAACCACAAAACGGGAGTCCTGGAAAAAGGGCCAGAATTCGGACCTGATCTTAGCAAACCTAGATGACTTGGAAGAGAATAGGGAGATTGCCCTACAGCACATGACGAACTATCACCGAAGACTATCTCGTGAGTACAACAAGAAGGTGAAAGAAAGAGGCTTCGTTCCAGGGGAGTTAGTTCTGCGAGAGATACCTCTGTATCAAAAGGGACCCGGAGGAAAGCTGGAGCCTACGTGGGAAAGACCTTTCATCGTGAAAATAAGAGTAGGGAACGGAGCTTATGAACTCGCAGACTGTGAAGGAAAAGATACATATAGCAACGGAGATGGCATAAAGGCAGGGTCGCAGACTACACCATCCATGGAATCCAATTTACATCAAGAAGTATTATCCATGAGAAGCCGGAACTCGTAAAGAATTGTTCTCTAAAAAAATATATATATATATCATTTTGTTGACAGCCAGAAAATGAAATGAAGCATTTATTTTTAGTAATCAAAAGAGCAACAGAGACAAAGTAGGAAACAAGATGCAAATTCAAATGTATATGAATGCAAGGGACAAAAGTAAGACCTCATTAGGAGGATGCGGAAGACACACAGAAGACGTACAGAATAATAGGCGATCGTAAGCCCTATAAAAAACCTCTACATAGGGAGGATGAGACCTCGTGGCGTGCAACCTAGTTCGCACAAAGTGCAAGAGGCAAATGTAAGACCTAACGCGCGTCACGAGATAATCTCGGGATATGGCTAACAACCATCAGCTAGGGGCAAGAAGTAAGACCCATCCTCCGGGGGCCCCAATTGGTTAACCACTCGGTAAGGGGTGTAAGAACGAGCCAGTGGAGAAGAAGATGGCCTGGTGTAGTTCTTCCTCTCGGTCCCAAAACCACCTCAACTAGGGTGTGACTTCGTACCGAAGAGACATATCGGCGAAAGGGCACGAGGTCACGAAATAACTGATACCTAAGCCCAAAAGCACGGGGGTACTCAGAGGGGAAGGGACGACACCCTCCTTTAGGGAGCTGAGTGACCACAAAAGTCAGCAACATTACGGGGCTGGTACTCACGGGAGTAGGTAGGCCTGTGATATTGTTGCATAATAAGACCTCAATGAGCGAGGTTGATGGATCTTTATTTCGCAAGAGTAAAGAGCGCTTGAGACTTCGTCGAAAAGACCTGACCAATGGGGTGGGGCATAATAAGACCTTAACTAGGAGGCAAGATAAGACCCCGAACTGATGAGAGAGATGTGAGGAAAGACATGAGACCCGAGGCAAAACAAAAGGCAAGATACAAATCAAAGCAAGAGGCAAGTGCATCAAAAAGCTTGATCACACAAATATTTGTAAACCAAAGATTAATGAATCACAAGGCTCTATCTCGTGATGATAAGTCACACAAATATCCTAAAAAGTACTTCTTAAATTGCATAATAAATACTCGCAACTGAAATATTACACATGATGATGTATACATTAACTTAATTATGTTATGAATTGAACATTAATAATTGCAGCGAGGTAATAAAAATGTGAGGTCGATCACAGATGGACGGCTAAGGCAATGAAATTAAGGTCGTTGAGAGCTGAAAGCACAAGGTATGCTGCATAAATCCACGAAAGAATAAGAGGCAAGTATATACTTTAAATACGGTTTTATTCTCTCGAGCATTTATTTCGCAATAAGGAAAGAGTACAATAACTTCGGAAACACCCAAAGAACAAGAGTCAAGTATATACTTTCAGTAAACTTATTATTCTTTGATTATTTCCTTCGTCAAGTATATACTTGGTATAACGAATTGATTCCGAGATATCAGGATGAGGCAACCATTAACAAACATGCAGATTACATATATGATGACTATGTTAAGCGCAGCAAGCAGAAAAGCCAATATATTAAGGAAAAATAAGAGTATGAAACCAAGCAGAAAAGATGATATACTAAGGCATAAGAGAAGAAATTGTCATGCCCCCCAAGCTTGGGAGCGCCCAGATAAAATGTTAAAAAGATGAAAAACTAAAGTATCAAACAAACATCAAAGAGAGTAATGAAGGATTGTTGGCTTCTTTATCATCAAAACCATCACCGGATCCTCCAGCTCCAACACCGGCACCAGCCCCAGCATCACCAATACCTCATGTTCTTTGAGGAACCTCATGGTGAGGTCCCCCGATGTCTTCATCGGTCTCAGTATCTTCGCTCTTAGCTTCGACGTTGACAGTAGGCTCATCATCGGAGAAACCCTCGAGACTCATGTCAGGAACGTCGATGCCATGGGAATTGCAAAGCTCGGTGATGAATTTAACCTTTTCCTCTTGAGCGTTCCTACGAGTAAACTTCGCAACTCTTTTGGCATCCTTCTCCATCTGGTCACAATCCTC
Source organism: Papaver bracteatum (assembly GCA_023529315.1). NCBI lineage: Eukaryota > Viridiplantae > Streptophyta > Magnoliopsida > Ranunculales > Papaveraceae > Papaver > Papaver bracteatum. The sequence goes on from JAJJWX010000177.1 coordinate 1,113,814, forward strand.
GTTCAAGAATGAAAGGATTTCATTCAGATCGGACACTTCCTTGGCCAAACCATCCCTCTGGCGAGACAGGTGCAGAATTTGATTCTTCATACTCTCTTCGGATTCTATGAAGATAACAACGAAATGAGAAACATAAACAACATAGCAAAGTGCGAAGCACAATAATAACACTTAGAGCTACCTTCTTTCTGCGAAATAACAGAATTTAAAGTTTTCTGAACGTCAAGGTTAAAGTGATCAAGTCTTGATATGTCTGATTCAAGAAAGATGTGAAATTAAAGAGACGATTTGTCCATGTCTTCACCGTGACCAGGCACGGGTTTATCATCGTCAGGAGACCCTAAAACAAGTTTACCACTTCTCGGAGGAACAACAAGCTTCTTCTTCGCGGGAGGAACATGAGCTGTTTTCTTGCCCTGAAGTCTCTCTAATCGAGCCAGGACAAAGGACATGTCGTTATTTAACTCGCTATTTTCATCTCTTAGCCAAGTGTTCTCATCCTTCAACTTTTCATGCTTAAGTTTTAACTCGGAAAGCTCATTCCCGAGCCTGCGAATTTCAACTTCGGATCTATCCTTCCTTTTGATTATCCTATCCTTTTCTTCCTCAAGACACTTGATCTGATCCATAGATGATGAGTGTAGGTTACGGGAAGTAGTGAGGGAATTACAGACTCGTCGAAGTTCAGCCTTCAAACGTTCATTCTCTTCGTGAAGATGGAAATTCAATTCTTCATTGTTAACATACTCATTAGTTAAACGATCAGCCAGGGAATATGACGTCGTTAGATTTTCGTTCAAGATCTCATTTTCAGATATATAATAGTTGATCTGGGACAAAAGGTTCGCTTGTTCAGCTTGGCAATCGTCCACGGTCAACTTGGCTTCTTCGAAACTCATATAATACTTCGCGGAACGGGCTTGATGAAAATAACAGAATAGTAAAGATGGGAACGAGATAGAATTAAAAACCGAGAAGAGGTTAAACTTACTACTGAGTTCCGAAATCCGATGATCTTTCTTGATAGAGCGATCTTTCTCATCAGCGAGATCATTCTTAAGATCCTGGATACGTTCCTGGGAAGTCCTCAGATTTTCGCGAGAAATCTTCATCTCCACAAGCTGAGCCATGTGACGGTTGAATTCCTGTGAAGTATTCGAAGTGAGATAGGGATTTGGATATAAATTACGTGTAAGATCGACAGCACTAACCAAGGCCATAATAGCAACATGTTGATTGGTGGAGAGGTTTAATGAAGCATTCTTCATAAAGGACTGATCTTGAGCCAGAAAAGTGTCAGTGCTGAACGAGATCAAGGACTCCATAGCTGCAGATCTTGTGGAGGGTGCATTCCGAGTCAAAATGAAGGCATTTCTCAAGAAGTTCATATCGGGGGTGTATGCCGGATCCTCCACCTCGAAGACTTTCCGAGTTTTAGCATCAGAAGGACCAGAAGATGATTTAACCAGGGAGTCATCCACAGTGATGCGAGGAGTTGGCATCGGGATCTTCGGAAGAGGAGTGGATTCTGGAGGAACTTCGGACTCATTCTTGGTAGAAGGAGAAGGAGGATCTGCGGGTTTCTTGGATGAAGGTATGGGGATGAGTTCCCCCATGTCCAAAACTCTGCGCCGTTTGGGTGGCTCAGTGGCAGGGACGGATTGAGAAGGAACCTGAAAACAGAAAATTAGTATTTTGAATCGTATGAAGACTGAGGCAGCGAGAAGAAGAGTGTCACTTCGGAAAAGGCACGACATCGAAGTACCTTAGTAGGATCAACAACAGAAGAGCTCTCTCAGCGATCCCGCTTCCTAGAAATACGAGGAGAAACAATGGGAGTCTCTACGAACTCCTCTTCCTACAAAACATTAAAGTTAGACCCTGAAAATAAAATAAAGATGCCAAAAACGAAACAGGAAACGGGATACCTGATCAGGAAATGGAGATCCAGCAGTGGATTTCTTGGAAGAATCCTCATCACTTGGAGCAAGGAGCAAGATACAGATGCTAAGGCAATCAACCAATTGTGAAGAAATCTAAGTATCACCTTTATTAAGGAACTATTTTACTATGCACTCCACTAATTCTTCTTGCAAAATGTTTAATGTATAGCATAAATATGTTACATATGTCTAATTACAAATTATTCATGCCTTAAGCATGCTTTACGATATTTAATATCTTATTCTATGTTTTCAAAACTCTGAACTATAGCATGTATGCTTAGAACTACAGTACTTAAATTTATATTGTTGGGATATAGCAATTACTACTTTCCCTTGAGCATCAGGTACCCATGATGGTCCTGAGGAGCAGAAACCACCAAGGAGCAAGCAAAACGATAACGAACACAAGGACTGCCTCAGAACTTCACACAAGAACAGGGGCAAGTATTAATACTTCAAAAGCTGGTTATATTCTTCTGCGAAGTTCCCTCAGCAACGAAGAACCACGAAGATTGGTACGACACACCACCAACTAGAGTCACAAACTAACTCCAACAAAGAACCAATGAACAAGAAGTCAGAGCGAGCTCGCACTGTTACTCAGAATTGCAACTCGCTCACCTACATCGTGTAGCACATATCATGGATCGTAAAGCACAAGCATCACATCAACCCAACTCGGACTGCTCCAACCAAGCACTCTACAGAAGTTAAGCTTGACTACAAGCCAGATCAGAACCAAGCATGTTCATAAATCTCGCTCAGCCACTCCTCTCGTCTTCAAAGCCATACCGATGTTGATTTGCTTAAGGATCATTATTCCAATAACCCTCAACCAAAGGAGAAAAATATGAGGGCAAAATATCTACTCTCTATGTGACGCAAGATTAGAAGCCGAAGTATCCTACTACAATACAACCACCTACACTATGTATACCCAACCACTTAGTCTTATCCTATCTAGTCAGCCCTAAGGGTGTAAATGTAATTTGATGTAACCACCTACCCCATATAATAGAAATAGAAATAGGTTAGAAGGGTAGGTGGGAAAGAGAGTGAGAGATCGGATGGATGGTTCTATCTAAGGTTAGCCTCCTTCTTCTTCCTTAGAGCTCCATGAGAGCCTCCTCTAAGGGAGATCTTGTAAACATCTCATATCATAGTGATAACCCGTGGATGTAGGTCACCATTGACCGAACCATGTAAAAGATTGTATCTCCTTTACTTTCCTTCTCTTTATCTTCCTTTTATGTATGTTTGATGTTTGTTTTGATGGTTAAGATCATCTTTGGGGTAGTAGCAGAAAATATGCAGCTACAGCCCAGACAATGTGAGACTAATAATCTCAACAAGCACAAATATTCAAATACCCGAATAAGATTACACTACAGGAAAAATATACATCTACAACTGGAGATTTACAACGCTTCGCTAAGTATTGTAGAAAGTCCTATGTTTTACAACTGGTTTCAAAGGAAGAGTTGTCGTATATCATCACTGCCAACACTTATGAAACAAGGGGTTGCGCTAGGAAAACAAACGACAACTCCTTAAGCAAAACAGTTGTGACAACATTTAGTTATAACAACGTTGTTCCATATATGTAGTAACTTAGCCTATCACAATACTCACAAGTGTTGTTGAAGAATACAAAAATATGATAATGAAAAATATGTTAGAGGAGAGATTCGAACATGAACCTACTACATGGAAGTCTAGCTCATTAACCACCCTTTCAGTTCACACGTTTTGATTTTTTTTTTCTTTTTTATTTAAATAGAAACCTACAACAACACTTATAAGTGTTGTTGAAGTACACAAAAATATGATAATGAAAAATATGTTAGAGGGGAGATTCGAACATAAACATACTGAATGGAAGTCTAACTCATCAACCACCCTTTCAGTTCACAAGTTTTGATTTTTTTTCTTTTTTTAAATAGAAAGCTATAGAAACACTTATAGGTGTTGTTGAAGTAAAAATATATAATGTTGGAAAAAATAAGGTTGGGGGATTCGATCCTGAGCCTCAAGCGTGGAAGTCTACACCACTAACCATCCTACACTATAACATGTTCTGTTAAGTTTGTGGTTCTTTAATACACTAATTATACACTAACTTTATGACAACCCTTCACAAGTGTTGTAAAACAAAATATAATGCTCAAAAAGTAATGCTCAAGTGACTGTGCCATAAACAGTAATAAGCCTTCTCGAAAATTACTTATTTCCAATTAGGGTAGTCTGGTCATTTTCACAGTCTCCATAATGTTTATTGCACTTATTTCCATCAAGGGTAATATGGTCATTTTTACATTCTGAAATATTTACTTTACCTATTTCCGATAAGGGTAGTCTTGTCATTTTTCACAGTCTCCACAATATTTATTGGACTTATTTACATTAGGGTAATATGGTCATTTTCATATTTTATAATATTTACTTTCTTATTTCCAATAAGGGTAGTCTGGTCATTTTCACAGTCTCCATAATATTTATTGCACTTATTTCCATCAAGGGTAATATGGTCATTTTCAAAGTCCATAATATTTATATTACTTATTTCTGATAACGGTAGTCTGGCCATTATTAAAGTTTCGATAATATTTATTGCACTTATTTTCACTAAGGATAATATGGCCATTTTCATAGTCTCTAATATTTTCTTTATTTATTTCCGATAAGGGTAGTCTGGTCATTTTCACAATCTCCATAATATTTATTGCACTTATTTCCATTAAGGGTAATATCGTCATTTTCACATTCTGTAATATTTACTTTACCTATTTCCGATAAGGGTAGTCTTGTCATTTTTCACAATCACCATAATATTTATTGCACTTATTTCCATTAAGGGTAATATGGTCATTTTCACATTTTGTAATATTTACTTTACCTATTTCCAATAAGGGTAGTCTGGTCATTTTCACGGTCTCCATAATATTTATTGCACTTATTTCCATCAAGGGTAATATGGTCATTTTCAAAGTCTGAAATATTTACATTACTTAATTCTGATAAGGGTAGTCTGGTCATTATTAAAGTTTCGATAATATTTATTGCATTTATTTTCACAAAGGGTAATATGGTCATTTTCACGATCGTAATATTTTCTTTACTTATTTCGGATAAGGGTAGTCTGGTCATTTTCACAGTCTCCATAATATTTATTCAACGTATTTCCATTAAGGGTAATATTTTCATTTTCACATTCTGTAATATTTACTTGACCTATTTCCGATAAAGGTAGTCTGGTCATTTCTCACAGTCTCCATAATATTTATTGCACTTATTTCCATTAACGGTAATATGGTCATTTTCACATTTTGTAATAATTATTTTACCTATTTCTGATAAGGGTAGTCTGGTCATTTTTCACAGTCTATATAATATTTATTGCACTTATTTTCACTAAGGGTAACATGGTCATTTTCACATTCTGTAATATTTTCTTTACTTATTTCTGATAAGGGTCGTCTGGTCATTTTCACAGTCTCCATAATATTTATTGTACTTATTTCCATTAACGGTAATATGGTCATTTTCACATTCTGTAATAATTACTTTACCTATTTCTGATAAGGGTAGTCTGGTCATTTTTCACAGTCTCCATAATATTTATTGCACTTATTTCCATTAACGGTAATATGGTCATTTTCACATTCTGTAATAATTACTTTACCTATTTCTGATAAGGGTAGTCTGGTCATTTTTACAGTCTCCATAATATTTATTGCACTTATTTTCACTAAGGGTAATATGGTCATTTTCATAGTCTGTAATATTTTCTTTACTTATTTCTGATAAGGGTAGTCTGGTCATTTTCACAGTCTCCATAATATTTATTGCAGTTATTTCCATTAAGGGCAATCTCGTCATTTTCACATTTTATAATATTTACTTTACCTATTTCCAATAAGGGTAGTCTAGTCATTTTCACAGTCTCCATAATATTTATTGCACCAAATATGATAAATTTCATCTTCGGTTCACCCGAATGAGAAACTCAGGTCGAACTCTAGTAATCTTTGAACCGGTGATGCTCAAATCTGATAAATTTCATATTCAGTTCATGCGAATGAGAAACTCTGGTATAACTCTAGTAATCTTTGAACCCGGGATGTTCAAATCTGATAAATGTCATCTTCAGTTCACCCGAATGAGAAACTCATGTCTAACTCTAGTAATATTTGAACCCGGGATGTTCAAATCTGATAAATTTCATCTTCAGTTCATCGGAATGAGAAACTCATGTCAAACTCTAGTAATCTTTGAACCCGTGATGTTCAAATCTGATAAATTTCATTTTCAGTTCACCCGAATGAGAAACTCAGGCCAACTCTAGTAATCTTTGAACCCAAGATGTTCAAATCTGATAAATTTCATCTTCAGTTCATCCGAATGAGGAACTCAGGTCCAACTCTAGTAATCTTATAGTGGTCCACTCCCGGCCAGGTTTCGACCTTGGAGCCATGGTATGCATACAATATGCCAGAATAAGGTTTGTTTAAATTTTTGGGAAATATTCCGAAGGAATTTTACCTATAAATGCATGGATTCATCGTTCTTACCAAGTTTTCGGCTTATAATGGTCCACTCAGGGCCATGTTTCAATCTCGGTGCCAGGTTATGCATACGAAATTCCAAAATAGAGTTTGTTTAAAGTTTCAGGGAATATTCCGAAGGAATCTTACATGTAAATGGATGGATTCACACCGTTCTTACCAAGTTTCCGACTTATAGTCGTCCACTCCCGGCCAGGTTTTTACCTCGAAACCTGGGTATGCATAAAATATGCCTGAATATGGTTTGTTTAAATTTTTGGGGAATATTCCAAAGGAATCTTACATGTAAATGGATGGACTCATCGTTCTTACTAAGTTTCTGACTTAGAGTAGTTAACTCGCGGCCAGGTTTCATGGAATATTTACTGTACTCACTTCAGATAAGGGTAGTCTTGTAATTTTCACAGTCTCCATAATATTTATTACCTTTATTTCTAGTAAGGGTAATATAGTCATTTTAACTCTGGTAATCTTCGAACCTGGGATGTTCAATTCTGATATATTTCTTACCTGTAGATAGATGGATTCGTCGTTCTTACCAAGTTTCTGACTTAGAGTAGTCAACTTGCTACCAGGTTTCGATCTCGGAGCATGGTATGCATAGAATATGCATAAATAAGGTTTGTTTAAAGTTTCGTAGAATATCTCGAAGGAATCTTACCTGTAAATGGATGGATTCGTCGTTCTTACCAAGTTTCTGACTTAGAGTAGTCAACTCACGGCCAAGTGTCGATCTCGGATCCTGGTACGCTTACAATATGCAGAAATAGGGATTTTTTTTAAGGTTTCATATAATATCTCGAAGAAACTTACCTGTAAATGGATGGATTCGTCGTTCTTACCAAGTTTCTGATTAGAGTAGTCAACTCACGGCCATGTTTCGATCTCGGAGCATGGTATGCATATAATATGCAAAAATAAGGTTTGTTTAATGTTTCGTAGAATATACCGAAAGAATCTTACCTATAAATGGATGGATTCGTTCTTACCAAGTTTTTGACTTATAGTAGTCAACTCGCGGCCAGGTTTCGATCTCGAAGCCCGGTATGCAAATAATATGCAAAAATAGGGTTTTTTAAAAGTTTCGAATAATATTTCGAAGGAATCTTACCTGTAAATGGATGGTTTATTCGTTCTTACCAAGTCTCTGACTTATAGTATTCAACTCGCGGCCATGTTTCGATCTCTGAGCCTGATTTGCATACAATATGCAGAAATAAGGTTTGTTTAAGGTTTTGTAGAATATTTCGAAGGAATCTTACCTGTAAATGGATGGATTCATCGTTCTTACCAAGTTTCTAACTTAGAGTAGTCAATTTTGAAGTTCAAATCGACACTAAGCTTGATATTATTATTTTCGATGATGTATATCATGCTAAGTTTGCTAGTTTTTATTTATTAAGAACCCTCATGGAGTTTCATGATTCATAGATTGTATGCCATTATGCCACATTTGAAATTCTAATCGACAATGAGCTTCATATTAATCGATTTCAATTATGTATCATGCCAAGTTTGGAGTCAGAACCCTCCCGAAGCTTCATGATTCATAGTTTGCTTATCGTAATACCGAATTTGAAGTTCGAATAGACGCTAAGCTTAATTTTTATCGATTTATATGATGTACCATGCTAAGTTTGAAGTTAGAACCCTCCCAGAGCTTCTTGGTTCATAGTTTCTATGCAGTTATACCATATTTGAAGTTCTAAGCGAGTCTGAGCTTCATATTTATCGATTTCAATGATGTATCATGCCAAGTTTGAAGTCAGAACCCCCTTGAAGCTTCATGATTCATTGTTTGTTTGTCGTTATATCGAATTTGAAGTTCGAATCAACACTAAAGCACAAATAAAAAGTACAAAAGCACGAAGAGAAAGCACAAAGAAACACACCAATTATCGAATTCATTTCTCATTTTCCCTATTCATTCTTATACATTTTTTGGATTTTTTTATATCTGAATGTCGATAACAATGTCCTAAATTTATTAATATTTTTTTTTTGGATTTTTTTCGTGTCGAAAGTTGATAATAAAACCGAATATAGTTTAGAAAAGAAGCACAAGGTAGCAAAGAAACACATACTGAGATTGATTCGTATGACCTTCCCAAATTAAATCTCTACCGTTCAAAGACATCCTAGAACTTTTGCAATCCGTATGACCTTCCTAATCTACGGTCCACAGTTACTTTGACGTATACCCTAGCAGCCGAAACCTCATTGATTCATCTCTCATCTTCTAATCTCTTTCTCTCATCTTCCCCCTTCCTCCTTAGAGAAGAAAACCTAACAAAAAAAAAACTACCACCATCGAATTTCTCTTTCACAATTAGAAACCCCATTTTGTTAAATCTTCATAACAACCATATTCGTTGCCTGTACATCTCTCAGTCATGTCTTCTTGATGTTCCAACACAAACCCATTTCGAACCCTAGATTTCAAAACAAAAATAATAACCCGCAAATCTCAATTTTGTTCTTTCTAAGAATTCAAAGAAGAGAGAAGCAAGTGATGGAGGCTGGCGATTATGGTTCGACTGGTGATACTAATGTAGGATTAAGCTGAGAAGAATCAGGATTTGAGTTCAATTTCCGAGATTGTTTTGATTATTGTTTATTTGAAGAAACAGGGAAGAAATTGAGTTGTTGTCCAGTTGATGACAAAGATCTAGAAGATGCTGTTGCTAATAATCAGCTAGAGGTTGAATCGAGATTTGGATTTATGAAAACATCAAGAACAAGCAACAAATGGGTTGATACGATGATTCTGCTTTTGTGTTCGATTGTGATTAAGCTTGCGTTATTCCGAGATTGAGATATGAAGATGTATTGAGGAGTTTCCGATCTGATTTGTACCATGTTCTGTGTAGTTTTTCAATTTCGAAGTTAGGGTACAAGTTGGGGAAAGAGTAATAAGAAGAGGAAGAGGAAGAACTAAGAAGAAGAAAAAGGAAGTGGCGCTTCTAGAAAATATGATGAATAAGGTCATCTTTTTGAATTGATTCTCTCTTTTTAATTTGGTTGATTTTGATTATAGAAATTTAATTTTGGATTCGTAATTTTTGTATGTTGATTCTATAATTGTTGGTTTTAACAAGTGAACCAAGTGGAGGAGGATATAGAGAAGGGGATTGAGAAGCAGCAGGTGGAAAAGAGGATTGGAGACTAAATTGGGGATTTCTCTCAATTTGATTGTTGTTATAGCCAAGAACAGAAAATCTAGGGTTTATTGAGATAGAGACGGTGGTTTGATGGAGTTGCAGATGGTGATTTAATTAATGGAGTATGTAACTGTTGATTGAAGCAGATTGGATCTGAGCCGAGGATCTGGGTTCTTGATTTTTGTCAACAAGGAAGATGGTTTGAGAGCTATTGAGAAGCTTAATGGGTATGGCTGAACCTAAGACCAAAGTAGAAAAATAATTATGAGGTCATTAACGGGAGTACTCTCAAATTCAGTATGCTGCTTAAACTATGAATGAAATTTCGTGATGTTAGTAATGGTGGTGGTGGAGGATCACAATCTGGAAAATTTGGTCCAAGGTTGCTTCATTTTTGAGGTAAATTGTGGGTTTTCTCATTGGATTGGTCATGTGTTTGTAGGCGTATCTTTTTATGGCATCTGCTTGTTATTATATTTGTTTGTATGGTATGTTAACCCTCTGTTGATTGATATCTCTGTGGGGTGTTGCAGTGTGAGGTGGTAGAGGACGAGATTGGCTAAATTTGCTGAAATAAGGCTTCACCAATTGATGTTTGCTGACCGTGATTATGAGAAGCCCGATGATGATTCCCCTATCGTTACCGATCAGAATTGGGCTTAGAGGGGTTATTCTATGGTTAATGTTATATCAAACATACTGATGGAACCCAAATTAGTTCAGAAGCTGAAAGACAAAGAGCCATTCTTAGTAGCTTCCATTGAGAGAAGGGCATCTGAGGTAATTTCATTATCCTTGTCAACTAATCATTTCATTTCTAGGAAATTGCAGTTCTGTTTAAAATTTCATTTTTTGATCAAGTACTAATAATATTTTGTCTTTGTTTGATATCTACAGGGTGTAAGGCTTGATTTATGAACGGTAGATCGACAATGGTTTCCATCTGTTGTAAAACTCAATAGGCTGGCCTTTAACTTTACTAATTTGATACAGAATAAGAGAAGATTGAGTTGTTGGTGATGCAATGAGATTGAGGCAGTGATGCTGTTGATGGTGTTACGATTGAGTTGCAGTTCAAATTGGTTTTGATATTGATTGTCATAGGTCAGTTGCAGGAGATAGCATGCACCCTCGACTTGATTTTCTCAAAGCACGCAACTAACAATGGGAAGGTAATATCTATTTGTATGTATGTGTGTTTTTGTGCCTTAACAAAGCCTGCGTGGTGAGTAAGTCTTAGTGAGTGTAGATTGAGATGAATGCAACTTCAGATCCCGTTGAATTCCAAAATGATGTTTGCTGCGTTTTATTTTTCAGACAATGATGTTGGATGACAGAATACAAAACCTCAATGTCCAACAATCGATTTGAAGGAAGGCCGCTGACTATCTCCAACTACTCCGTATGCTGAGTTTTATCACAAGTTTCAAGATACTGCTAAGTGTTTATCCACATGGTCTAAACAGGTCATATACCAAAGAATATTTATCCACATGGTCTAAACAGGTCAGCTACACCTGCAATTTTTGCTGCATGTTTTTTTTTTTAATTTCTAAAATGGACTTTGTGGGTCTGTTGTTATTAAAAGATCACTTGGCATTTATATTTCATGAACAACTTTACTATACCATTTAAGTTGCATTTACCTATATTTTACTGGTGTAGAGATCAAAAACTATTCCCTGATTAGTTACTGATTTTGACCTGAATGAAGGTCTATTTTGCATGCTTCCAAAGTTTCGATTAATATCTTTTGCAAAAAGAGTTATTGGGTATTGGATTGTGTTCCCCAAGTGACAGTGATATATTATCTATTGATTTCTCTTGGCCAAAGCGAGTTGCTTGAAGATAGGAAAAAAAAGAGGGAATTACTGGATTTATATTTCATATTTTTTGTTTCGCCTCTATAGTGCATTTGAGATCAAAAGGAACCACTAATAGGGATCTAAACCCAAAAAAATAATTATAAAATAAAACCATATTAACCATATTAAAAATCACAAGAGAATGCACTTTCATGTCAAATTTCTACTGGCACATTTTTACAGTTAAAGCCAAGTGGTCCTTCTTGCTTTTCTAACTCTAGTAGTAACAGTTAAACTACCATCAATTTGGTATCTAGTATTGTGGGATACTTTAAGCTAGAGTTAATAATTTGTGTTTTCAGTAACTTCGATGTTGAATGCCTGATGTATTCTATAATTATGTTCAACAAGATACTCAATGACAGATATTATTGGAGTATCGGCTACATCTTTGCCGAAGTATTAACAGGGAAGCCTCTATTTACTGGTAAAAATTTTGTTCACCAGCTGGATTTGATGACTGACTTGCATGGTACGCCATCGTTGGATACTACTTCTCGGGTATGATATTGTTTATTTCTTTCCTCATAGTTTTCTGTTGGAGTTGTACTCTTTTCTTAGTAATGATTTTGATGTCAATTCATTTGTGTTCTATATTAGGTTTTAGTGTTACATGCAACTTTAATTTGAACCTCGTTTATCTTTTCACGGGAATGGATAGTAATCCTCCAAGGCTCCACAGAAATGCATCTTCAACAGCGAATATGGCGAATCTCTCTTCACAGTCCACTTTAATCCAGTACGCCCACAACCTTTTTTGCGGATTTTGCCAATTAACATCCGTTGTTATAGGTCAAATTAAAAAGGAATCATGAAATTTTCACGTTTAGGAAAATGGAAGTTTATTAGTTGTTTTCTCTACCGCAAGATACTCTCTCCTTTGTGTATGTTTACCACTTGCGCAACATGAGAAAGTATGAGCTTCTCTCGAACTTTGTTTAACTTAGCTGTTACTGAACATTCCAGTAACACGGACAACCATATTATATTGGGATTGGTATTATTTAGTTACTGCAATAATTCACTTCTCTTTAACTACTCGGAGCTTCCACTTTGTCTGTGTCTCATGTTCTTTTAGTACTTTCATATATGATATATCTCGCATACTCCGAAACTGACCTGTTTCTCAATCTAGCTGATGCAAGGTCCTTGGTCCAGCAAGCAAGGAACCAAGCAGCTGAGTTCCGTTTCAAATGGGGATATGAAATGCCTGTTGACGTATTAGCAAAATGGTATGGTGAATAGACCACTTATGTTGGATACTTATTATGGTGTGCCTGTCTAGTATATATACATTAATTTTAGTTTGCTGGTTGGAGAATTGTTTTGGTACTTATTAGTTCTCATTCTTCCTCTGTTGCAGTTGCTTCTTCAACCGAAAACAGTCCACTCTTAGGATGTTCAGCCATTGACATGGTAAATAGTTGTATGGTTTGTACAATGGTTTGTTGTTTAACTTATATCTGTTCTTGCAGGTTGCCTTCAGGACAAAGGTATTCCACCCTAATATTAACAGCAGTGGGAGCATCTGTCTGGACATCTTGATGAGGTAGACATGATGTTGGACATGGATTTTTGAGCCGCAGATTCCGAAAATTGTTAATGAGATACCTCCTCGCCGTCATACGCTCATGTACACTGCAACTTGGCCCAAGGAAGTGCGTAAAATTGCTTTCGATTTACTAGTTAAGCCTATTCAGATTAACATTGGAAATACTAATGAGCTTGCTTCAAACAAGCTTGAAAAATGGTTCTTGAGCAGGGTTTGATTTATGTTATGTCCATTATATGCTTGGTCATGTAAAAAAATCTATCATTTTCTTTTCTTTTGTTGCGCATGAATGAATGTAAATGTGATTTCTGGCATACAATATTCTGCACATTTACACACTTTCATACAAGGTGATTTGAAGTTAGCTAGGTAATTCAACTGGAGTGGCAGGTTAACTTGAATGAATGAATGTAAATGTGTTACACTGGCATCTTAATGTGAATGTGAAATACTTTCGGCAATTCGGTTCCAGGTTCCAGCTATAATTTTTTTTTTCAAAATAGTTTTATGAACACAACTTCTAACAAGAGTTGTGTTCCATATTTCAACTACACAAACCAATGGTTGTGAAAGAATGTCTTTACGACATAACTAGGTGATGTCCAACATAGTTCTACAACTCTAACAAGTGTCGTGCAAATCTTATTCATAATAGTAATAAGAGTTGTTACATATTTCTACAATACACATCCTAGGTTGTCTAAGATAGTCCTTCAACTTATACAAGTGTTGTGTTACATATTTCTACGATACAAATCCTAGGTTGTCTAAGATAGACCTTCAACTTATACAAGTGTTGTGTTACATATTTTTACGATACACTACTTGTGTTTTCCAAGATATTCATGCAACAACAAGCAAGGGTTGTGTTAGGCTTTCTAAAAAAATCGAAAGAGAATCACAACTTTGGAAAAATATTGTCGAACCATGAATCACATCACCCTTTACAACACTTGGTAAAGTATTGTAGAATAACTTGGACTTTCTACAATACCCCACCTACACAATACACAAAAAAGCGTTGTAGTAGGGGTACTACAACCCTAATACAGTGTTGTAAATGATGATTTTTCCCGTAGATATGGTAAATGGTGGTGGTAGAAAAAGTAGCGATAATGATTGGTTCAGGTGGTGATAATGGTTGTTTGTTAGTGTGGTAGTAAGCAATGTTTATTCTGTGTCGTTATAACACACATAATATTATGGGAGTCAGGCTGATCATTTATAGTGTTAAAATAAAATTTGTTATATTTTTAAAGAAAAGATGACGAAGATAAATAATTGTCAGCTTATATAGTAATAACAAATGAATGACACACGCCAAAACTAATAGGAAAAAAGAATCACTTTTTTTGGAGACCGTGCCGTAACGGCACGGGTTAAGCTCTAATAATTAAATATGGTAACTCATTACTCCGGAAGGATATTTCACGGTATTAAATATACCTAAATTTCAAGAATGTTAAAATCATATAGGCGTCGGATCATGTAAAATATCTTGTAATGCTCGGTATATGCATGGAAAGTATTCGTATAGCCGAGTAGGAAAATGGACAAGTGCGGTAGAGTGCATAAATATAAGTTTATGCAAGATATTTTGGGTGACTCTCCGTGAATTTAGAGATTTTGAGAGACTCTCTGAATGATTTTCAAGGAATTATGGTGATTCATTGAGACAATAAAACATATATGAATTTCAGCTTACACACATGAGACAAACAATATATTTTATTTATTATACAAAATGAGTATATGAATATTTCAATGAAAACATATTAGTCCATGCATGGCTACCATAAATTGTAACCATTTTTCCAAGAAAATCAAAACGAGACGAACATAAGGGATTTGAATCTCTAGTAAACTTATTGGGTTTTGGAAGACAACATTTTTTTTCTCGTTTTTTATGAATTTAAATGTAGACTAATTGGTTATTGTTTTTAATATTTTGATATTTAATCCTTAAAGAAAAACGAAAGAACAAAGTCTCTCAAAATATCACCTATTTAGGAGAGACTTTTTTTAAGACATTTATGGTATATTTGTAATAAAAGTCTCTACAAGTCTCTCAAAACTATAAATCATTGATTTCAAATTCCAAATCCAATAACAGAGAATTATGAAGACTTTTAGAAATTCACGATCCAATAACAGAGATTGTTTGAGATTTTGAAGAACTCTCTATTGACTAACAAGAGATTTTAGAAATCTCTAACATTCTTTCAACATCTCCACAAATCTCAATTGACTAACCCCTGTAAGTTTGCGTCTATCCGCTTACAAAAAAAAAATTTGCCCCAAGTCACCTCCAGTTGAGATGAAGGAGCAAAAGTTAGAGTACTGAGTGGCATTCTAAGTTTACTTGTTACTGCGAAAAAACTTTATGCCCTTGATTTGATTTGATGTTGACAATATCGATTGCTCACGAAGAAAATTGTGATTTATTCTCAAATCGTTATTATTATTTTAGCCTTTTGTTCGTGAAAATGGAGATATTTCCTATCAAGATTTTGAGGGGTTCAATTTGATTTTTATGTATTCTACTAACTAGTCTCTCCAAGATGATTATGCTAAGTCTTATGGGCTA
The DNA here is from genome assembly GCA_023529315.1 of Papaver bracteatum. Classification (NCBI taxonomy): domain Eukaryota; kingdom Viridiplantae; phylum Streptophyta; class Magnoliopsida; order Ranunculales; family Papaveraceae; genus Papaver; species Papaver bracteatum. The sequence goes on from JAJJWX010000177.1 coordinate 1,129,490, forward strand.
GATATCTAGCTGCAAGATTGGTCATCCACGTCAGCTAGTGCAACCTCCTAAATCTTATGATATTTCTAATCTAGCAGGGGAACGCTGAATAAAACAACGCTTAATGTTAAACCAATCAACACACATAATTGTAGTTTATTTCTCTCTCTATCTTTTCATCTCTCTCCACGTTTCTCTCTCTCATTCTTTTCCTCTCTCTCCACGGTTCTTTTTTTTTCTTTCTCTCATTCTTTTCCTCTCTATCCCTGTTTCTCTCACCCTCTTTTCTTCTCTCTCTATCTTTTCCTCTCTATCTTTTCCTCTCTCTCCAGTACCTGAAATATTTGTCTCTAAAAAGGTGCCCTAGGATTACAGATTATATTACATTGAAATCACAATACTTCGGCTCCAAAGTTCAACATCTGGAATTAGATTGTTGGCATGAGTATTCAAATATCGATCTTTCTATTGTGTTTTCTTGGTTTCCTCGTTTGACAAATATATGTTTGAAACATGCACAAATTACTGATAAAGTTTTAGACGCCCTGGAAAAATATTGTTCATCCTTAGAGACGGTTGACCTCACCAATTTCCAATCAAGTACTGATAAAGGTTTAGAAGCCCTGGAAAAAAGTTGTTCATCCTTAAAACATGTTACACTCACAGGTTATAGCTCGATTACAGATTCAGGATTAAATTTTCTAATAAAAAACTGCCGGGAACTGCGTTCACTGTGTATTAACTCATGCAGGAAAATAACTGGTATTGCCTTTTCGGAGTGTCCAAAGACCTTAACCCATCTCGGAGCACAACGGTGCAAACTTAAACCGGAAGGGATTAAAGCAATCATTAGTGGTGGAGGGCTTGAATATCTAAGTCTCTCAGAACTCGGTCCCATTAATACTGATACAATTGTGACGATTTCAAATGGTTTCCCTTATTTAAAGCATTTGAAGCTTGACGGCTGTGGAGAGGTAGAGCTAATTGGTCTTTTACATCAACAACCGTAGACTAAACGTTTTTCTTTTTGACCGTTGGATCTTAAAACCACTTCAGGGTATACTAGTAAATTCAGTATTTTATAATTAATAAAATTAATTAAAGACTGGGCATAAACAGTCAACTCAAGTCAACATCATTTCCAAGTACCAAACGCCAAGCTGGACAAATGTTAGACCAAACAACAAAGTTGGTCAAAACTTAAGTATCAAAAACAAAGTAACCCAAAATATAATCAAACATGTAAATGTGGAAGGATGGTTGGAATCCCAGCCTTGGAAGGAAGAGGTTCAAGTTCGACTCACCTTAGCCTCATTTTTTTTTTCAAAATAAATTTTTATTTTTACAACTCTTATAGAGGTTGTGATTATGAATGATAAAAAAAAAACACAAAACTACCAACATTGTGAATCCGGAAGGATGGTTGATGACTTGTGCTAACGCACATTAGGCTCGTGTTCGAATCTCTCAAACTTCATTTTTTCCAAATGATTTTTTTTTTGCTTCAACAACCCTTAAGAATGTTGTTATACATATATTCACTACATTTATGATATCAGTTGTCAAAGTCTAAAGGTGGTCACTACTCTTTGCACACAAAATGTTGGGGTTTTGATTCTCGTCACTACTCTTTGGTCCTCTTTGTCCTAAGAGTTTGACGTTTTTTAACTTTGACAACCATTATCTGATAAAGGTAGTAAAACATGCCACCTTTCACAACTTTAAAAATACGAGTTGTCAAGTTACAGTTGTAGATAACTGTTTTTCCCGTAGTGTATTCAACTATATAATAACCCAAAAATAGAAACCGTTTCACTATATAATTGAACCCTTTGGACTCCTCTTACGTCTTTTTGCAACCTGTATCCACAAACCTATCGCGGGAGAAGAAGAATCCAAAGGTATTCATTACGCTTTGATACTTTCATAATTCAATAATGAGTTTGTTATCGAATGGCAAGTATAACCAAGGGTCGGGTAAAAAAATCACGAATTCTCGCAGCTATATTCGGCAAGGCTGGAGAAGGATGTATTGATACCGAGGCAATTGTGATGATTTCAAAAGGTTGTCCTTTATTAAAGAAACTCATCCTAACAAGGTGTGAAAACATAGAGATGGAAGGAAGGGAAGTTATCGGTCAGAACTGCAAGAATTTGGAATTCCTTAGCGTGCAGGGGTGCAGAAAATTATGTGACCAAGGGTTGCAAGCTTTGTGTTACTGGTGTAACAAGCTCTCCAAATTATTGGTAGACAATGATATTGGTTGTAGCAGTGATTCTTTTGATCTTTTCAGGCGCTAAAAACCTCAATGTAAAGTTGATTCCTGTTTACTATATGTGATGTGTGTTCATAAGGAAGAGTAGTTTTAATTCAATCTTGCGATGCAAAACAGTGTAATTTTATTTTTTCAGTAATGTTGTTTGTTCTTAAAATTCCTCTTATGTCACACTATACATGCGCATAAGAACCAAAACAAGTGGATACCTAATGAACTACAACTCATTGCACATCCAAATCCTATTTTCTAATGATTGCGGTCGTGGTTTTGTTCTACTGATTATGTTTCGATGAGAATAAATACATGGAAGTTTCAGTCTTAATACAAGTAAGACATACAAAACACTTGGGCCTCTCAAATCCAAATCTAGAGGTCCTGCCAAAAGCACATGCAAGGAAAGAATGTTCGACCTACATCGGGGAAAAGTTAAAATTAATACTAAGCATTTGGATCCTGCGAAATGTAAAATGATCATAGATCTCGGTAGAGGGAGCTTGTAACCCAAGCAGAGACATTAATATGGTTGGACACTGTTTGATTCACTCGGTAGGTTCTTGTGTTTGTGTGCACAATTTATTGACTCTAACGGGTTGAAAAACCAAACCATCTTTTTGGACTTCCCTATTGTAAATTTGTTATATCTGGTTTGTATGCTAAAACCACCCTTTCGATTCTCACCTAAACCCAATATTACAATTTTCCGCTAAATCTCATCTGCAGGCAGGTAAATTTCGCTATTTTTCATAAAATATGCTTAATTTCATTCCGCTGTTAGAAATATTGGAGATTTTATGTTCCAAATTTAACAGTGGTGTTACATGTTGTTAGTCAAACCATGTTACATATGTGTTTGATGGATTTAAGCTCACCTATTGGAGCATCATATGCCCATAGTCCATACTGATGGAAGTGAAATGAATTTTGGAGGTATATCTTGTTAGTTTTTCACTGTACCGATCCCTACTGAAGGGACATGACATCATGCATGATTCTGGCAAAATTTTGATCAAAACATGAACAAAAAATTAAGTGGAGGATCAAGAACCACTACACCAAAACATCCGATTTGGGACGGATATAAGCGTTGAAATGAATTTCACCAACGCGTATATCCGTTGGAAATATGGCGTAGCAAATTTGTGTGCAACGCCAAAATCCGTTGGTCAAATTAATTTGTGCAACGTATAAAAACGTTGGTGAACCGGTTTACCAACGTTTTTTGAGCAACAGATTCTTTAATTTGTGCAACAGTTACAGTAATTTAGCCAACGTATTCCTCTAATTTTAGCAACACTTATATACGTTGCAAACCAATTTACAGGTACAAAAAAAAATCCGACGATAATTCCGGCAGATTTCTGCACCTGTATATATATATTATGCACCTTTATATACCCATATGAACATATGATCTATCAAGATAGATAATGAGAACCAAATTAATAAATAAATAAATATTTGTATATTTGAAATTCATGTATTACAAACCCATGTTTCAATCAATCCTGATTTTTGTAGTAGTCTAAGAGCATTTTTTTGGGCATAATTTACATTCAAACCTAAAGGAATGCCCTTAAAAAATCTAATGGTGGAATATCAAACAAATAACTTGAAACTACAAATATTATTACTCCAAAAAGTGCTTACTTCAGGTGAGAACCTTCCATATCCATCTTTTATTTCCTTGTACAGATGGTTTATCTTCACCGTCACCTGTTATTTCACAAGGTCCAGATTGGGTAGTAACAAAATTTGTCTTGATAGTAACAAACAAAATTAAAAGTTGATTTGCCTCCAGTCGATGTTCTAACATCATGGGGCATAACAAACTAATATGCATTATGGTGATGTGAAACCCTTACCTCTTATCGACTTTGACCATTGTTGGAAATATTTATACCCTTCTCGCAAAATAACCTGGAAACAAGCATAAAACATGTAAGTAAAGGGTAGTGCAATACTTCGAAAATTAACAACAAAGTCTGAGAAAAATCTAAGCAAATTGCACAACAAAGTCTATACAATTAACAAAAGAAGTACAGTTACCTAGAGTGGCCTTTTCTTACACTTCGAAAGTTGGACAATATTTCCTTTGGTTGCACGAAGCATTCACCACTTCAGCAAAACCATCCCAACCCTTTTCCTAATTGGATCTTCAATTAATTTATTAAACGATGATAAGTTGCGGAATGAAGCAGTGGAAGCAACTCACTTTTCTGAGCAAACCCATCACAAGCTATTATAAGAAATCTTGTGGCTATAAGGTAAAAATACATGTCAGACAATTTTTAACATGGACATCAGTGACACTACCACACTGAGTTGGATAACTTAGTAAGAATTTTTCTACAAAATGATGCACAAATAAACAAAATGCATATCTAACAACCATCAAATTGTCCTGATTTTTCACGTTTAAGCGTCCTAAAAATGTACATTAAGAAGAAGTACAAACAGAAAGCAACTGCACTTTTCTTTATATTCTCGTTGTAAGAGCCCAAGATGAGTACCGCAGTTAAGCTTCACAAACAATTAAGCTATTTGGAATGAAATTAGTATTGGTCTTCCGAGTTATAAAATAGGAAAACCTTGGATGAGCTGTTGGAAATAAAGTGGGATGACAACTATAAAATATGTGTCATACACTCTTTACATCGCTATGGTCAACACCAATTTACATCTACATCATGGGGATACCCATAATTCTAAACAATCTAGATTCAGTTGCTTCAGAATTGAATGGGAACTTACTTGTTGTGGGCAATGAAATATTTCGACAAAAGGATAATCTTGCCTCTGACAAGTTATATAGAATCCAGGATACTTATGACATTCAACCTGGATTAAAAAGATATGAAGCATCCCACAGAGGTCTCAATGTCTTCTGAATTCATATAATTGCAGTTAGACATAAGTGGATAGGTATGTCAGATTCTGCAACAGGGCAAATCCAAAATAGTTACAAATCTATGATTTAACTGAAAAAGGAACTAGGTGCATAATTAAATAGCAAAGGCCATGGAGAAATAAAACTTGGATTCTCACCTGGTTTGTAGTTATTTAAATGATGGATGATGTTCCTTATCTATTCTAATCACAACCGAGAGGGAAAGAACAATGAGTTGCATGCATATCTCTAATGTGCGTCGGTTCTACATATAATGATAAACCCTTAGGCAAAGTTGTCACACTTGCACCTGTTACATGTTTAATCTGCAAAGGAAGATTGATTGATTAGTTTTTTATGTTTTCAAGGAACAATGATGTAAAGCCATATCAGAGCAAAGGAGAACCACATTCAAGAAATAGATAACAACATAATTATAGAAAAAATCAAGTGCATTGCTATTTCTGCTACCACCACGAACAACTTCAAATATAACATTGTTATAAGGAAAAACATTTAAATGATCTTATGTGCAATCTCAAGCGAACAACAGGTAGGATTAAATATAGCGCAAAGAGCTAACATAAAATTCCAACAAATAAAATTAAACTGACATTACATACAAACTCCCAAAAGAACCATGTAAATATGTCTAGTGTCTACCTCTTTGGCCAAAATCACTCTATATTTCGCAATCTTGGTGGAGCCATACTTTCTTTCCTACCCTTAGGGCCACTAGTAACTCCAGCAAGTTAGCACATACGTTATCACACCAAATAGTAAAGTCAAAATACAAACAGATAAACAGACCACAAACTTATGTGAAGCTTCTTAGTAGCTGGCCCATCCTTGCTGAAATACAACTAAGAATTTCTGAAAAATAGGCCAAAATACATCTTCTTAGTTGCTGAAATACAACTTCTTAGTAGTGAGCTTCCAAGATATTCAGTCCAATAACCAACAAAACAACTTCAATTTCTGAAAAAGAGGAAAATAAAGTCCAAATCGAAGCAAGGAGAAGTCAAATTACATATAAGAAAAGAACCCTAAGCATAACAAAATCCCTAAAACTAAGAAATTAAGACTAAAAACTACATGGAATAGATTTAAAATAAGGATTGAAAGCTAAGAATTGGAATTATCGATCTCCATCTCTTGATTTCAGAAACAATTAGGAAAACGAATTATAAATCTAAGGCTTTAAAAGACAATAATAAGAAATAACAACTAAATATGACAAGGGTAACGGATCACCATAAAAGTTATACCTCTTAGGCTCCATTAGTTCATCACTGGAAAAAAAAAATTTAGGTTAGAACCAAGCACACCATACAGAATTGTTTAACAACACAGTAGAAAATTGAACATCGCACATACATATACACTGAAAATCAATGAATGAACATAGATAAATTAGAGTACCTGTCTTTTATACCATCTCAATTCTGAACGATTTCTATGAAAACATAACTAGAAAAATTATTCATCAGAAAACCCAAAAATCTCATATACTATGAGTTTTAATTAATGATATTAAGGTTTGCGAGAGACATATTTTGATTTCTGAAATGTTGGTTTTGATTTCGAAGATCTTGAATTATCGATCTAGGTTTATAAAGAAGAAAACAAAGATGAGAACAAGAGAACGTTTACAGAGAGATAAGAGTTTGAAATCATGAGATTAGGGTTCAGTATAGAAAGATTCTGGTTTCTAAGATGTCGATTAAGGTTTAGAAGAAGAGAAGAAAAAAAGGAGCAGAAGAAGATAATGTTTTGGGAGAGAAAAGATAATATAAGAAAAGGAATAATATTTAGGCTGCAGTATACATTTAAGTCCTCAACTATTATTCTAAAGGAAAGCGTGTCCTTTTTTCCTTTTTTTTAATTAATATTCCGGATTTAGCGCAACGGATTAGGTGTATGACCAACGGAAAAAATGTCTCCAACGTACATATCCGTTGCACACTGAAAAACTAAGATGTTGCAAAAACATGGATATGTTTCATTGCATTTATTCTCTTCAAACATAACCAGTAATTCAGTACAATACATTTGCAACATTCATTAATAACCATGACACATAGTTGAAACAGAATGCATTACGCAAATGCATATATGGTAGTCAAAGTAATCCTTAGTTTCCATGGTCTGATCCATCTTCATCTTCTTCCTTAACAATGCCATTGCAAAAAACTCCTCTAAGCCATTCACGAAAGAACCCTTGAACCCAAGATATGTATAGTTTTTGATGTTAATGAAATGGTTAGCCTTACTGATCAAGTCTTTTTTACATGATTAATTGGGACACGAAATAACATTTAACAGTAGGGCTGCACATAAAAGATGAGTAAGATTTTGAATGCTTTGTTTGTGTATGCACAAAAAAAGTAAAAAAATTATGATTTGATTAATATCGGCGAATCAGTCTTTAGTCAAGAGTTGTAAGCAAAACAATTAGCTAATCCATTTACTCAATTGTTCAAAAATCTAGGGGTTTTGTAGGTTCATTGATCAGGGCTTGATGGAAGAACTTTATAAATTTCCAAAAATAGAATATATAGATCAAGAAATTGAATTTCAATTATTTGTGGAAACTTATCAATTGGTAGAACCCTTGATAAAAGAAAGAGTTATCAATCAATTATTTACAATCTCATTTGCTAACTGTAAAAAGCTATCTCTGTCTTTTCTTAATGCTTTGATCAAGAAATCAGATACCTCCCAATTATCCCAGGGAGTTTTCTTATTTTCTTATCCTACAAGGAAGGGAGGGGGCTTGTTAAGGAAGGCGGCAAGGGCCGACGCTCCCCCAGGTTTCTGGTCCCCCCGACGAAGGGGGTGTTTGTGGGCGGTATGGTACCTGGTGTTGTACTGGTCCTCCGGTATAAGTTCGGTACCGTGTTTTTTACCCAAAAATAAACAGTTCAAAATACTAAAAATAACATTTCCTAAAAACATTTCATTTTGTTACATATTTTCAATGTTTCATAAGTTCATAATACTAAAAACAGTTCATTCTGTTACATATTTTCAATTTCCAAAAGTTCATAATACTAATTAGATTATTTTAAGTTCTTAAACAACTAAACTGCATTGCTTTGTTTAGCTAAACCACTTCTTCACTACATTGCTTCTGTTAAGCTGAGACATTACCTGCAACTACCAACTCCTTATGTACCTTCCTGCCTGCAACAACAACCACATATACCATTCAGTTTTATCCCCACATCAACAACTTCAAAAATGCATCATTTCTTAAGAGATTGCAATCAGTACTACTTTCACAAGCATACAAAGAAAGTTGTTTCCACTCTTATGTATAGTCATTGTGTCCTGTCTCAAACAAGGTTTTCAAGAATAAATTTAAGGAAGTTGTTACATAAGAAAATAACCTTAAAAACAGACTATACACATAAAGTTACCAACCTTGTTGTTGGGATTATTTGGACATCTATTCAGATGCTTTCCTAATCCAACAATGCCATTTATGTCATTGTGATATTTTTATTTCTTGTGGCAATAATGACATTCAGCAAAATCATCATCTATCCTAGTCATTTCCAACCAAACACTTGATCTCACTGTGTGAGATGCAGCTTGAGAGGATGATCCAACCTCTGTGTGTTGAGTTGTACTTGCACTTGGAGTTTCATTTGTAGTTGGAGTTGAATTTGATGCGGTCATCTAACAAACATAAAACAGAAACACAATGTTAGACTGAGATAATGAATAAATTATGGAAAAGCAACAACATACAATAACTGAATTAGTTATGCATTTATTCATTTATGCTTTTATGCTTACAAAGAATAAAATCAAACAACTTATGGGTAAAGCCTTGTCTACTAAGGTTTATGCATACAGTCACTTAGAGTCTTAACATTTCTTCTTTAATTTCTCAATCTACTGTATACAAATCTAAGCACCAATTGCTTAATTTCGCTTCAATAGATACCCATCTAATGAATTTCAATCTAAACAATTGGAATACAGATAAAATGGGCAGCATATAAAGCCAAAGGAAAATCTCAAATTCACTTGTTTTAATTCAAAAACTACAACAAGTATGTAAATATGAGGTTCCCCCAAATTTGAACCCAAACCAAAATTAACAAAATTCCCCTAATTGACGTTTTGTCCAATTCCTTTATAACTTAACATCATTATCCTACATCTAGAAGAAGCAATTTTTAACACAAGCCCACATCAAGATTTAACAAAATCAACTAGCATATTACTGAAATCACAAAAACCTAATATCTAAATCAATCAATCTCAAACCCTCAATCAATCAATCATTCACAACAACATAAGAAGAAGAATAAAGTACCTAGAAACAAATAGGTATAGATTGAATTTGATAGACGAAGAAGAAATTGGTATCCTCAGCAGTCAACACTTAACCTGCGTGAGTATAAACACTAGGGTTAGTTGATTAAAATCGTTTTCAATTTAGAGGGTTTTAAAACGAAAACAAAAAGGAATCGATTTACCTTTTGTGCAGTAACTAGTAAGACTTGATTATGACGATGATGATGGTGATTGCATAGTTCATAGAAATCAAATTAGATGAAGAATTGAAGAGACTTCTCTAGTGCTCTTCAGAGATAAAAAAACGAACTAGGAAGAAAAATAAGAGTGATAGAGTTTCTCACTTCTCAGAGATTAGATAATATTAGGGTTCCCTAAAGAAAATGGACGCATATGATTAAAAACTACAAATATCTCAACGATTCTAGTTAACCGGTACATATGGGCCGGTTCCTATCGGTACTCCCCCTAGAACTGGTGTCTGTACCGGTTCTCAACTTCCAGTACCGGTCTCTGTACCGGATAGATCGGTTCAGGTTCGGTAATTCCGGTTCCACTTCGGTCCAGGTACTCCAGTTCTTGTGCAGCCCTATTTATCAGTAAATATAATACCCTAAACAGAAATTGTTTCGACTCCTCTTACCTTTTCTTCAATCTGTATCCACAACCATAACCCTAGCTATTGTGGGAGAAGACGCCAAAAGTATTATTAATTATTTAGTACTCATAATTTAGTTTAATGTATTCAGTTTTTTGGGCATCTTTTGGTTGCATTGACTTGAATATACATTATTTACATGAAGGGAAACATTAGTAATTTAGTACCAAGTCAGGATTTTGTTTGGCTTCGGTGGTTTCAAGAAGAATTTTGGCGTTGCTCAAGGATGAGTTTGTTATCCAATGTGAAACAACAAGGTATAGAAATCCGAAGGTTTTCTTATTATGAAAAACATGGATTACAAAACAGGTTTCCCTCTACTCGTAATGAATGTATTTCCTAATTTACAAAATACATAACCATATATACAAAATTCATAATAAATATATATCTCCTAATACTCCCCCTCAAGTTGGATCATGGAGATCACGAATGCCCAACTTGTGAAGAAACAACTCAAACCGAGGACATCCAAGAGCTTTGGTGAAGATATCTGCAAGCTGAGCAGTTGTCCGAGAACATGAGAAGTTTTGCATATATTGACAAACAATCTCAATATGTTTAGTGCATTCATGAAAAACATGGTTAGCAGCAATATGAAGTGCTGATTGACTATCACAGTAAAGGCGCATAGGATGAGAGTGAGACACACCTAGATATTTCAATAATGCCTTTAGCCATGTTTGCTCACTACAAGTATGATCCATGGAACGGTACTCTGTTTCAGCAATATAACGAGATACTGTGTGTTGCTTCTTTGTCTTCCAAGATATGGGTGAGCCTCTCAAAAAGATAAAGTAACCAGTAAGCGAACGACGACTAAGAGGGCAGGAGGCCCAATCAGAGTCACAATAAGCAGTATGTTTAAGAGCACTATCCTTGCGTAAAACAATCCCTTGACCAGGATAGGCCCTAAAATAACGAAGAACTCTGAGGGAATCTTCCAAATGAGATACCCGAGGAGACTGCATAAATTGAGCCAATATATGTACCCGAGGAGACTGCAAAATAGTGTAACATATTCAAACAGAAATAACCTCGAAAAAATAGAGATAAAGTTCAAACATATTTATAATAAATTGACTATTTAATGATTCATTGATGGAAACCGTTACTTTGGGGCATATTCCCAGAAACTGGAATCCTGGGGAATATCCCCAAAATAACAGTCGATTTTGAGGCATATCCCCAATTTTTCCTTTAAAATTCCAATCCTTTCTGTGACCTTTTCGAGTTCAGGGAAGAAGTCTCGCCTCTCACGTGATGTGAAGGGTCAGTAGGTGAACCGTCCCCATCTCCTGAAACTGCAGACCTACCATCACTATCTCTTGAAATTCTGCTGATATTGTCCTCAGACGCTACTCTCATACCAGCAGATTTGTATGCTATATCCATTTATGTTGACAAACATCGAGTGTTGTCCCCTGACGCTACTGTCACACCAGCAGTTTGGTATGCTTTATCCGGTTCTACGGATACACCCTCGGTACTGCTCTGGTTCATAGTAGCTGGTATTTGAAGACTGTCAGAAGCCAAAAATCCATATTGTTCTGCAGAAATCACTGACCAGTTATCCACCCCAACTTCATTATTATTATTATCTCCATCATTATTATTATCCGAAGAAATACCCATGTAAGGAAAAAAAAATTCAAATTAAACTACATCGCGAGACACAAAAAATTGTTTTGTTTCCAAATCAAACAATCGCCAACCCTTCTTTCCACAAGGATAACCAACAAAGATACATCTTCGACTTCATGGATTAAACATATTACAATCACGAGGTACAATACTTATATAAAACTGTTAGAATACGGTCATCCAACTCAAAATAAATTGGCAATGAGTGGAGAGGTCCAGGGTATTATAAACCGCAGGATCTTAGCATTGGCCAGACAATATGGGACTAATAATCTCAACACGCCTCCTCACGTGTAGACTCATTGGGTCTAACACGTGGATAATTAAATCGGGTGATGCGGAGTAAAGGCACGGTCAAATGACTCATCGCAAATAGCCTGCTCTAATACCATGTTAGAATATGGGCATCCAACTCAAAACCAACTGGAAATGAGTAGAGAGGTCCAAGGGATTATAAACCGCAGGATCTTAGATTGCCCAGACAATGTGAGACTAATAATCTCAACAAGCACAAACATTCAAATACCCGAATAAGATTATAAATATGAGAAGTAGTGATGGTAAATGGTGGTGGCAGAAAAAGTAGCGATAATGATTAGTTCAAGTGGTGATAATGGTTGTTTGTTAGTGTGGTAGTAAGCAATGTTTATTCTTATCGTTATAACACACATAATATTATGGGAGTCGTTTTGCACTAGTGGAAAAAGGTCGTTTTAAGATAGTTGGAAAGTGTCGTATTAGCGATATATACGACACTATCAACGTGCCGTATATTTAGTGTCTTTTTCTGGAACGACATTGCCAAGTTGACTCAGATTTACGATACTTTCAGGATGTCGCTAGGTACGACAGCTGGATAACGTCGTAGATTTAATTTTATAATATATAAAAAAAAATCTGAAATTTAGTTGATTCAGCTAAATCCCAGATCAGATTTGGCCGACTGTAATACTGGATAAAATAAATTAGAACTAAGCTCAAATTACCCCAAAATAAAACTTGGATTTATAAATCAAATGATTAAATAAAAATCATTATATTTGTTACACAATTCATAGCTGAATTCAGTTTACACTTAGATTCGGAATCACAAAGGAAATAGATAACAAGTCTTGAATTCATATACGAGTCATAAATTTAAGTTCAAAGGTTCATAAAGACAACTTTGAACTAGCAAAACGAGATCCTTCCAGATGATTAGCTGAGCCAACAATTCATGAACAACAAACCTTCAACAAACAAAAGGTGCCAACATCACTGAACTGTAAAACAAGCGTGAATAATAGCACAACAAGTAAATTCATGACAACATACAACTCTATCTACCTATCGTTCTAAGATCCCAAGCAATCCTCTGCATTTTACCAACACAATCCAAAGTATTAAAATCCTTAAGTGAATCATCGTGAATACACAAACTGCACAGCAAGTTGAACATAAATCCTAAACCTTAGCAGATTTCGCAAACACCCCGGTGTGAAAACACTACTATCCTTACACCCCTAGAGTCTATTATAGTTTACTATGCTATTTTATTTGCATCCATATGAAAGAAAGAAACTACAAAAGGATCCCCAATACTCACAACTATTGACAAGTTCCCAATGCTGGAGAACAGTACCGAAAATCCAGGGAGAGACGATCTAGTGCAGATTCATCAATATCATCCATCTACATAGGAAACACAATGAGAAGTTAGATCCTGACTGAATTCGATGTCACTTATTATAAGACAACACATAGTGGAAGTAAATAGTGATACAAAATTTACCTTCCAACTAGTCCTTACAATGGGGACACTTGTTATCATGCGTTGAAGTATTACCAAGAAAGGAAGAACATGATCAGTCTCTATAAATCATCCCTTCTTTTGTTTAAGCCAGGTTAAAATTTCATTAACCGTTAAAAGTTGAAAATCACATCTTGTTCTGTGTAACATAGAGAGTATATACCCTGGGTAGAAAACAATATGAACAAGTAAGAGAAAATAAATGAAGCCATAGGGTCTGGACGCTGGATCATTGTTCAGCGTTCTATAACCAAGTCGAGTTTTTACTGAGGCCCATGTAACAGAATCCTACACAACAAAAGTAGTAATTAATATCAGTGAATCTATCCAGTACCAAATGCAGATAAATAGATATAAACCAAACATACAAAATGTTGAAAAATAGGATACTTACACTAAAATATGTATGCAATGCGTTATTTAAAGAGCAAGTCTTTTTATCTGTATCAGTCACTGTTAATACAGTTGAAAGCCTCTTTGAATTTAGTATGACCTTTAAGAAGATGCATATTCGTTTAATGAATATATAATTTAGTATGACATGTAAGAAAACATCCATTGGTTTGCGAGCACCCCTATTTGTACCATTGGTCACTGCTCGTCATATTAGTAATACACATACCTTGTTGAATTACTCTTGATTTCGATCTTGTTAATCTGAGCACAACAAACTACAAAAAATTAGTCTTATCAATTCTATGATATCTGTTAACTAGGGTGATCGATATGAAACTTTAGTTAAGTCAGAAACAAGCTTCAAAATAGACAGAAGCAAAAAGAAGACTCAGTAGTTCTGAAATCTTACTTTGAATGAAACTCAAGATACTGAATGAATATACAAAATTGTTATGCCTTTGAAAGGAAACAACTTAAAGAAACATAACATACCAAATGTTTCGCTCAGATGAAAGACAACATACAAGACACTGAATATACATCGCTCCGTTGTTATGCCTTTAAAATTCAACAACTAAAAGAAGCAGAACATACCAAATGTTTCAATCAAACGAAACATAAAAAATCAAAATAAAGTATGGATTATCTACGGCTAATATATTTAAGCCAGCAATCAAACCAGTATATGGAAATCACCTCCTCATACTTCCCAGTACTTAAGAACACCAGTATAACAAGTATGGAAATCACCTCCTCAAACTAGTATAGAAATCACCCCATAAGGAGCCTTCCTGGTACAAATAGCATCATTCTCATGAAAATACGAATCACATGAAATTTTAACAATGGATTGAGAGTCTCACAGAGTTACTTCTAAAGTTGATATTGCCCAAATCTCGATCAGTAACAAGGAGTTGAGATGAGGTCACAACTAGCTGCATAAGAGATAACTCTTTTAAGTTTTAGAATTGGGAATCATATAAACATTAAGTTAAAGGTCTGAAATGTAGTCCTGGATTGAAAATACTATAGATGATAAAGTATAAAGCACATCGTAAAGAGACATAATTCGACTCGGTTCAACGGCTGCACACTCCTTACCATCGAGTTCTTGTTGTGGTCTTTGGAGATCAGAAAAGCTTCAAAACAACACAACGTATGAGCTCCATTTCTTTCCTACACCCTGGTAACTTCATATTTAAGCAAAAGACCAAAACAATGGTTATAAACAGTATAAAAACCACAAAAAGAAAGCTAGTACTAACCTCATGTTTGTTAGTTTTCACGTGTCTTAGGCTCTTAGCATTTGGAGAGCAACACCAACAGCACCTGAATTTAATATATTATCTCAAATTCTCAATTATTCAATCACTACATCTTCAAACATAAACTTCAAATAGGCCTCAATGATACAATGATGAACAAGAATACTTTCCAAGCCATTATACAAGAAAAAGCTTAAGAATGATACTCAATCATACCTTCTCACAAAGTGGTCCAAGTCTACATTGTACTAATATTCCATCAACTCGTGTAAGAACATCCGTTCCTACCTTTATATTCACGCAATAAACAAAATCAGCAACAACATCCTCAATCAAACACAAATTGAAAAATACATAAGATGTAGGTGCAATTAAAGATGCTCAATTCACAACCTTCTGGCACTCATTATTGGAGCCAGCATAGGATAAAGGGGGCAATTGATCCCATATGACCAAGTAAGAAACTCAAAACTTCCTATAAGCCACTATCCACCACTCAATTTTCAAACCTATAGGTAGTTAAAAGAAACTCACTGGAATGGTTTGAAAGATTGAAACGTTTTACATTTAAAGACACGGGTTTTAGCTAAAACTTAAATAGTAAAAATCCATACGATCGTGAAATTTTGATTAATATTGCCTCATCTTTGACATCAGAAGATACATTTACTAATCAAAAACGAAATCAATCAAATCAGTACTTGAAGGAGTTGTTTAGAAATAATTCAAGTGGGAACTAGCTATATACTTGTTTGTAATACCTTCAAAATGAAGAAAGCTATAAGAGATAATTTATCGAACAATTAATCTACCATTAACAAAAGTAAAATGAAACAACAACAATTATGATTCTTAAAGAAGATTAGAAAAATTATAATTTGGTAGAGGAGATTTTTATATTTTTGGGGATAACAATACCTTCATAATGCGATCGTAGTAGAAACCGAGATTGTTATGGAAGAATAACGTCCTCAAATTTGATGGAATTTTAAGCAAAATGTATTGTTTGGAACTGCTACATTGAAGGTTTTTGAATAAATTGATGAAGAAATCAATCTAATTCGAATTGTGTAATGGAAATTTTGAAGAAGTTTGACCTGATAATTTATTCGTCGGATTATCTGTGGTTGAAATTCTTTGAACAATTTGTTTAATTATCTCAATCGTTCCTTAATTTCATGAAATTTAGAAACAAAAAGGCTATTATTTCCTTTGGTCGACCGATAATAAAAAATAGGGAAAAACTTGAAATGCAAACCCTAAGTTTACAGGATATAGTTTGAACCCTAACTTCAAACATCGAAAAAATACATAACACATGGTACAAAATCAGATCGAAAATCAAATCCTAACTTCAAAACCCAACTATAATTGATAGAAGGAGAAGAAGAAAATTAAAATACGAGAATTAAAACCAAATCAGATCGGAAAATCTACAGAGAAAAAATAGGTTTGATAAGAAAATGAAAACCTTGGAATTGAACCAACAGATTGAAAAATCTCTGAGGAGGAAGAAGTGGGTTTGAAACTAAATCGGATCGAGAAATCCGAAGAGGAAGATGATAAAAAGAGAGATAAGAGAGAAAAGAGTGAGAGGAGGAGAAGTGGTGGATTAGTTTCTCTCTCTTCTTTAGTATAGATATAAGATAAATCCATGAATTCGAGATGTTTTATCTCAAACCGTCCATAATTAAAAAATTTAAATCCTAAATATATAATTATTATAAAAAGGATACTATAGGGTCGTAGTTGTATAAGTCAACATAAGTCCTAGCAAAACCATACTTTGACTTTAGTCAGCGA
Organism: Papaver bracteatum; assembly: GCA_023529315.1. Lineage (NCBI taxonomy): Eukaryota > Viridiplantae > Streptophyta > Magnoliopsida > Ranunculales > Papaveraceae > Papaver > Papaver bracteatum. The sequence goes on from JAJJWX010000177.1 coordinate 1,146,501, forward strand.
TTACTGGGTGTGTCGTTGTAGGAGTCAACCAAAGTCCTTATAAAACGATGGTTTGACTTTAGTCAGCGACACTTTCGAAATATCTAAATAAAGCGAAACCTAGTGTGTGTCGTTTCATTATGTCTCAGATAGCCCATTTTCCACTAGTGCTTGATCATTTATAGTGTTAAAATAAAATTTGTTATATTTTTAAAGAAAACATGACGAAGATAAATAATTGTCATCTTATATAGTAGCAACAAATGAATGACATATGCCAAAACTAATAGGAAAAAGAATCACTTATTTTGGAGACCGTGCCGTAACGACATGGGTTAAGCTCTAGTAATTAAATATGGTAACTCATTACTCCGGAAGGATATTTCACGGTATTAAATATAGCTAGATTTCAAGAATGTTAAAATCATATAGGCGTCGGATCATGTAAAATATCTTGCAATCCTCGGTAGATGCATGGAAAGTATTCGTATAGCCGAGTAGGAAAATGGCCAAGTGAGGTAGTGTGCATAAATATGAGTTTATACAAGAGATTTTGGGTGACTCTCCGTGAATTTAGAGATTTTGAGAGACTCTCTAAATGATTTTCAAGGAATTATGGTGATTCATTGAGACAATAAAACATATATAAATTTCAGCTTACACACATGAGACAAACAATATATTTTATTTATTATACAAAATGAGTCTATGAATATTTCAATGAAAACGTATTAGTCCAAGCATGGCTAACGGAAATTGTAACCATTTTTTCAAGAAAATCAAAACGAGACGAACATAAGGGATTTGAATCTCTAGTAAACTTATTGGGTTTTGGAAGACAATTTTTTTCTTCTTCATTTTTTATGAATTTAAATGTAGCCTAATTGGTTATTGTTTTTAATATTTTGATATTTAATCCTTAAAGAAAAACGAAAGAACAAAGTCTCTCAAAATATCACCTACTTAGGAGAGACTTTTTTTAAGACATTTATGGTATATTTTGTAATAAAATTCTCTACAAATCTCTGAAAACTAAAAATTATTGATTTCAAATTCCAAATCCAATAACAGATAATTATGAAGACTTTTAGAAAGTCACGATCCAATAACAAAGTTTGTTTGAGATTTTGAAGAACTCTCTAGTGACTAACAAGAGATTTTAGAAATCTCTAACACTCTTTCAACATCTCCACAAATTTCAATTGACTAACCCCTGTAAGTTTGCCTCTATCCGCTTACCAAAAAAAAAAAAAAAAGTTTGCCTCTAGCCACCTCCAGTTGAGATGAAGAAGTAAAAGTTAGAGTACTGAGTGGCATTCTAAGTTTACTTGTTACTGCGAAAAAACTTTATGCCCTTGATTTGATTTGATTGTTGACAATATCGATTGATCGCGAAGAAAATTGCGATTTATTCTCAAATCGTTATTACTATTTTAGCCTTTTGTTCGTGAAAATGGAGATATTTCCTATCAAGATTTTGAGGGGTCCAATTTTATTTTTATGTATTCTACTAGCTAGTCTCTCCAAGATGATTAGGCTATGTCTTATGGGCTAGATATCTAGCTGCTAGATTGGTCATTCACGTCAGCTAGTGCAACCTCCTAAATCTTATGGTATTTCTAATCTAGCAGCGGAACGCTGAATAAAACAGCGCTGAATGTTAAACCAATCATCGCACGTAATTGTAGTTTATTTCTCTCTCCATCTTTTCCTCTCTCTCCACGTTTCTCTCTCTCTCTGTAAGGAAAAAACATGGCTGCAATCATGAAGGTGTTATCAGTTTTTCTGGTTATTAGATTCATTGTTCATAACCAAATCGGTTACTCTCCCTATATTCTCGTGTCCAATCTCATTAATTTCATTGCTCATAAACCAATTGTAATAACCAAAAGTTATGCAAAAACCATCCGAAATCATCAACGCGCAAACATTTGACAAGCTTATGATAAATCATATGGAAATGCAATTATCACTCCCTCACCATTCACTAAAATAGTAGGCACTTTCATCGCATAGGCCATCCACTTCCATCTGATAAAATTAAGATAGAATCAATATCAACCATCCATCCACTTCCATCTGATGGTGGAGAAATTAAGAAGATGCTTAGTCAAGGTATCCGTTCCAACTACTACAACATACAACATGCTACATGTTTACTTGTCACATTCATAAACGTCAGAAGAGTCCCTTAACTTAATTGGGACACGAAATAACATTTAACAGTATATATAATACCCTAAACAGAAATCGTTTCGGAACCCCTTGGGACTCTTACCTCTTCTTCAATCTGTATCCACAACCCTAGCTATTGCGGGAGAAGACGCCATAAGGTATTATTTATTCTTTAGTACTCATAATTGTATTTACTGTATTCAGTTTTTTGGGCATCTTTTGGTTGTATTTTGACTTGAATATACATTATTTACAGGAACGAAACATTAATAATTTAGTACTACGTCAGGATTTTGTTTGGCTTCAAGAAATTTTTTGGCGCTGCTCAAGGATGAGTTTCTTATCCAATGGCAAGTACAACCAAGGGGCGGGTAAGATCCCTTCTTCAAAAGTAGTACTAGATAGTGATGATTATCTTCGACCGCTCAAAATCCATAGCAGTATCACAAACCTCCCCAGTGACTGTCTAAATCTCATATTTAAGTTCTTAGAAACTAGAGGCGATCATACAAAAACTAGAGACGATCGTAATTCCTTCGGATTAACTTGTCGTCAATGGCTTCATATTCAAAACAACAATCATGAATCCTTATGGTGTTATAATAACTTACCAAAGTTAAGTGCTGAATGCTTTACCAAAGTTCTTTGCAAGCTGCTGGTTCGATTCCAGTACCTGAAATATTTGTCTCTAAAAAGGTGCCCTGGGATTACAGATTATATTACATTGAAATCACAATACTTCGGCTCCAAAGTTCAACATCTGGAATTAGATTGTTGGCATGAGTATTCAAATATCGAGCTTTCTATTGTGTTTTCTTGGTTTCCTCGTTTGACAAATATAAGTTTAAAACATGCACAAATTACTGATAATGGTTTAGAAGCCCTGGCAAAAAGTTGTTCATCCTTAAAACATGTTACACTCACAGGTTGTAGCTCGATTACTGATTCAGGATTAAATTTTCTAATAAAAAACTGCCGGGAACTGCGTTCACTGTGTATTAACTCCTGCAGCAAAATAACTGGTATTGGCTTTTCGGAGTGTCCAAAGACCTTAACCCATCTTGGAGCACAACGGTGCAAACTTAAACCGGAGGGGATTAAAGCAATCATTAGTGGTGGAGGGCTTGAATATCTGAGTCTCTCAGCACTCGGTCCCATTAATACTGATACAGTTGTGACGATTTCAAAAGGTTGCCCTTATTTAAAGCATTTGAAGCTTGACGGTTGTGGAGAGGTAGAGCTTGAAGGATGGGAGGCTATTGATCGGAATTGCAAAAATTTGGAATCACTGCACGTTTACTAGTGCGAAAAGCTATGTGATCTTGGGTTACAAGCTGTGTAACGTGTGCAGCAAGCTTTTCAGATTTGTTGACAACAATAGTTTTAGCAGATCCGCACTGTATCTTTTCATGCGCAAAAAACCCGGTGTGATTAAATTAGTTTATGAAGAAGATTAACTTTGATTACCAGATGTCATGTTATAGATATATGCTCTGATCTTATTTTTATGTCTTATATGAAGATTGATGCGGAGAAAGATAAAAATAAAATAAAAAATGAAGTGTTATTGCGTTTTTGTTTTCAAGTTAAATTCAGTTGAAATCGGCTTATAATTGAGCTGAATTACTTTCATTTTTGCCTTAATTTGATTGTTGCTATATATGGAAAGAAAGCATTCGTAAAATTTACCAGTAATGTATTGAACATCGTCAAAGTCCGCAATCTTCATGGATACTCGTATTACTTCAAAAACAATTTGGTTTTCCTAAAATTTGTATATTTGTTGGCAATTGCGGAAGGACATAAACCGCAAGCAAAATATACAACCATGGTATGCTAGCATTCTTTGTTCCTGTCTTAACAGTCACAAACAAACATTTTAAACAAAATAAAATATACAACCATGGTATGTAGAATTCAATGTTTTACTGCACTCGTTCGTATATTTCCAATGAGCCTCTCGCATTGGCTCAACTCATTCCATGTTAGAGAGACCCTTAACTAAACTGGGTCATGAAATAACATTCAACTATATAATAACCCAAAAATAGAAACCGTTTCACTATATAATTGAACCCCTTGGACTCCTCTTACGTCATTTTGCAATCTGTATCCACAACCCTATCGCGGGAGAAGAAGAAGCCAAAGGTATTCATTACGCTTTGATACTTTCATAATTCAATAATGAGTTTGTTATCGAATGGCAAGTATAACCAAGGGTCGGGTAAAAAAATCCCTACTTCAAAAGCAGTACAAGATGGTGATGATTATGTTCGACCGCGCAAAATCCGTAGAACCTCATGCAGTATCACAAACCTCCCCAATGACTGTCTAAATCACATAATTAAGTGTTTAGAAACTAGAGGCGATCGTATAAAAACAAGAGATGATCTCAATTCCTTCGGATTAACTTGTCGCCAATGGCTTCATATACAAAACAACAATCAGGAATCCTTGTGGTATTTGAGGAGTTATAGGGATTATCTAAGCATTAGTCATGAAACCTTCCCCATTGTTGTTTGTAAGTTGCTGACTCGATTCCAAAACATTAAATATCTTGGTCTGAGTGGTCGGTCGTCTTAAGATAACCGATTTTGTTACATCAAGGTCGCAATTCTTTGGATCCGAAGTTCAATATCTTCGCTTAGAAAACTGTTGGTATTCAGATACCGAATTGTCTTCAATATTTTCTTGGTTCCCTCGTTTGACATGTATAAGATTAAAATATTGCCGATAAGGGTTTAGAGGGCCTGCATGTTGTTCATCCTTGAAAAAAGTTAAAACTCCAGGCTTGTGACATAATTACTGATTCAGGATTAAGTTTTCTCTTACAGAACTGTCGTGAACTGGGTTCACTTTCTATTAGATTCTGCAGCAAAATAACTGGTATTGGCTTTCTTGAGTGTCCAAAGACCTTAACCAAACTTAAAGCAATCGGGTGCAAATTTAAAGCTAGTGGGTGTGGGATTGACGAACGAATTCTCGCAGCTATATTCCGCAAGGCTGGAGAAGGATGTATTGATACCGAGGCAGTTGTGACGATTTCAAAAGGTTGTCCTTTATTAAAGAAACTCATCCTAACAAGGTGCGACAACATAGAGCTGGAAGGATGGGAAGCGATTGGTCGGAACTGCAAGAATTTGGAATTCCTTAGCGTGCAGAGGTGCAGAAAATTATGTGACCAAGGGTTGCAAGCTTTGTGTTACGGGTGTAACAAGCTCTCCAAATTATTGGTAGACAATAATACTGGTTGTAGCAGCGATGCTCTTGATCTTTTCAGGCGCGAAAAACCTCAATGTAAAGTTGATTCCTGTTTAGCTTTGAATTACTAAATGTGATGTGTCATCATAAGGAAGAGTAGTTTTAATTCAATCTTGCGATGCAAAACAGTGTAATTTTAATTTTTCAGTAATGCTATTTGTTCTTAAAATTCCTCTTACGTCACACTATACACGCGCGCAAGCACCAAAACAAGTGGACACCTAATGAACTACAGCTCATTGCACAGCCAAATCCTATATTTAATGATTGCGGTCGTGCTTTTTTCTAATGATTATGTTTCCATCTTATACTATAATAAAAAAAAGGAGGACTTTTCAACCGTGGCCCTCTTTATTACGAAAATGTCCTCCCGTATTTTTCCTGTTCGTAACATATTATCGTTAATTTCGAAACACCAAGGGGTAAATATCTGTTTCTTCTCTTTTCTATATTTTTTTACAACCCTTTTAAACGTACCGCCCTTCTAAACAACCCCAAAACAATATCCCTTTCTCTCTCACATTTTTTGTTGTGGGTCCCGATGGGGCCGCGGAAGACAACAGGGGGTCCCGCCATTGTTTTTGGTTTTGTGTCTGGTCGTTTTGGCGTCGTTTACTTTAGGCGGTACGCCAAGAATTTTTGTTTTTTTGAACCCAAACCAAAATTAACAAAATTCCCCTAATTGACTTTTTGTCCAATTCCCTTATAACCTAACATCATTATCCTACATCTAGAAGAAGCAATTTTTAACACAAAACCACATCAAGATTTAACAAAATCAACCAGCATATTACTGAAATCACAAAAACCTAATATCTAAATCAATCAATCTCAAACCCTCAATCAATCAATCATTCACAACAACATAAGAAGAAGAATAAAGTACCTAGAAACAAATAGGTATAGATTGAATTTGATAGACGAAGAAGAAATTGGTATCCTCAGCAGTCAACAATTAACCTGCGTGAGTATAAACACTAGGGTTAGTTGATTAAAATCGTTTTCAATTTAGAGGGTTTTAAAACGAAAACAAAAATGAATCGATTTACCTTTTGTGCAGTAACTTGTATGACTTGATGATGACAATGATGATGGTGATTGCATAGTTCATAGAAATCAAATTAGATGAAGAATTGAAGAGACTACTCTAGTGCTCTTCAGAGAGAAAAAAACGAACTAGGAAGAAAAATAAGAGTGAAAGAGTTTCTCACTTATCAGAGATTAGATAATATTAGGGTTCCCTAAAGAAAATGGACGCATAGGATTAAAAACTATAAAGATCTCAATGGTTCTAGTTAACCGGTACATATGGGCCAGTTCCTACCGGTACTCCCCCTAGAACCGATTTCTGTACCGGTTCTCAATTTCCAGTACCGGTGTATGTACCGGCTAGATCGGTTCCGGTTCAGTAATTCTGGTTCCATTCCGGTCCAGGTACTCTCAACCGGTTTTTGTGCAGCCCTAATTAACAGTATATATAATACCCTAAACAGAAACTGTTTCGACTCCTCTTACCTCTTCTTCAATCCGTATCCACAACCATAACCCTAGCTATTGTGGGAGAAGACGCCAAAGGTATTATTAATTCTTTAGTACTCATAATTTAGTTTAATGTATTCAGTTTTTTGGGCATCTTTTGGTTGCATTGACTTGAATATACATTATTTACATGAAGGGAAACATTAGTAATTTAGTACCAAGTGAGGATTTTGTTTGGCTTCGGTGGTTTCAAGAATAATTTTGGCATTGCTCAAGGATGAGTTTTTTATCCAATGTGAAACAACAAGGTATAGAAATCCGAAGGTTTTCTTATTATGAAAAACTTGGATTACAAAACAAGTTTCCCTCTACTCGTAATGAATGTGTTTCCTAATTAACAAAATACATAACCATATATTCAAAATTCACAATAAATACATATCTCCTAATACTCCCCCTCAAGTTGGAGCATGGAGATCACGAATGCCCAACTTGTGAATAAATAACTCAAACCGAGGACATCCAAGAGCTTTGGTGAAGATATCTGCAAGCTGAGCAGTTGTCTGAACATGAGAAGTCATGCACATATTGACAACCAATCTCAATATATTTAGTGCATTCATGAAAAAAAAGGGTTAGCAGCAACATGAAGTGCGGATTGACTATCACAGTAAAGGCGCATAGGATGAGAGTGAGACACACCTAACAATTTCAATAATACCTTTAGCCATGTTTGCTCATTACAAGTATGAGCCATGGAACATTACTCTGTTTCAGCAAAAAAATGAGGTATTGTGTGTTGCTTCTTTGTCTTCCAAGATATAGGTGAGCCTCTCAAAAGGATAAAGTAACCAGTAAGCAAACGACGACTAAGAGGGCAGGAGGCCCAATCAGAGTCAGAATAAGCAGTATGTTGAAGAGCACTATCCTTGCGTAAAATAATCCCTTGACCAGTATGGACCTTAAGATAACGAAGAACTCTGAGGGAATCTTCCCAATGAGATACCCGAGGAGACTACATAAATTGAGCCAATATATGCACCCGAGGAGACTGCAAAATAGTGTAACATATTCAGACAGAAATAACCTCGAAAAAATAGAGAGAAAGTTCAAACATATTTATAATAAATTGACTATTTAATGATTCATTGATGGAAACCGTTACTTTGGGGCATATTCCCAGAAACTGGAATCTTGGGCATATCCCCAAAATAACAGTCGATTTTGAGGCATATCCCCAATTTTTCCTTTAAAATTCCAATCCTTTCTGTGACCTTTTCGAATTCAGGGAAGAAGTCTCGCCTCTCACGTGATGTGAAGGGTCAGTAGGTGAACCGTCCACATCTCCTGAAACTGCAGACCTACCATCACTATCTCTTGAAATCCTGCTGATATTGTCCTCAGACACTACTCTCATACCAGCAGATTTGTATGCTATATCCATTTATGTTGACAAACATCGAGTGTTGTCCCCTGACGCTACTGTCACACCAGCAGTTTGGTATGCTTTATCCGGTTCTACGGATGCACCCTCGGTACTGCTCTGGTTCATAGTAGCTGGTATTTGAAGACTGTCAGAAGCCAAAAATCCATATTGTTCTGCAGAAATCACTGACCAGTTATCCACCCCAACTTCATTATTATTATTATCTCCATCATTATTATTATCCGAAGAAATACCCATGTAAGGAAAAAAATTCAAATTAAACTACATCGCGAGACAAAAAAAATTGTTTTGTTTCCAAATCAAACAATCGCCAACCCTTCTTTCCACAAGGATAACCAACAAAGATACATCTTCGACTTCATGGATTAAACATATTACAATCACGAGGTACAATACTTATATATCACTGTTAGAATACGGTCATCCAACTCAAAATAAATTGGCAATGAGTGGAGAGGTCCAGGGGATTATAAACCGCAGGATCTTAGCATTGGCCAGACAATATGGGACTAATAATCTCAACACGCCTCCTCACGTGTAGACTCATTGGGTCTAACACGTGGATAATTAAATCGGGTGATGCGGAGTAAAGGCACGGTCAAATGACTCATCGCAAATAGCCTGCTCTAATACCATGTTAGAATACGGGCATCCAACTCAAAACCAACTGGAAATGAGTAGAGAGGTCCAAGGGATTATAAACCGCAGGATCTTAGATTGCCCGGACAATGTGAGACTAATAATCTCAACAAGCACAAATATCCAAATACCCGAATAAGATTATAAATATGAGAAGTAGTGATGGTAAATGGTGGTGGTAGAAAAAGTAGCGATAATGATTAGTTCAAGTGGTGATAATGGTTGTTTGTTAGTGTGGTAGTAAGCAATGTTTATTCTTATCGTTATAACACACATAATATTATGGGAGTCAGGCTGCACTAGTGGAAAAAGGTCGTTTTAAGATAGTTGGAAAGTGTCGTATTAGCGATATATACGACACTATCAACGTGCCGTATATTTAGTGTCTTTTTCTGGAACGACATTGCCAAGTTGACTCAGATTTACGATACTTTCAGGATGTCGCTAGGTACGACAGCTGGATAACGTCGTAGATTTAATTTTATAATATATAAAAAAAAAATCTGAAATTTAGTTGATTCAGCTAAATCCCAGATCAGATTTGGCCGACTGTAATACTGGATAAAATAAATTAGAACTAAGCTCAAATTACCCCAAATAAAACTTGGATTTATAAATCAAATGATTAAATAAAAATCATTGTATTTGTTACACAATTCATAGCTGAATTCAGTTTACACTTAGATTCGGAATCACAAAGGAAATAGATAACAAGTCTTGAATTCATATACGAGTCATAAATTTAAGTTCAAAGGTTCATAAAGACAACTTTGAACTAGCAAAACGAGATCCTTCCAGATGATTAGCTGAGCCAACAATTCATGAACAACAAACCTTCAACAAACAAAAGGTGCCAACATCACTGAACTGTAAAACAAGCGTGAATAATAGCACAACAAGTAAATTCATGACAACATACAACTCTATCTACCTATCGTTCTAAGATCCCAAGCAATCCTCTGCATTTTACCAACACAATCCAAAGTATTAAAATCCTTAAGTGAATCATCGTGAATACACAAACTGCACAGCAAGTTGAACATAAATCCTAAACCTTAGCAGATTTCGCAAACACCCCGGTGTGAAAACACTACTATCCTTACACCCCTAGAGTCTATTATAGTTTACTATGCTATTTTATTTGCATCCATATGAAAGAAAGAAACTACAAAAGGATCCCCAATACTCACAACTATTGACAAGTTCCCAATGCTGGAGAACAGTACCGAAAATCCAGGGAGAGACGATCTAGTGCAGATTCATCAATATCATCCATCTACATAGGAAACACAATGAGAAGTTAGATCCTCACTGAATTCGATGTCACTTATTATAAGACAACACATAGTGGAAGTAAATAGTGATACAAAATTTACCTTCCAACTAGTCCTTACAATGGGGACACTTGTTATCATGCGTTGAAGTATTACCAAGAAAGGAAGAACATGATCAGTCTCTATAAATCATCCCTTCTTTTGTTTAAGCCAGGTTAAAATTTCATTAACCGTTAAAAGTTGAAAATCACATCTTGTTCTGTGTAACATAGAGAGTATATACCCTGGGTAGAAAACAATATGAACAAGTAAGAGAAAATAAATGAAGCCATAGGGTCTGGACGCTGGATCATTGTTCAGCGTTCTATAACCAAGTCGAGTTTTTACTGAGGCCCATGTAACAGAATCCTACACAACAAAAGTAGTAATTAATATCAGTGAATCTATCCAGTACCAAATGCAGATAAATAGATATAAACCAAACATACAAAATGTTGAAAAATAGGATACTTACACTAAAATATGTATGCAATGCGTTATTTAAAGAGCAAGTCTTTTTATCTGTATCAGTCACTGTTAATACAGTTGAAAGCCTCTTTGAATTTAGTATGACCTTTAAGAAGATGCATATTCGTTTAATGAATATATAATTTAGTATGACATGTAAGAAAACATCCATTGGTTTGCGAGCACCCCTATTTGTACCATTGGTCACTGCTCGTCATATTAGTAATACATATACCTTGTTGAATTACTCTTGATTTCGATCTTGTTAATCTGAGCACAACAAACTACAAAAAATTAGTCTTATCAATTCTATGATATCTGTTAACTAGGGTGATCGATATGAAACTTTAGTTAAGTCAGAAACAAGCTTCAAAATAGACAGAAGCAAAAAGAAGACTCAGTAGTTCTGAAATCTTACTTTGAATGAAACTCAAGATACTGAATAAATATACAAAATTGTTATGCCTTTGAAAGGAAACAACTTAAAGAAACATAACATACCAAATGTTTCGCTCAGATGAAAGACAACATACAAGACACTGAATATACATCGCTCCGTTGTTATGCCTTTAAAATTCAACAACTAAAAGAAGCAGAACATACCAAATGTTTCAATCAAACGAAACATAAAAAATCAAAATAAAGTATGGATTATCTACGGCTAATATATTTAAGCCAGCAATCAAACCAGTATATGGAAATCACCTCCTCATACTTCCCAGTACTTAAGAACACCAGTATAACAAGTATGGAAATCACCTCCTCAAACTAGTATAGAAATCACCCCATAAGGAGCCTTCCTGGTACAAATAGATTCATTCTCATGAAAATACGAATCACATGAAATTTTAACAATGGATTGAGAGTCTCACAGAGTTACTTCTAAAGTTGATATTGCCCAAATCTCGATCAGTAACAAGGAGTTGAGATGAGGTCACAACTAGCTGCATAAAAGATAACTCTTTTAAGTTTTAGAATTGGGAATCATATAAACATTAAGTTAAAGGTCTGAAATGTATTCCTGGATTCAAAATACTATAGATGAGAAAGTATAAAGCACATCGTAAAGAGACATAATTCGACTCGGTTCAACGGCTGCACACTTCTTACCATCGAGTTCTTGTTGTGGTCTTTGGAGATCAGAAAAGCTTCAAAACAACACAACGTATGAGCTCCATTTCTTTCCTACACCTTGGTAACTTCATATTTAAGCAAAAGACCAAAACAATGGTTATAAACAGTATAAAAACCACAAAAAGAAAGCTAGTACTAACCTCGTGTTTGTTAGTTTTCACGTGTCTTAGGCTCTTAGCATTTGGAGAGCAACACCAACAGCACCTGAATTTAATATATTATCTCAAATTCTCAATTATTCAATCACTACATCTTCAAACATAAACTTCAAATAGGCCTCAATGATACAATGATGAACAAGAATACTTTCCAAGCCATTCTACAAGGAAAAGCTTAAGAATGATACTCAATCATACCTTCTCACAAAGTGGTCCAAGTCTACATTGTACTAATATTCCATCAACTCGTGTAAGAACATCCGTTCCTACCTTTATATTCACGCAATAAACAAAATCAGCAACAACATCCTCAATCAAACACAAATTGAAAAATACATAAGATGTAGGTGCAATTAAAGATGCTCAATTCACAACCTTCTGGCACTCATTATTGGAGCCAGCATAGGATAAAGGGGGCAATTGATCCCATATGACCAAGTAAGAAACTCAAAACTTCCTATAAGCCACTATCCACCACTCAATTTTCAAACTTATAGGTAGTTAAAAGAAACTCACTGGAATGGTTTGAAAGATTGAAACGTTTTACATTTAAAGACACGGGTTTTAGCTAAAACTTAAATAGTAAAAATCCATACGATCGTGAAATTTTGATTAATATTGCCTCATCTTTGACATCAGAAGATACATTTACTAATCAAAAACGAAATCAATCAAATCAGTACTTGAAGGAGTTGTTTAGAAATAATTCCAGTGGGAACTAGCTATATACTTGTTTGTAATACCTTCAAAATGAAGAAAGCTATAAGAGATAATTTATCGAACAATTAATCTACCATTAACAAAAGTAAAATGAAACAACAACAATTATGATTCTTAAAGAAGATTAGAAAAATTATAATTTGGTAGAGGAGATTTTTATATTTTTGGGGATAACAATACCTTCATAATGCGATCGTAGTAGAAACCGAGATTGTTATGGAAGAATAACGTCCTCAAATTTGATGGAATTTTAAGCAAAATGTATTGTTTGGAACTGCTACATTGAAGGTTTTTGAATAAATTGATGAAGAAATCAATCTAATTCGAATCGTGTAATGGAAATTTTGAAGAAGTTTGACCTGATAATTTATTCGTCGGATTATCTGTGGTTGAAATTGCTGAACAATTTGTTTAATTATCTCAATCGTTCCTTAATTTCATGAAATTTAGAAACAAAAAGGCTATTATTTCCTTTGGTCGACCGATAATAAAAAATAGGGAAAAACTTGAAATGCAAACCCTAAGTTTACAGGATATAGTTTGAACCCTAACTTCAAACATCGAAAAAATACATAACACATGGTACAAAATCAGATCGAAAATCAAATCCTAACTTCAGAACCCAACTATAATTGATAGAAGGAGAAGAAGAAAATTAAAATACGAGAATTAAAACCAAATCAGATCGGATCTACAGAGAAAAAATAGGTTTGATAAGAAAATGAAAACCTTGGAATTGAACCAACAGATTGAAAAATCTACAGAGGAAGAAGTGGGTTTGAAACTAAATCAGATCGAGAAATCCGAAGAGGAAGAAGATAAAAAGAGAGATAAGAGAGAAAAGAGTGAGAGGAGGAGAAGTGGTGGATTAGTTTCTCTCTCTTCTTTAGTATAGATATAAGATAAATCCATGAATTCGAGATGTTTTATCTCAAACCGTCCATAATTAAAAAATTTAAATCCTAAATATATAATTATTATAAAAAGGATACTATAGGGTCGTAGTTGTATAAGTCAACATAAGTCCTAGCAAAACCATACTTTGACTTTAGTCAGCGATTAATTGGGCTATGTCGTTGTAGGAGTCAACCAAAGTCCTTATAAAACGATGGTTTGACTTTAGTCAGCGACACTTTCGAAATATCTAAATAAAGCGAAACCTAGTGTGTGTCGTTTCATTATGTCTCAGATAGCCCATTTTCCACTAGTGCTGATCATTTATAGTGTTAAAATAAAATTTGTTATATTTTTAAAGAAAACATGACGAAGATAAATAATTGTCAGCTTATATAGTAGCAACAAATGAATGACATATGCCAAAACTAATAGGAAAAAGAATCACTTATTTTGGAGACCGTGCCGTAACGACATGGGTTAAGCACTAGTAATTAAATATGGTAACTCATTACTCCGGAAGGATATTTCACGGTATTAAATATAGCTAGATTTCAAGAATGTTAAAATCATATAGGCGTCGGATCATGTAAAATATCTTGCAATCCTCGGTAGATGCATGGAAAGTATTCGTATAGCCGAGTAGGAAAATGGCCAAGTGAGGTAGTGTGCATAAATATGAGTTTATACGAGAGATTTTGGGTGACTCTCCGTGAATTTAGAGATTTTGAGAGACTCTCTAAATGATTTTCAAGGAATTATGGTGATTCATTGAGACAATAAAACATATATAAATTTCAGCTTACACACATGAGACAAACAATATATTTTATTTATTATACAAAATGAGTCTATGAATATTTCAATGAAAACGTATTAGTCCAAGCATGGCTAATGGAAATTGTAACCATTTTTTCAAGAAAATCAAAACGAGACGAACAGAAGGGATTTGAATCTCTAGTAAACTTATTGGGTTTTGGAAGACAATTTTTTTCTTCTTCATTTTTTATGAATTTAAATGTAGCCTAATTGGTTATTGTTTTTAATATTTTGATATTTAATCCTTAAAGAAAAACGAAAGAACAAAGTCTCTCAAAATATCACCTACTTAGGAGAGACTTTTTTTAAGACATTTATGGTATATTTTGTAATAAAAGTCTCTACAAGTCTCTGAAAACTAAAAATTATTGATTTCAAATTCCAAATCCAATAACAGATAATTATGAAGACTTTTAGAAAGTCACGATCCAATAACAAAGTTTGTTTGAGATTTTGAAGAACTCTCTAGTGACTAACAAGAGATTTTAGAAATCTCTAACACTCTTTCAACATCTCCACAAATTTCAATTGACTAACCCCTGTAAGTTTGCCTCTATCCGCTTACCAAAAAAAAAAAAAAATTTGCCTCTAGCCACCTCCAGTTGAGATGAAGAAGTAAAAGTTAGAGTGCTAAGTGGCATTCTAAGTTTACTTGTTACTGCGAAAAAACTTTATGCCCTTGATTTGATTTGATTGTTGACAATGTCGATTGATCGCGAAGAAAATTGCGATTTATTCTCAAATCGTTATTACTATTTTAGCCTTTTGTTCGTGAAAATGGAGATATTTCCTATCAAGATTTTGAGGGGTCCAATTTTATTTTTATGTATTCTACTAGCTAGTCTCTCCAAGATGATTAGGCTATGTCTTATGGGCTAGATATCTAGTCGCTAGATTGGTCATTCACGCGCCTAGTGCAACCTCCTAAATCTTATGGTATTTCTAATCTAGCAGCGGAACGCTGAATAAAACAGCGCTGAATGTTAAACCAATCATCGCACGTAATTGTAGTTTATTTCTCTCTCCATCTTTTCCTCTCTCTCCACGTTTCTCTCTCTCTCTGTAAGGAAAAAACATGGCTGCAATCATGAAGGTGTTATCAGTTTTTCTGGTTATTAGATTCATTGTTCATAACCAAATCGGTTACTCTCCCTATATTGTCTTGTCCAATCTCATTAATTTCATTGCTCATAAACCAATTGTAATAACCAAAAGTTATGCAAAAACCATCGGAAATCATCAACGCTCAAACATTTGACAAGCTTATGATAAATCATATGGAAATGCAATTATCACTCCCTCACCATTCACTAAAATAGTAGGCACTTTCATCGCATAGGCCATCCACTTCCATCTGATAAAATTAAGATAGAATCAATATCAACCATCCATCCACTTCCATCTGATGGTGGAGAAATTAAGAAGATGCTTAGTCAAGGTATCCGTTCCAACTACTACAACATACAACATGCTACATGTTTACTTGTCACATTCATAAACGTCAGAAGAGTCCCTTAACTTAATTGGGACACGAAATAACATTTAACAGTATATATAATACCCTAAACAGAAACCGTTTCGGAACCCCTTGGGACTCTTACCTCTTCTTCAATCTGTATCCACAACCCTAGCTATTACGGGAGAAGAAGCCAAAGGTATTATTTATTCTTTATTTAGGTCTTATAATTTTATTTACTGAATTCAGTTTTGTGGGCATCTTTTGGTTGTATCTTGACTTGAATACATTATATACAGGAAAGGAAACATTAATTAATTAGTAGTAAAGTCAGGATTTCGTTTGGCTTCGGTGGTTTCAAGATGGATTTTGGCGTTGCTCAAGGATGAGTTTGTTATCCAGGGGCAAGTACAACCAAGGGTCAGGTAAGATCCCTACTTCAAAATCAGTACAGGAAAGGGTGAACAATGACCGTCAGTGCAAAATTGGTAGAACCTCATTCAATATCACAAATCTCCCTGTTGACTGTCTAAATCTTATATTTAAGTGCTTAGGAACTAGAGACAATCGTAATTCTTTCGGATTAACTTGTCGTCCATGGCTTCATATTCAAAACAACAATCATGAATCCTTATGGTATGATAATAATTTTAAGCCAGGTAGATATCCTAAAATTAGTCCGGAATGCTTTTCCAAAGTTTTCTGTAAGCTGCTGGTTCGATTCCAAAACCTAAAGAAATTGTCTTTAAGAGGTTGCCCTGGGATAAAAGATTCTGTTACATCGGAGTCACAATATTTCGGCTCCACAGTTCAACATCTGAATTTAGATTGTTGGCATGAGTATTCAAATATCGAGCTTTCTATTGTGTTTTCTTGGTTCCCTCGTTTGAAAAATATAAGTTTGAAACATACTCAAATTACTGATAAAGGTTTAGACGCCCTGGCAAAATATTGTTCATCCTTAGAGACGGTTGACCTCACCAATTGTCAGTCAAGTACTGATAAAGGTTTAAAAGCCCTGGCAAAAAGTTGTTCATCCTTAAAACATTTTACACTCTCAGGCTGTCGTTCGATTACTGATTCAGGACTAAATGTTCTCCTACAAAACTGTCGGGAATCGGTATCACTTTGTATTTACTCCTGCAGCAAAATAACGGGTATTGGCTTTTCTGAGTGTCCAAAGACCTTAACCTATCTTGGAGCACAACGGTGCAAACTTAAACCGGAGGGGATTAAAGCAATCATTAATGGTGGAGGGCTTGAATATCTGAGTCTCTCAGCACTCGGTCCAATTAATACTGATACAGTTGTGAAGATTTCCAAAGGTTGTCCTTTTTTAAAGAGTTTGGTGCTAGACCATTGTGGAGGGGTAGAGCTGGAAGGATGGGAAGCTATTGGTCGGAATTGCAAAAATTTGGAGTCCCTGTCCGTGTACGAGTGCGAAAAGTTATGTGATCTAGGGTTGCAAGCTTTGTGTAACGGGTGCAGCAAGCTTTCCAGATTTGATCTTGACGCTGACAACAATAGTTGTAGCAGGTCTGCTCTGGATCTTTTCATGCGCAAAAAACCCGGTGTGATTAGTTTAGTTTATGAAGAAGATTAACTTTGATTACCAGATATCATGTGTCATCTCACGGATATGTTATTAGATATATGCCCTGATCTTATTATGTTTTATGAAGATTAATGTACGTTACTGCCTTGGTATCTATGAGTGCAAATTCTAGGCCCCCAGCCTTAGATTTACCCCACCAAAAGTCTTTCTGAGAAGATTCCATACTGTGAATAATAGAATCAGGAACAATAAAAGTATTCATATGGTAAATAGATGAAGATTTTAAGACATTTTGGACCATAACAGACCTACCTGCTTGGTTGAAGTGTTTCCCTTTCTATTTAGCAACTCTTTTGTCAAAATGGTCATTGAGATGATTAAAAGAGTCAGATCTAGCTCTAGAGATGAATAGGGGAATACCTAAATACTTCTCATTAAGAGCAATTTTCTTAACTTTTAAATCATTAATAAGGGAAACAGCAAGATCAGGATGAACATTGCTACTAAAAAAGCAACCAGATTTCTGAAGGTTAATAACCTGACCAGAATCAATGCTAAAGTTCTTAATTAAACTCAATAAATTACTAGCTTCAGAGTGGGAGGCTTTATGAGTTTGTTTACTGAATTCACACCCGTTAAGTTTTGATTATGTTTCCTTACTTACTCGTATAAAAAAGAAACGATCACCTTCCTGTTAATCAGATCGTTCAACTTATAATATCATACAGTAATGTATCTGATAATAATAGGGTAAAAAGGATTTGTGGGAAATCAGAGCATGAAAGAACAGATTGATTCTAAGATAATTGAAGGGTTTTTTCCTTATAGCTTTCTGTTGCTGTAGTTAACTGTACAACAATCGGTGATGTGATGATAAGAATCGATGGGGTTTTGTTTTTAGTTCAACTTAAAGTCATACGGTGTGGTTTATTTTGCTAGATGGGGTTTGTTTGTGGAACTGTAAAGGAAGGGGTTTATGAGTTTTCTGTTCTTCTTGTCCCTTTTTGTGTCCCTTTTTGTTTATGTATTTGATTAGTTGAATATATATACAGTTATTGATCTTAAGAAATTGTGTTTGAAGGTACACTTAATCCTATTGATTATGCAATATGGGTCACACTAAGAATAATTGGGTACATAAAGGACTATATATATTTGAACCATGCCAGCAACTATTCAGAAAAGAATTAAGAGAGTGTATCGAGAGGCTACTTGATGAAGCGCAAAAGAGGAAATTCTAGCTACAATTGACCTAACAATGGAGCTCAGTGACAGTGATGTTGAGTATAAGGCTTATCAATGATCAGAAATATCTGGTTTTTTATACGAATTTGAGCGCAACAAAAGATGATTCCTAAACGGACATCACCATTGCCAGATCATGCCCATTACATGTTCGACAGAAGTCACCAAACACTTCTGCCGTTGATGGAGGTCTGTAACCACACAGATGCTTCAATCTAGACCGTTATAATCAATATTTTAAAATGGAAATCAATAATGGTAGACGTTAACGTTTTGACCCTTTTGACCGCTTTGACTAACGGGTCTACGACCCAAACACTATAACGGACAAATTTAGCGCCTAATTAAACACTAAAGGATACCAAAATCAACGACCCAAATACTAATTAACTCTTCATATTATACCATACTATCCGATGAAGTAACACTGACTTTATTCGTTCCAAGTTAAACAGTCCCTTAACTTAACTGGGTTATGAAATAACATCCAACAATATGATAAGTTGATAACCCTAACATGGACACCACTTTCCCGAAGCCTTATAAGTTTATAAGAGGGATCCCCATTTAACTCCTCTTGCCTTGCAACCCTATTACGGGAGAAGAAGAAAGCCAAAAGGTATTCATTATGCTTTGATAGTACTTTCATGCTTCGTTAATTGTGTTTAGGCATCCTTTGGTTGTAATCGAATTGCAATGATGAGTTTGTTATCGAATGGGAAGTATAACCAAGGTGCGCGTAAGATCCCTACTTCAAAATCAGTACAAGAAGGTGATGATTATAGTGGACTGCTCGAAACCCGTAGAAGTAGAACCTCATGCAGTATCACAAACCTCCCAGGTGACTGTCTAAATTGTTGAATTCTATTTATCACCTACCACAAGGAGATGGAGGTGGCCATTTTAGAAGACTCATTTTACACATGTTGTTAGTTGTTGATCCATGGTAGGTAAGCCTCCATATTAATAGTTGTTAGTTGTTAACCTCCATAGGCATAGTTGTTAGCCTCCATAGGCATAGTTCTCTTCTTCTTTTGTAATCTATAAATAGGCATGAGTAGTATCATTTGTTATCATCCAAAAAAAAATATCAAAAACATTGTATTCTTGTTATCTAAACACTCAATCAATCAATCTCTATATTTTGGTTCAATCTTGATATGGTATCAGAGCAAGGAGAAGGATCCTTGTATCTAGTGTTGAAACTTCTGCAATGGCAACCCGTCATCAATACAACATTAAAGATAAGTCTGCCACCTGAACTCATTGTAATAAATGTGGTCATAACAAAGACAACTGCTTTGAGATTGTCGGGTATCCAGATTGGTGGGATAATCTCTATCCCAAGAAAAAGAATTCCACTGCAGCAACACATGTGGTTAGCAATCTAACCTCCGCTATGGAAACAACCAATGGTAAGGTTTTTAATGTTTCGCAAGTTGTTCCTAATAACTCATGTATAATTGATTTGGGTTGCACAGGCCATATGAATTTTGATTCCAGACAGGTTTCTCCCCTTAAAACATCCATACATAACTCCGTTTGCACAACAGATGGATCTTTGGCTCCAGTAATTGGAGAACAATCATTAAATCTTATTGATACATTGAGTCTAGATTCGGTTTTAGTCGTTCCCTCTCTAAGTTATAATCTATTATCAGTTTCCCAAATTACTAAAGTCTTACATTGTGTTGTTATTTTTTGGCCTAATTCTTGTGTGTTTAAGGACATCCGAACACGACGGACGATTGGATCTGGGGTTAGAAGAGGAAAGCTCTACTATCTAGATTTGGCTTCAAAAATTTCAGAAAGATTATCTAATGCTTTAGTTGTGAATGGTACTCAGGGGGAGAAGGATAAATCACAAATTTGGTTATGGCATAGACGATTATGGCATGCTTCTTTTGGCTACTTAAAAAGGCTATTTCCTAGTCTATTTTCAAAGGTTGATGTTTCTAGTTTTCAATGTGAAGAATTGAAATAGCTAAAAGCGATCGTACTTTGTTTCCATCAAGTTTAAACAAAAGTCCTATTCCATTCATGATTATTCATTCTGATGTTTGGGGGGCGTCTAAAGTTAGCACTCTTGGAAGCGCGCGATGGTTCGTCACCTTTATTGATGATTGCACTAGGATGACATGGGTTTGGTTGATGAAATCAAAAGATAAAGTGAATAATTTATTTCAGAGGTTTCACAAATTAGTCAACACACAATACAATACAAAGATTCAAGTTCTTCAAAGTGACAACGGAGGCGAATATTTAAGTACTGATTTTCAACATTATTTAAGAGAATGTGGTATTGTTCATCAGACAACTTGACCTAATACTCCTCAACAGAATGGGGTAGCTGAAAGAAAAAATCATCACTTGCTTGAAGTTGTGTGTGCTTCATTAATATCAGCTCATATGCCGTTAACTTATTGGGGTGAAGCTCTTACCTCTGCAACATATGTGATCAACCGCACACCTTCTAGCACTATCATTTTTCAGACACCATTTCAAGCTCTCACTGAGGCAACAGTTTCACCAACAGTTCCAAACTTGCCTCCACGCATATTTGGTTGTGTAGCATTTGTGAACTTACACAAGAATCAACGGAGCAAGTTATCTCCCCGAGCTTTAAAATGTGTCTTCGTGGGATATGCTGCAAGTCAGAAAGGATATAGATGCTACCATACTACAACTAAACGAATGTACATCACATTGGATGTTAAGTTTCACGAACACGTGATGTATTACTTGAAGTCTGAACTTCAGGGGGGGTATGAAAAATAAATTCATACTCTTGACTATGAAGAATACATAATCGAAGAAGATGTTGTTCTTGAAATTCCAAAAGAACAGAAAGTTAGTGGGGAAGAAATTAACACAGATGGTGAAATTGAAGCTATAAATGAAGTTGAAGAAGATAATACATATGGATCAGAAGATAATGCAGATGAAGTTGAAGAAGATAATGATAGATAACCAACCCCAATCCAACTGTTCACTGAAGATGTTCTTGAACCTGCAAAGAAACAATTGCCAGAATGTCGGAATAGAGGTATCCCTAAAACTATGTATGAACCTGATATTTCATCAAAAGCTAAATATCCCATGAGTAATTATGTATCTAATCACCGTCTGACCGAATCAAATAAGTCATTTGTGAATCAATTATCTACTGTAGTTATTCCTAACAGCGTGTAGGAAGCATTATCTGATCCGAAATGGAGGGAAGCTATGATCGATGGATGAAATCCTTACGAGAAAATAATACTTGGGACATGGTTGAATGTCCAGAAGGAAAGAAAGTCGTGGGATGTCGCTGGGTTTTTACAGTCAAATACAAGGCAAATGGTGAAATTGAACGCTTTAAGGCAAGATTGGTTGCTAAAGGGTATAGCCAGACTTATGGTGTAGATTATAATGAGACATTCGCACTGTAGATAAAATGAATACAGTACGAGTCTTGTTGTCTCTTGCTGCAAATTTGGGTTGGCCATTGCAACAGTTTGATGTCAAGAACGTCTTTTTACATGGAGATTTGTCCGAAGAAGTGTATATGCAGCTTCCACCAAGAATGATGGAGTCAGAGTTGCATAACGGAAAAGTTTGCAGGTTAAACAAGTCATTGTATGGTCTGAAACAATCTCCGAGAGCATGGTTTGGAAGATTTACCAAGTCTATGAGAGCATTTGGTTATCTTCAGCAAATTCAGATCATACTTTATTCTTAAAGAGAAATCGAGGTAAGATTACAGCTTTAATCATATATGTAGATGACATGATAGTTACAGGAGATGATACAGAAGAAAGAAAGGCTCTCCAAAATTATCTATCAAGTTAATTTCAGATGAAGGATCTTGCTTCTTTAAAATACTTCCTTGGAATTGAAGTATCTCGATCAACAAAAGGAATATTCTTGTCACAAAGAAAATATGCCCTTGATTTGTTAGAGGAAACAGGTATGACAGAATGTCAACCTGTAGATACACCAGTAGAGACAGGTTTGAAATTATGTTCGGATGGCAACCAAGTACCTGTTGATAAAGGAAGATACCAAAGTCTCGTGGGTAGACTAATGTACTTAGCACATAAAAGACCCGATCTTGCGTATGCATTGAGTATTGTTAGTCAATTCATGCATAATCCTGGAGAAACACATATGAATGCGGTAATGCGAATCCTAAGATACCTGAAGTCTTCTCTAGGAAAAGGGATCTTGTTTAAGAAAGGTCAAGACTTCAAAAGTATGGAGGCATATACTGATTGTGACTATGGTGGGTCATGCGATGATATGAGGTCTACTTCAGGATACTTTACCTTCGTTGGGGGTAATCTTGTTACATGGAGAAGAAAAAAGCAAGGAGTTGTTTCACGATCAAGTGCAGAGGCTGAATGGCGAGGTATGGCGATGGGTATCTGCAAAGTGATGTGGTTAAAACGTTTTCTATCTGAATTGGGGTATCCTTCCAGGAAACCAATTCGTTTATACTGTGATAACAAAGCGGCTTGTGATATTGCACACAATCCAGTTCATCATGATCGCACAAAACATGTGGATATAGATAGGTTCTTCATTAAAGAGAAGTTGGATAATGAGATCGTGGAGTTACCTAGAATTAGATCGGAAGATCAGGTAGCTGATATTTTAACTAAAGCAGTTCCAAGTAAGGTATTTCTGAAGTCTGTTGGCAAGCTAGGCATGAGCGACATATATGCACCAGCTTGAGGGGGAGTGTTGAATTCTATTTATCACCTACCACAAGGAGATGGAGGTGGCCATTTTAGAAGACTCATTTTACACATGTTGTTAGTTGTTGATCCATGGTAGGTAAGCCTCCATATTAATAGTTGTTAGTTGTTAGCCTCCATAGGCATAGTTGTTAGCCTCCATAGGCATAGTTCTCTTCTTCTTTTGTAATCTATAAATAGGCATGAGTAGTATCATTTGTAATCATCCAAAAATATCAAAAACATTGTATTCTTGTTATCTAAACACTCAATCAATGAATCTCTCTATTTTTGGTTCAATCTTGATAAGAATTCATTCCTCTTTAGCTTTGAATTACCGGATGTGATGTGTCATCATAATGATATGTTATTATGTCTGGTATGGAGAATTTGGATAAATATAAAACTCAAGAATATTTTTAATTCAATCTTGCGATGCTAAACAGTGTTTTTCAGTGTTTGTTCTTACAATTCCTCTTATGTCACACTGCATTGATTAGCTTTTCACTCTGCTGATCTCTAAGTCATAAGCCACTGAAGGGACAGGACAGCATGACTGAGGCAAAAAAGTGGAGGATCAAGAACCAAGTTCATTTCATTTATTCACTTCAAACATAATCAGTGATTCACTACATTTGCAGCATTCATTAGAAACCATGACACACAGTAGAAACAGAATGCATTACACAAACGTCTAATATTGTGGTCAAATTAATCTGTAGTTGCCGTCTTCATCTTCTTCTTCCTTAACAATGCCATTGCAAAAAACTCCTCCAAGCCATTCACAGAAGAACCCTTAAACCCTTCTTCTTCTCTAATTGCATTTTCAATCATCTCCTTAACATCACAAGCTTTACTTCTCATTTCAGCTCCTTTCTTACTTTCATTGCTCATAACCAAATCGATTACTCTCACCACATCTTCATGGCTAATCTCATTTCTATTCCCTCTGGCCAATTCAACACAAACACCAATCTCTTCCTCCAACAACATTGAATTGTTATACTGATCAGCTGAAATCGGCCATCCAATAATTGGCACACCAAAACTGAAGCTCTCCAAAATTGAATTCCATCCACAATGACTTAAAAACACTGAAGTAGCTTTATGTGACAAAATCTCTAACTGAGGTGCCCATTTTCTCATTAACAATCCTCTGTTCTTAGCTTTCATCCGTTCCTCGAAGCCGTCCGGTAACCATTCGGACCGGAACTCTCCGTTTATGTCATGCCCCAATGGTGGTCTGACAACCCAGATAAAATTCTTCCCACTCTTCTCTAATCCAATTGCTAATTCCATCATTTGTGTGCTGGAGATTGTGTTCTGTGACCCAAATGAGATATACAAAACTGACTTCTCTTCTTGGTTATCAAGCCATTGAATGCTCAAATCAGAACTAGTACCATTACTAGCTCTAGATTTGAGAGACATTGAATAATCACTAACAGGTCCAACTCCCCAAACTGAATCTTGACCCAACTTTGACCTGAAATAAGCCAACCCAACTTGATCAAACTCTTCAACTGTGTTGAACAAGAACCCATCAGAACTCAATGTCTGAGAAAGCTCTCTTTTGTAGAACAGTGACCAAGAATCACTACCAGTTGCTTGCAACACATTATTAGCTAACTGAGATCTGTGGATTCTCAAATCTTGTGGGAAATCAGGAAGTAAAAATTCATCCTCAGACTCATTTTCAAGCTGGGGTTGATTCAACCAGATTGAGTAGTAGATAGCCATACCATAAGCACCACCAGTATTGAAAACTGAATGAAAAATCTCAAATTCTTTAGCAACTTCGACTGTCCATCCAAAGAACCAATCTGCAACGATACAAAGAGGAGGAGTATTCAGTTCCACTAGATCTGAGATGTACTTGTGGAAATGGGGTTTCAGAGAAGGTAATGAATCAAGAAGATTGATCATGATTGTGTAAGGAAGAACATCAGTGTTTTCAGAGTTTGGTGGGAGATTATGATCAGAGCTACAGTAAGGTAATGAAACCAAGTTGATGTTTGGAGTGTTGGTGGGAAGTGATTTTTGTAGTTTTTGGATGTTGAGTGGAGTGTTGAGTATAGTTACTGTATATCCAAATTTTGATTGGATTTTTAGAGCTAAAGCTAAGTATGGGATTAGATGGCCTTGTGCCATGAATGGAAATAAGATTACATTTTCTTTGCTGCTGCTAGAAGACATGCTTGCAGATACTCTGTGCTAAAGAGGAGA
Source organism: Papaver bracteatum (assembly GCA_023529315.1). Lineage (NCBI taxonomy): Eukaryota > Viridiplantae > Streptophyta > Magnoliopsida > Ranunculales > Papaveraceae > Papaver > Papaver bracteatum. Next base: position 1,172,187 of record JAJJWX010000177.1, read on the forward strand.
AGGAGGAGAAGATAAGCAGACAGTTGAAAAAGAGATAAGAGAGTTTTGGACTCTTTTCTCAACTCATTTTGCGTGTTTCATTTGGTTGCTTCTACTTGCCGCACCAAACCACATAAATGTGAAGAGAAATTAGGTAGCATTCAAGTGGATGTCCTAATCTTCCACCTTACAAACACTAAATGCCCCATCAAGGTGGCGTCTACCTTTCACCACTATATAGGTAGAGAATCATAACCCAAGGTCAAGATCGAGGAAAGTTGATAGTTACACAAGGTCTCAACTCTCATCATTGCAGCAGAGGAGGATATTAAAATGGAGAACTGAGATTGTAAAACAAAAAAATGGGAAACAAATTTTTCGCAGTAGAAGAGGTTACATTTTCTTTTTAGGTTTTGTACCCACTGCAAGACTGGTAATAAAAAGTATCTGTTCAAATTCCAATCTCCCGTTCAGAATGGGTAACATCTTATCACATTGGGGTCTTTTGGAATCGAACATCTCCACAGCAGAACTAACGGCGTTCAGAAACCAAATATGTAATTTCGAAAGCTTGCTACACCCATCAAACAGAGCTTGCAACCCGAGGTCTTTTAGTCCCGAGCACCCAAGCTCATCAAGTTCCTCCAGGTTATGGCAATTCAACCCAATAGCTTGCCATCCTTTAAGATCTACCTCATAAAAGAATCCTAGGTTTCATTCCTGTAACAAGAGGCATCCTTTGGAAATCACCGTAACTGTTCTGTTATTTACCACTAAACCACAATCTCGAAGATTAACGGCGAATCCTTCTCCAATCTTGCCCAGTTCTTAACCTTTTCCATTATCACATATAAAGGCCCCCAGACTCCAGCCAGATTTAGATGTTCAAGTGTACCTCCACTGACAATTGCTTCGATTCTCTCTGATTCGAGATTACAACGTTCTGCTTGAGTTTACAGTATGAAATACACAGTGAACAGAGTTCGCGACAGTTTTGTGAGACAAAACTTACTCCCGAGTCAGAAATCAATTGGCATCTAGAACAGATTAACATTCTGCAAGGATGAACAAGACACTGCCAGGATTTCTAGACCTTTATCAGTAATGAGAGAATTTTTAAGACTTATTGTTGTCAAACGAGGGAACCAAGATATTACTAAACACAGTTTTGTATCTGACAGCTTAGAGAAATTGTCTAGGTATAGAACCTGAATGTGTGATCCGAAGTATTGCGACTGATGTAACGATATCCGTTAGCTCAGGGCAACCTGATAGAGAAAGAATTTTGAGGTTTTGGAATCGCACCAACAACTTACAGAGAATGATAGAGAAGCTTTCTGGGCCAATTTCTAATAGTGTATGTGAACTCAAAGGAGAATGAAACCATAAGGATTCATGATTGTAGTTTTGAATACGAAGCAACTGGCGACATGTTAAACCGAAGGAACTACGATCAATGATAGTTTTTAGGCCCAGGAATATAAGATTCAGAAAATCATCTGGTAAGCTTGTAATTAAGGAGGTTGTAAGTGTTTTACAAGGATGACAAGCACACCTTTTTATTTCTTCTTCTACTATTTCTGACGTTGCGATCTGTAGCCGCCCTTGCTTGTAATGATCTTCGGAAGACAATCCCATCATCAAAATACTGTTGATACCACCAAAGAGTAAGGAAAGTCCCGCAGTTAACAACGTCTACTGCTAAGTAAAGCCAGAATTCAATGAGTAAAAGGACGGGTGAAATCAAGACAACAGAATCCATAAAACATAAAAAACACACAAATGAGGGAGGGAGGGAGAATGAATGAAAAACCTTTTCATAGTAAAAACTAAAAAAACGGAGTAAAAGAAAGAAACACAGAAAAAAAAAGTGTAGCTTAAGTGTTCTAGTTATTCTATAGTAGATCAGAACATCAAACTGGTCAAACATATAAAAGCCATCTACACTATTGTTCACAAAACAAGCTCACGGAAAAATAACAGTGTTCATTGTTTCAATAAAAAAAACATGAGAATTTAAGTGACAGGGGGAGTTTGTATATGTTAGGCAGTGAGAGTTCATTGTTTCAAACATAGTAATCCCATTGATCATCTCTACCTGAGTTCCAGATGCATAAAATCTTCTTTATTAGACTGATGCTCATGGTGGAGATTCCGCGGGCAAACTTGGCAACAGCTCTATTAGCTTTTTACTTTAATATCTTGCAGCTTAATTATACCAAACTGGAAAATATAGGAGAAAGCCCAAAACCAAAAGAGAAGAAATAACATGGCTGGATGCCTTCTTATATATTGATGGCACATGATATTAGATGACATTTATTAATTAGGGGGTTGTCTAGCCTACGTGTTTCTTATCTCCTCGACTGTCATGCTATTAGCTGGCTTCGTTTCTGCTCTATATTTCTTTTCTTTTAACTTACTGACTTATCACCTATAGTAATCGCTTACCCTTCTAAATATCTTTACTCTTAAAACTTAAAAGGTGCTTAAACTCCTATGAATTAGAAGCCTTCTGCTTCAAGTTTTCAAACATACTTTACCATTCAGATAGTTTTATCAACCATACTCTAAGTCCAAGCAGTAATAGAATGGTGGTCAGAGTGAATAGCTTTGACACAAATACAGGGGTTCGGAACACCAAAAAATTTGGTCCACTTAATCAAAAGCTGATCTACGACAGCCTCCATCATAAATTTTCCGTTAGCCGGGCGTCAGAACTTAATCTTTTACCAAATATAATCAGCAAAAAAATAATTCATGAAGCCCTAACATCACCAACAAAAGCACAAGAGCAAACTTTCTAAATTGGGTTTAAAGTACATGAAAGTACATATGTATACAGTTCACATAAAAATCTATGATGGAGCTTCTGCTTACGCATAATTTCCAACTAAACCTCAAGCAAAAATGCTTCATGCCTCATAACTATATTTCTATCTCAGCTTTGATTTATCTTTACTTACTTTTCTACTCAAATTTTGTAAGAATACTAAATAAAGTTCGATTTAAGTACCTGATCCAGATCACGTATTTCTGCGATAGGTTCATGCCTGACAAACTGAAGCAAAATATACAAAGTCATCCACCACATCCGGAGAAGTTAAAACTGGGAAAAATGTACGAGACTTCCTCTACACTTATGCCCACATTACCCCGCCTGCACTTGAATGACTCAATTGCCAACTTCGTAACCCGAACACAATGATTCATGTGTAATTTTGAAAGACGCTTGCACCCATCACGCAAAGACTGCAACCCACGGTCACAAAAATTACGGCATCGGTTCACATGAAGTACCTCTAGATTATTGCAATTCCAACCTATAGCAACCCATCCAGTAATTGTGATGTCATGACAAAATGCAAGGCTCCACTCTTGCAATACTGGGCATCCTTTAGAAATCATCATAATTGCTTCATTAGTTGCATTTCGACACATTCGCAGATTAAGAACTCGAAGATTCACAGCTGATCCTTGTCCAATTCTGGCCAATCCATCTCCATGAATAGACCAAGATAAATCTGATAGATTCAGATACTCAAGTCCGCCTCCACTAACAAGTCCTGATATCCCATCTGGTTCAAGTTTACAGGAATCCGCTTCAACATGAATTAAGGTTTCAGAACACCCATTAAAACCACTACCAGTTATCGATCTGCAGTGTGAAATTATGATGGAACGAAGTTGACAACATCCTTGTGAAAGAGATCTAATTCCATAATCAGAAATATTCATACAATATGAGAGATTTACTGCTTGCAAGGATGAACAAGATTTAGCTATGGCTGTTAAACCAATATCAGTGATATTACAGCGATAAAAGCTAACTGACTTTAAATTGGAACACCCTGAGGCTACTAAAGAGAATCCAGTATCTGAAATCTCAAAACAACAATCCAAATTTAGAGATTGCAAGTTCGATCCAAAGAACTGCAGTTGTGATAAGCCCGAATCAGGTAATTCCGTACAACCCGACAGAGATAATGAAGTAAGCTGTTGGAAACGAGTGAGCAACTTATAGACATGAAATGCGCTGATATTAACATTAAAGCTACCTTGTGATAAGGGAGAGCGATTACTTTGGGTGAACAAAGAAGAACACAACTGCACTGATCTACGACTTGCGTTTTGTATACGAAGCCATCTATGACAAGTTAAACCGAAAGAATCGCGATCAATTCGACTATCTAACCGTTGAAAAATATCAAGCAGGCAATCATCCAGGAGGTTCATGACAGGTGTTTCAATGTTTCCACACATTTCTGCCATTCAATTCAATAAAACCCTACATTCAATAAACCAACTTGGTGAGTAGCAATTCAATTACAACACCAATCGAGATGAAATATCACGGTAATCACAAAAACTAAACATAAATCATCAGCATACACAAACACTTGCACAAATTAATGATAAATCTAACAAAGGGTCTCCAGTAAATTGATTATAATCCGTAACCTAACTGAAAAAGGCCTCCTTTTTTCCTCTTTTTAAAAGATGAAAGGGATAATTACATGCTGTGTTTCGATTTCGATAATCAAAATTTAAGCAGAAAGAGGTAAACCCCTTTGATCCAATATTTCAGAAAGCAGCAGTGGAGAGAGATGAATACCTTTTCTTTGGCAGGCGGAGGAGAGGAACCTAAATTCTCCATTCACACACTCACTCCCTCACCAAAAGGATGCCTTAGCTTTCAGAAGTGAGCGAGTCAAATGATTGATGCGAATCTCCTGGGAAATAACGAGTCAAATGGAGAATCAATTTTGACTTAACTCAGTCTACCTCCGGTTCAACTCTCAAGGATTGGATCTCGAGTCGAGAAGCAAAATCAATTCCCATTCACGAAAAATTGACTTGTTTTTGGGTGATTCTTAAATTTTGTTCACTGTTGTGTGAACACGGGTCAAAAAGTGGTCCATCATTTTCACCAGCTGTCCATGAACATTCTAGCATTCACCAGACTCATCTTAAAGTTAAGATTAGGATAAATATTAAGGATTAATGATAATCCTTATCATAACACGTGTGGCCTTTTGTTTTAAGTGCTCCATACTATAAATAGCCTAGTAGTCTCCCATTTTGCAAGTGCAACGAACACCCAAAAAGAAAGAGAAAATTCAGAAAGCAATAAAACATCTTTCCATTCTATCTTCATTATGTCCTTAATCACTTAATAAATATCTTTCCACTTTCGTTAATGGTCCATTTGTTTATAGAATAACAGTACTTTACTTAAAATAAGTTGGTTAATAAATTGAGCAGCATCATTTCCATTATTATAAAACGTTATCAGCACGAATCGCTCGCCGGCTGACGGTCAAGTTGCTATCACCCAACAACTAAACTAAAGGGAGTATAGGTAGTTGTTGTTTCTTTGAGTATTTTTCTAAAATGGAAAATCTAACAAAGCTCGAATTCGCAGGTCTTGATATCTCAGGAAATAATTATATTTCTTGGGCACTTGATGCCGAGCTTCATTTAGAAGCTAAAGGCCTCGGGCATACTATTATGGAAGGAAACAACGCGTCCAGACAGGACCGCGCTACAGCTCTAATTTTCCTTCGTCATCATCTCCATGATGATTTGAAAAAGGAATATTTGACAGTTAAAAACCCACTTGCTTTGTGGAACTGTCTGAAAAAACAGTTTGACCACCTGAAGTTGGTCATACTTCCAAAGGCTCGAAATGATTGGTTGAACTTGCGGCTGCAAGATTTTCGATCAGTGGCAGCGTATAATTCTTCTCTGTTTAAAATCACCTCAACACTAAAATTGTGCGGTGAAGATGTCACTGACGAACAAATGTTAGAGAAAACATTTACAACATTTCATGCCTCGAATGTGCTCCTGCAGCAGCAATATCGAGAGCGTAAATTTACGGAATATTCTGAGCTAATTTCATGTTTGTTGATTGCAGAGCAGAATAATGAGCTTTTGTTAAGAAACCATGAAGGTCGTCCCGTTGGTTCCGCAGTGGTGCCTGAAGCATACGCATCTACGACTTTTGGACGGGGAAATAATCATGGTAACAAAGGAAAACGTGGACATGGCAAAAGAAACCAACGTGGGGGCCACAAAAATGAACGGGGATACCCGTTACCAATCGTACCAACGACCGCTGAAAATTGCGGAACCAAAGGAACCGAAGCAAGAAAAGGGGAAGATTTCTTCTAGTCAACCTCCTCAGAAAAATGTTTGCTATCGGTGTGGCTTAACTGATCACTGGCAGCGTACCAGTCGTACGCCGGAGCATTTTATTAGGCTCTATCGGGCATCCCTGAAGAGACCTTCCGAAGACATAGAGACAAATTTAATGGAAGCCAGTGCCCCTAGTACCAATGGTACCCACTTGGATGTATCTGATTATCTCGCCGACCCCGAAGGTGGCGAGCCTAGTCAGTTTTCTTTTGATGAGCAGTAAAACTAAATGTTTCCTTGATATGCCATGTAACATACTTTTGAGTTTGTGTGTGTCTTTATCCTGTAACATACTTTTGAGTTTGTGTGTATCATGTAACATACTCTTGAGTTTCTGTGTATCTTTATTTTTATTATGTTGTTTTTAGTGTGTGTAATATTAGTGTGTATGTTTTTGGTGTAATATAAGTAGATATTTTGGTAGTACCGTTGTTAATTTTATCTCGTCTATTTGTGTTGAAGGATATGGATTCCAGAAGTAATCTATCCAAAATAGACGATGGGGATGTTTGTTTAGTTGACAATGGAACAACAAACACAATTTTCTGAACCCATAAATACTTTATAACCTTGAAAGGATTTAAGGGTAATGTGAATACCATTTCGGATTCATGTAGTCTGATATATGGCTCCAGAAGAGCATGTATCATTCTACCAGGTGGTACGAAATTAATTATTGAAGACACCTTATATTCTACCAGATCCCAAAGGAATCTGTTGAGTTTTAAAGATATTCGGCATAATGGTTACCACCTTGAAATTGCAAATGAGCATAATATAGAGTACTTGTATATTACTTCATCTGTATCATGCCAAAAGAACATTGTAGAGAGATTGGAGGCTATCTCTTCTGTGTTATATCTTACGAGAATTCGAACAGTCGAATCTCATGTCGTCGTTAACCATAAGTTTAATGACCCGGAATTATTCAAGCTTTGGCATGACCGGCTTGGACACCCAGGTTCTACCATGATGAGTAGAATAATACAAAATGCTCATGGACATCCGTTACAAAACCAGAAGATTTTATTAAGCAAGGATGTGAATTGTGTTGCTTGTTCCCTGGGAAAATTGGTTATAAAACCATCTTTGACCAAAGTTATTATTGAATAACCAACATTCCTACAAAGGATACATGGTGATATTTGTGGGCCTATCCACCCACAGTGTGGGCCATTCCAATACTTTATGGTATTGATAGACGCATCTGCTAGATGGTCTCATGTCTGCTTATTATCAACACGAAATGTTGCGTTTGCCAGACTGCTTGCCCAAATTATTCGGTTGCGAGCCCATTTTCCGTATTTTCCTATTAAGTCTATCCGACTTGATGGCACTAGTGAATTTACATCCAAGGCTTTTGATGCTTATTGCCTTTCAGTTGGTATAGATGTCTAGCATCCTGTAGCACATGTGCACACTCAGAATGGATTGGCTGAGTCTTTTATAAATCATCTTCAGTTAATTGCTCGACCCATGCTTATGAGAACAAAATTACCAGTTTCTGCATGGGGATATGCTATTTTTCATGCAGCGGCTTTAGTCCGGCTTCGACCAACTGCTAGCCATCAATACTCCCCTCTACAACTTGTCTTGGGGAAGCAACCAGATATATCGCATTTACGTGTTTTTGGTTGTGCTGTTTATGTGCCTATTGTACCACCACAACGTACTAAATTCGGTCCACAACGTCGTCTTCGTATTTATGTTAGTTTTGATTCACCATCTATCATAAGGTATTTATAACCCTTAACAGGTGATGTATTTACAGCTAGATTTGCAGATTGTCATTTTGATGAGACAGTTTTCTCACCGTTAGGGGGAGATAATAAGTCATCAAAGGAATGACGTGAAATATCTTGGTACACACCAAGTTTGTCTCATCTTGATCCTTGCACTAATCAATCTAAAATTGAAGTGAAATAGATTATACATCTGCAAAATATTAAAAACCAAATGCCGGATGTATTTACTGATACTGGTCGAATTATAAAATCGTATGTGCCTGCAAGAAATGCTCCAGCTCGGATTGATGTACCGAGTGTACAAAATGGGAGATCAGCGGAAAACGAGTCATCAAAGACACGCCTAAAACGTGGGCGACCAGTTGGTTCAAAAGATTTTGTCCCTCGAAAGAGGAAAAGCCAAGTTGCCTCAATAAAAGGTAGCGTTCCTGAAGAAGCTACAGATAGTGCTCCTGAAGAGACTATCAAAGAATGATCCACTTTCTCTGATGAACCTCTTGAAGAGGAAAAAGCCTCGGATGAGACACAGGTACCTGTAAATGAGGAAATTTCCATAAATTACGCATACAACAGAGAAGTGTGGGATCGTAATACTATAATTGTCGATGACATATTGTCATTCTAAGTAGCTACTGAAATCTTCACAGATAATGATGACATTGAACCACACTCTATATAGGAATGTCGACAAAGAAACGATTATCCTAAATGTAAAGTGGCAATCCAAGCTTAATTGGAATCTCTCGCTAAACGCAATGTTTTTGGGCGCCCAATACAGACACCAGAAAATGTGAATCCTGTGGATTACAAATTGGTGTTTGTGAGAAAGAGTAATGAGATAAATGAAGTCGTTCGCTATAAAGAACAACTTGTGGCAAAGGGTTTCCTGCAGAAGAGACATACTCCCCTGTTATGGATGCAATTACATTTCGATATTTAATTAGTCTGTCAATTTCTGAAAGGTTAGACATGCATCTAATGGACGTGGTCACAACGTATCTATATGGAAATCTAGATACAGATATTTATATGAAACTTCCGGAAGGATTCAAATTACTTGAAGGGAAACCACGTCATATGTATTCACTAAAATTAAATAGAGCTCTATATGGATTGAAACAATCTGGGCGAATGTGGTATAATCGCCTCAGTGAATACCTAATAAAAGAGGGATATGTAAACAATCCTATTTGCCCTTGTGTGTTTATTAAAAAGACAGAATCTAGAATTGCATTAATAGATATATATGTAGATGACATCAATTTTATTCGAACTCCTGAAGAGCTATCTAAAGAAGTTGAATGCTTTAATAAGGAGTTCGAGATGGAGGATCTCGGCAAAACAAAAAAAAATCTTGGCCTACAACTTGAGCATTATGAAAGCGGAATTCTTGTCCATCAATCCACTTACATAGAGAAAATCTTGAAGCATTTTATGATGGACAAAGCATATCCGCTTAGCACCCCAATGATTGTAAGATCTCTTGATCCTAAAAGAGATCCATTTCATCCTAAAGAGGAGGATGAAACACTTTTTGGTCCGGAAGTACCATACTTAAGTGCAATTTTGGCTTTGTTATATTTATATTAATGTACCAGGCCCGACATTTCTTTTGCAGTAAATTTACTATCTAGATATAGTTCTGCTCCAACAAAACGACACTGGACAGGGGTAAAACATATTTTTCGTTACCTTCGTGGTACTACTGACATGGGTTTGTTCTACTCGAAAGATTATTTAGATTGTCCACAGATAACAAGGTATACGGATGCTGGATACCTATCGGACCCGCACAAAGGAATCTCTAAGATAGGGTACGTTTTTACCGTTGGCGGTACTGCCATCTCATGGCGTTCATGTAAGCAGAGCATCCCAGCTACTTCCTCGAATCACTCCGAAATAATTGTTATTCACGAAACAAGTAGAGATTGTGTATGGTTACGGTCATTAATCGAACACATTAGAAGCTCTTGCGGTCTGGTTTCCATAACCAGTGTGCCAACAACAATTTGTGAAGACAACTCGGCGTGCATAGCACAAATGAAAGAAGGCTACATCATGGGTGATAGAATAAAGCACATTTCACCAAAGTTATTTTATTCTCACCACCTCCAGAAAAACAACGAGATTGATATCCAGAAGATACAATCTAGTGAGAATTATGATGATCTATTCACCAAGTCGTTACCAACAAAAGTCTTCTGAAAGCTGGTATATGGAATCGGAATGCGCCACATGTACAAGCAGACAAATTAATGAAGGTTTTAACGAGGCAACGTTCTTAGAAATGGTGGTCCAAGGGGGAGTGTTGTGTGAACACGGGTCAATAAAGTGGTCCACCATTTTCACCATCTATCCATGAACATTCTAGCATTCACCAGACTCATCTTAAATTTAAGATTAGGATAAATATTAAGGATTAATGATAATCCTTATCATAACACATGTGGCCTTTTGTTTTAAGTGCTCCATACTATAAATAGCCTAGTAGTCTCCCATTTTTCAAGTGCAACGAACACCCAAAAAGAAAGAGAACATTCAGAAAGAAATAAAACATCTTTCCATTCTATCTTCATTATGTCCTTAACCACTTAATAAATATCTTTCCACTTTCATTCTCTATGTTAAGTTAATGGTCCATTTGTTTATAGAATAACAGTACTTTACTTAAAATAAGTTGGTTAATAAATTGAGCAGCATCATTTCCATTATTATAAAATTCACAACCTAATTTATGATTTTTCCTTTCTAAAAGTCAAAAAAACTAGGCGGGTGCAAGTGTATCATCAGAATTTTATCAATCATGAATGGGTTGCTGTATTGAAACGGACTTAATGGTGAAGGTGGTTGCATAAGGACAAATCCTCTTAGCTACACTGCAGGAAGCGTGCAAAGAGCTTCATTTGTTGATTTGGAGATCTCTCATTGCCTCACTTCAGCATTTGTGTGGACTCAAGCACAGCTTATGAGCTATTTTTCGAGTTGGACTAGGGTTGAAACCTTCGCCTCCCTTCATATACCCTGCAAAACGCATGCATACCAAAGGAACCGATGAATTATGAATGGTCAGATCTTAGTGAGTAAAAACCCAGATCCTGACTTTCAACTGCCTAGGTCGCATGTGTCCTTGATGTCTTAGTATTTTGGTCAGTTTTTCTTTTTAATGTACAATGATCCATGGATGTTAGCACACAAATATGTTGCGAACCAGAAGAGGTAGATGGATTTTGTGGTTGACTTTGTTGTATTATTTTTGGAATGAAATCCATATTTGTTTTGCATTATACTCTAGCGAATCACTCTCTTGCAGCTCAAATTCATTGTTGGATGAGGGCCTTCACCAAGTGAATATCAACGACTGGACCTTGTGTTGGTTGAATTCTTTACCAATGTCACACTTAGCGCCTTAACCAGCCTTTGCGGCTAAACCCCTCGACAAACTAAACTTTAGTTGATAAAACACATGACCTTCAAAATATTGGGTGGTTAAAATCCTTAGCCAACCACATGAAAAAGCTCCACCAACTGAAATTCAATAAGTTTAAACCATTAACAGCTTGCAAGTTCTATAACTGGCCACCCCTACCAACGATGTATTACTCTTCAACAACAAATACTTCGGCAGGTGAAATATTACAGTAACAAGTACTTTATGCTTTTACCAACGATAGTCAGTAGTGATTGGAGATATCTGGTGACTAAAAATTTGGTCGTCCATTTTAGTAGAAAGATATCTCTTCCAACAACATGGTTGGTCCAAGTCTTTAGTCACAGAGCATATTTGTTGCCATATCGGTTGTTACAGAGCTCCAGACGCTAAAAAGGCCTTGTACCCACTGAATCATAGTAGTCGCTAGATCCCAGTTTTCTTGTAGTGGCGATCTGGAGAAAAAAAATGAGAAATTGTCTTTGGGGAAATGGAGCTGGATCAAAGGTTTCTCACCTTATAAATTGAAGTTTTGTTTGTTCTGACAAAGAAAGAGGTGGTCTAGGTGTTTGTAACTTAAAGATCATGAATCAGACTATGCTTGCAAAATGGTGTTGGAGGTTTGGTCAAGAGAAGAATAGGCTATGGTATAAAATTATTTCTCATAAACATGGTGATAGCTTTTCTTTTTGGGTTCCGGAACAGGTTAAATCTTCACACGGTATTTCGTGCTGGAAGACTATTACCGAGACTGCAAAATTGGTTTCTCAAAACTTTATGTTGATAATTCATTTGGAAACTTCTTTTTGGAATGATGTCTGGTGTGAAAATACATCTTTAGCTTCGGATTTTCCAACTATCTACAAGTTATCTTATGATAGGAATACAAAGCTAGCTGATATGATCACTTCATATTGAAATTAGCTTTTTAACTTCAAAAGAAATATCTTCTGTCTAGAAGCAAATGATTTTGCTCACTTTATGCTCAGGATTGGAAATAATCCACCGGTTTTAGATAGTCTCTCGATCTCGGATACTAGACGATGGAAACTAACAAGTACTAGTACTTTTAGCGTGAAATCTCTTTATGCTAAGATGGTTGAGGGTTTTGGTATTGAAAACTTCCCTCATGCTTTTGTCTGGAATAAATCAATCCCCCCAAAGATCAACTTTATGGTTTGTTGCTTAATCCATGAGAGGCTTAATACCATAGATAACTTGTAGTTAAAGGTGTTGAAAAGAATGAAATCTCTTTATGCTAAGATGGTTGAAGGTTTTGGTATTGAAAACTTCCCTCATGCTTTTGTCTGGAATAAATCAATCCCCACAAAGATCAACTTTATGGTTTGGTGCTTAATCCATAAGAGGCTTAATACCATAGATAACTTACAGTTAAGGGTGTTGATATCTATAATTATTGTGTTCTCTGTGGTGATGACACAGAATCGCAATTGAAAAATTACAAGTGTCCTTAATTTATCATGGATATCGTTATGCTTATACGACATCTCATGAATCCCGGGTAATGCTAGTTTTCAAGTTTGGTAATATATAGATTCTGGTCTTCAAGTGGGTCATAATACACACTCTGGTTTATATTGTAGTTCTTAGTGTAGTTTTTATTTGAACATAAAGTTCGCTGCTTACGATTTCTAAACACCTCTAAAGTGATAAGTAATTTTTCGACTTATAGAGACAAAAAAGTTAGAATTTAGGTTGAGAACGAAATTTAGAAATGATTTTTAGAAGCAAAAAAAGTTAACTTATAGTTACACAAAAAAAAAAACTTTTGACTTCTGAAAATAACTTCTGCTTCTACTATCAGAACAACTCCCTCTTAGCGAAGTACCTATAGGATGGACCATTTTGATCCCGCTATAGAATGGGAAAACCAACAAATTTGAGGGTTTTCCCACTGTAGGCTCACACGGCACTAGCTTGTGCAATAAGATGAAAGAAATACATATATGTATATACTGCGTTTCAATTTCAATAATAAAAATTTATGTAGATAAAAAAAAAAACCCTTTTGATCCAAGATTGCAAAAAAGAAGTAGTACAGAGAGATGATTACCTATCTTTGGCGGGAGAAGGAGAAGAACTTAGACTCCTCACTCACTCATTTACCATTGTGCTTCCATAAGTGAATGAGTCAAATTATAGATGGGTATCTTCTGGGAAAGAATGAGTCAAATGAAGAATCCCACTTTTTTAATTTTGACTCATTCGTTCAATTCTCAAAGATTCCAGCTGATTCTATAGTGTATCCACTTTTTTAATATTGTATCCACATAAGATCTTCTCTAGTGTAAATGAGAGTGATCAAGTAGATGAATTTTTCTCTTTCCATCTATCATTGAGAATGGATTTGTTACATAAGCTAGATATAGAAACATGCGCACGTAATACATTATCAAATGCCCGAATTAAACTAAAAGACAATACTTTAGAATTTTCCAGGTTTTTGTTGTTTCTTTTTCTGAAATTGGTTATATTATTGGATACCTCTTCTTTTGGTTTGATATACATTCCTGTATGTTTTTGGACTATTGTTTCAAAATCACTTGAAAATTCAGTGTTATGCCCTGTGATTTTTGTAACCCATTGGAAAAAATTCTCGACAGCATTCAGTTCAAGTTGTACTCTAGTATGCCGGCTAGAATAGTATCCTCTATCTTCTCTACAATAGCCTGCATCATCGATAAGAGTAAGATGTATAGTTGAATCACAAACATTGGGTATCATAGAAATGACAATGTTAATATGATATCTTAGGAAACCTGGGTAATGCCAAGATGTTAATTCTGTTAAGTCTGATTCAAATATTTGAATTTGCATTGATGTATTTAGCTATGGTTGTTGTAGTATTGTTGCTGTTTTGGTCCTTTTTTCCGAGCACTTTATTACATCTAGCAATTTCGGTCATTTTTTCCAAACATGCCAAGAGATGGTAGTGGTACTGCATAGTTAAGGATATCTTATGTCAGTTCTATCTTTATGAATAAACTTAGTCTAGATGTTTATCCATTCATGAAAAGTTTGAGCATTATCTTTCACATAGTTCATGTTATATGTGAAGATGATTCCCAACTTGTTAAGTAAAATTGCATTCTAAAAATAGATAGGTTAAATCTTCATCATGATCATTACGTAGCATTCAAGGGGTGTTGAGATTCAGTAAGATTACAGTTATTCTCATACTATTGGGACGTACAGAATGAACCACTTTCCAAATGAAGATTTTAATTGAAGATAAAACTTTTAAATTCCATATATATGGTCATCTACTTTTTGTTTTTAGATTTAATTAGTGTTGTTTAACATTCTATAGAAGGAACTCACAGAGAACTCCCCACTTGGGGTTAGTGTCTAGATTGATCTGTCTTCTCTATTATCCAAAGGAAATTGGATTTGTTTTATAATTTTGATAGTTTCAGTATATATCAAAGAAAATATTTAGTGTTGTAATGTCCCAAGTGTTGAAATCAGTGATCAAGTCACTCAATTGAACAATGTTATCATTACATATGGTGGGTCTTCTTATTGGTCCAAATGTTAATTTATTTCTTCTTTCACCGATCTCCTAGGAACAATTATTTTGTATTTAATCAATTCCAGTTTTGATCCTTTCCAAATGCAACTATTATTTTTTTTTGGTTTAGTATATAAGTGCATCACATCAGTGTTAGGAAAGTATTTCTATTTCATAATGGTTCCCCAAAGAGAGTTTAGGTTATGTTTGAGACGACATCCCTTTCTTGAAATCATAGCAATGTTAAAACGCTGGATATTTTTGATACTTAGACCACCATTTTCTTAATATTTACAAATAAAATCCGAAGCTTTTAGGTAAATTCCTTTGAGATGATCAATGCCCTTATTCCACCAAAAGTTCCTTTGCAACTTGTTGATTTCCTTACAATTTTTTTGGGGATCCTAAAGTCTATGTTTCATGTTTTTCATTATGGGTTCAAAGCTTTTTATTAGTAGACTAGTTCTGAGTTTCATTGTGAATTCCATGATGTGTTCATGTAGTTCCAATGCCCACGGGAAAGCCAATTGAGCTCCATTCAGTTCAAGCAATTCTCTGGAATTCCAGTCTATTGATTCCCCTTTAGCCTCTTTGCAATTCCCTGCATCATCAATGAGTGTTAGCGCAATTGAAGAATTACAAGTGTCCTTAATTTATCATGGCTATCGTTATGCTTATACGACATCTCATGAATCCCGAGTAATGGTAGTTTTCAAGTTTGGTAATATATAGATTCTGGTCTTCAAGTGGGTCATAATATAAACTCTGGTTTATATTGTAGTTCTTAGTGTAGTTTTTATTTTGAACATACAGTTCGCTGCTTACGATTTCTAAACACCTCTAAAGTGATAAGTAATTTTTCGAATTATAGAGACAAAAAATTCAGAATTTAGGTTGAGAACGAAAAAATTTTAGAAGCAAAAAAAGTTAACTTATAGTTACAAAAAAAAATTTACTTTTGACTTTTGAAAATGATTTCTCCTTCTACTATCTGAACAGCTCCCTCTTAGAGAAGTACCTATAGGATTGACCATTTTGGTCCTGCTATATAATGGGCAAACATTATTAAAAAAAAGGGAAAACCAACAAATTTGAGGGTTTTCCAACTGTAGGCTCACACGGCACCAGCGTGTGCTAGAAGATGAAAGAAATACATATATGTATATACTGCGTTTCAATTTCAATAATAAAAATTTATGTAGATAAAAGAAAACCTTTTTGATCCAAGATTGCAAAAAGAAGTAGTACAGAGAGATGATTTACCTATCTTTGGCGGGAGTAGGAGGAGAACTTAGACTCCTCACTCACTCACTCATTCACCATTGTGCTTCCATAAGTGAATGAGTCAAATGATAGATGGGTATCTTCTGGGAAAGAACGAGTCAAATGAAGAATCCCACTTTTTTAATTTTGACTCATTCGTTCAATTCTCAAGGATTCCAGCTGATTCTTGAAGAATCAAAGGAATTTTGCTTCGCAAAAAGTTGTCTTAATTTTTTGGTTCTAGAAATCATTTTTAAATTTTGTTCTCAACCTCACTTATTAATTTTTTGCTTTTAAAAATCAAAAAGTTACTTCTTAAACTGTATCCAAACCCCACCTTTTGCTTCTAGAAGAGTACAAGTACTCCTTCTTATAATATCTAAACAACTCCAAAATAAGGTTGGGAATTTTTTTTTAGAATAACGTTTAGAAACAAAAAAGTTAACTTAATGCGAAACAATTTTTGTTTTTTATTTCTCACTCTTTTGTTTCATAAGACAAATTGAACATATTATACTCTAAATTAGAGTATGAGCATTGTAATACTGTATCCACATAAGATCTTCTCTAGTGTAAATTAGAGTGATCAAGTAGATGACTTTTTCTATTTCCATCTGTCATTGAGAATGGATTTGTTACATAAGCTAGATATAGAAACATGCGCACGTAATACATTATCAAATGCACGAATTAAACTAAAAGACAATACTTTAGAATTTTCCAGGTTTTTGTTGTTTCTTTTCTGAAATTGGTTATATTCTTGGATCTCTCTTCTTTTGGTTTGATATACATTCCTGTATGTTTTTGGACTATTGGTTCAAAATCACTAGAAAAATCAGTGTTATGCCCTATGATTTTTGTAACCCATTGGAAATAATTCTCGACAACATTGAGTTCAAGTTGTACTCTAGTATGTCGACTAGAAGAGTATCCTCAAGATTCTCTACAACAGCCTGCATCATCGATAATAGTAAGATCTATAGTTGAATCACAAACATTAAGTATCATAGAAATGACAATGTTAATATGATATCTTAGGAAACCTGGGTAATGCCAAGATGTTAATTCTGTTAAGTATGATTCAAATATTTGAATTTGCATTGATGTATTTAGCTATGGTTGTTGTAGTATTGTTGTTGTTTTGGTCCTTTTTTCCTAGCACTTTATTACATCTAGCAATTTCGGTCATTTTTTCCAAACATGCCAAGAGATGGTAGTGGTATTGCATAGTTAAGGCTATCTTATGTCAGTTCTATTTTTCTGAATAAACTTAGTCTAGATGTTTATCCATTCATGAAAAGTTTGAGCATTATCTTTCACATAGTTCATGTTATATGTTAAGATGATTCCCAACTTGTGAAGTAAAATTTCATTCTAAAAATAGATAGGTTAAAGCTTCATCATGATCATTACGTAGCATTCAAGGGGTGTGGAGATTCGGTGAGATTACGGTTATTCTCATACTATTGGGACGTACAGAATGAACCACCATTTTCTTAAGATTTACAAACAAAATCCGAAGCTTTTAGGAAAATTCCTTTGAGAAAATCAATGTCCTTATTCCACCAAAAGTTCCTTTGCAACTTGTTGATTTCCTTACAATTTTTTTGGGGATCCTAAAATAATTCATTTGGTAAATACTCATGGTAAAATAAAATGATCTAATTAGGGTTGTTTTTCCAACAGTGTTTAAACTTTTCTTTTCCATCCAAAAAGTCTATGTTTCATGTTTTGCATTATGGGTTCAAAGCTTTTTATTAGTAGACTATTTCTGAGTTTCATTGTGAATTCCATGATGTGTTCATGTAGTTCCAATGCCCACGGGAAATACGCTTGAGCTCTATTCAGTTCAAGCAATTCTCTGGAATTTCAGTCTATTGATTCCCCTTTAGCCTCTTTGCAATTCCCTGCATCATCAATGAGTGTTAGCGCAATTGAAGAATTACAAGTGTCTATAATTTATCATGGATATCATTATGCTTATACGACATCTCATGAATCCCGGGTAATGCTAGTTTTCAAGTTTGGTAATATATAGATTCTGGTCTTCAAGTGGGTCATAATACACACTCTGGTTTATATTATAGTTCTTAGTGTAGTTTTTATTTTGAACATACAGTTCGCTGCTTACGATTTCTAAACACCTCTAAAGTGATAAGTAATTTTTCGACTTAAAGAGACAAAAAAGTCAGAATTTAGTAATGTATTCCCTTGTCATCTTCTTCGCGTACAGTCTGTCCTTTGCCTAGTGACTTTCTTGCTTTCCACCTCTCTCACAAACAATTTCTAAATGATCTTGACTTGAGTGATGGCCTAGAACTAACATGCATTTGATATCTATTCCCTTGTCTATAAACCATTGCTTTGCATCGTTTCTATCTTTCCATTCCAAAAAGGTGAAATAGTGGGCAGAGGTATCAGGACCCAGCAGAGATACGGGCTTTGGGCTGATCTTCTTCAAACTCAACAACAATCTATAACAAATATCAACAAGTTGTGGATTCAAAATCGGATTATATGTTACAGTCGAGAAATCCGATTGTAAGTAATCGGTTTATATGTGCAACAATAAAGTCCGATTAAGGAGTTAACGAAAAAATTTCAAATTACACAATCGGTTCATGTCGCATATCATGTAATCCGATTTTTGTTCTCATTTCTACTGGAACTTTTTTTCTCCACAATTGGATTCCATATACACGTAAATAAACCGATTGTGAACTTCCTGTATTTTACGTGATTATTCATGTGAAGAAATCGGATTATGCACAACACCAACAAAAACCGATTCTCATCACGTACCCATCGCGCCAAAAATTTACTACAATTGGTTTATTTGCTGATGAACAAAGACCGATTCTTGTACCTAATTTGGAGATTTTACCCAGAATCGGTTTATGGCATGCTATTGAATAAACCGATTATGGTTTAAAGTTTTGATTTTTTTTTTCTTATTTGGCAATTGGGAAATGCAAATACATTTTTGTATATCGTTAAAACTCATACCCGTTTATTTGAAGCATTATCATCTTCTTCCTCCTGACGAAATTGTTCTTGTGCTTGAATAATATCCTCAAGCATTCTTTGGTTCACTTTCTCTTCTTCATTCAACAAATTTTACAATTCGGTAGGATCGAAATCAATATAATTTGATGAACCCTCTTCTTCATCACTACTAGAGTCTACTTTTTCCTGTTTACCCTCTACTTCTTTCCCTCCCAATATTAAAAAATAAAAATAAATTTCTACTCTAATCCAAACAATATAATCCTACTCAAACAATTATTAATTTAAGGCTTTTCTTAAACATAGCCCATAATTTTATTAATGATAGCCCAAGCGAATTAGTCAGCTGAATTGACCTAAGAATCAAATTTTACCTTTCATCGTTATTATCTATAACCCATAAAAATTTAACTTGGATAGGTTGAATGCAGATCCAACTCCTTACTCTTCATTAGTTTCCCATGAAGATACGATCCAACTCCTTCTTCTTCAGTAGTTTCCCATGAAGACGCGTTAATATATCCTGGAACGTTTTTTTCAATTCTTTCGTTCTTTCTTTTCTTAGTTCTTGCTTCTTAATTTTTTGTGGAAATTGAATTATTGTCCTTCCTTTTGATAGACCTTCACAAATATCCCTAAACCTCTTTACAAATATCCTTGATGGCATAATTGAAATTATATATGAGATATTGATTTTCATAATTCCCCTTTTAGCCTTCAAGTGTTTTATACTTTTCTTCTTTTATTTCCATCGAAATACTCGGACAGAAACCCATCGCTCCCATCACCACCATTTCTATCGCTCCCACCAACTCAACAATCTCTATCGCCGTCACCACAATCCACACCATCACCTCCATCACGCATGCTACTACTATTCACAGGTTAAAGATTGATTTTTATTATTATTGATTTCAACATTTTTAATTGTTCTTCATTTTCTTAGATTAAACATTGATTTTCGAAACCAGATTAACATATCGATCTGTTTTTTGGTTCCGATTTTATAATGATTACATTTTTAATTTTCCGATCTGGAAAATTGATGATATGGGAAGATAGATTGATGTAATCTATAAGTTTAACATATCGATATGTTTTTTGGTTCCGATTTTATAATGATTACATTTTTAATTTTCAGATCTGGAAAATTGATGATATGGGAAGATGGAATACTAATCGACATGATGATTAGATCGAAAGGTGAACAATTGATTAGGTGTTTTCATTTTTTATGATTTTTAAACATTAACAACATTTTTGGTTCCATCTTCAAATCCCACAACCACCACCGCAATGGACCAGCAAGATTCAGAAGATTAGATTTTGGTGAAAGAAATGGTTACTTGAAAGAGATTTAGGAATCATTCACGTCCCCGGTCGTGGTGCTCCATTATCAAGAGTTACTTTCAGACATCCATTCAGGTACAAGAATCAGAAAGAGCTTTTTGTTGTTGTTGTGGGTATGTATACTGGACAGTTTTTGTATTTGTGGGAAGAAAGATAATCTTATGGTTGGAAATGTTTTTCCATTGAGACCTATTCCTGAAGGTGTTGTTGTTTGTAATGTGGAACATCATGTTGGTGATTAGGTTATTGAACATTAGCTAGATCTTCTGGTGATTATGCTATTGTTATCAGTCACAACCCTCTGTTTATGGGTGAAAATAGTTTCTACCGGTTTTGGTAATTGCAGGTGTGAAGGTGGGAAACATTTTAACCCTAAACAATGTACTGCAAGGGAGTACTTTTAAGTTCGAGAGATCAATTTGTACAAGTCCGGCCTAAACCAAGAAATAGTCGTTCCAGACTTGCTTCGGTCACAAAATGGAGGAGAAGGGCTAGTTTAGGGAGGGAAGCGAAGAGAGTGTTAAGACCAGAATAATTCTAGAGTAGCACTTGACTTGTATCAGAAGGTGAAACCTTTGGGAAATCTAGCAAGAATTGCTTTTCTGAGTGCGGTGTTTTTCTCCTAACCTAGAACTTGTGTTCTGGTGGAAATAGGTAAACCTATTCATACAAGTCAAGAAAGAAACGTACTCTGGACTCATAATAGAAGAAAACGGGTGAGTTAAATGGGAAGAGGTGGTAACGCCTGGTATTGATGGAATTTAATAGAATTGATGTCCCATTATGGAGGAGCGTTTCACCGTTGCTTATTTTATTTACTGACCGCCTTACTCCCATTACACTATCTTGAAACGGGAATTTGTGTATGCCGCACTCTATAGACCACTAAACCAAAACCCTAATGAGCATCCCCAAGTTTGTGTTGATGTCTCGAACGTTTTGGAAGACATGTAAAACGTTGTTGTGGCTTGGCAAGTCGAGCTTGAGGAAATTGCTAGCCAGGTGACCTTCGACGGTCGAGATATTTCATCTTGAAATGATAGGAAACCGTTGATCGTTGCACGCCTTCGCTTTCATAGCCGTGTAGCGAGGTCCAACAGGGTGGCACGGCTAGGGTGTGTTCATACTTGGCATGAGGAGACAAGGGTTTTCCACGGGCGCTAGGTGCGCGACTAAGCTATGATTTCGGGTCTAAGGTCGTGAGGGGACTTTAGACGACCAGGATTTGCTCCTGGGATTGAAGGGCAACCGTTGATGGTCGCCTGGCTTAAATATGGTAGCCGCATGGGGAAATCCAGTAGGGTGGCGCGGCATGAAGGGCCATGGTATGCCTTGTTTAGCATGGCGCGGCTAGCTTGGCTAGGTGCGTGACCAATCTAGGGATAAAGTCATGAGGAGACTTTATACGACCAGGATTCTCTCCTGGGATTAAAGGGAAACCTTTGATAGGCGCCTGACTTCAATTTGTTAGCCGCATGGGGAAGGCCAGTAGGGTGGCGCGGCATGAAGGGACATGGTGAGGCGTGTTTAGCATGGCGAGGATATCTTGGCTAGGTGCGTGAACAAGCTAGGAATAATGTCATGAGGAGACTTTATATGGCCAGGATTTGCTACTGGGATTGAAGGACAACCGTTGATGGGCGCATGGCTTCAATTTGTTAGCCGCATGGGGAAGGCCAGTTGGGTGGCGCGGCACGAAGGGCCATGGTGAGGCGTGTTTATCATGGCGCGTCTAGCTTGGCTAGGTGCGTGACCAAGCTAGGGATAAAGTCGTGAGGATACTTTATATGGCCAGGATTTGCTCCTGGGATTGAAAGGAAACCGTTGATGGGAGATTGGCTTCAATTTGGTTTAGAAACCCTAATTGGTCCCCTTCACTAGAACCGCTATAGGATTCAAGTACGGACTCGGATTTTGATGGTCCGCCCCTCAAATCAACCAGAAAAGAATTTCCTATCTCCTAGTGCGAGGATATTTAGGTTTTGAACTCGTTCGGGGGTGACAAAATAGACCGAAAGGAAGACTCATGAAGATTTCATGAGGGACAACGGCATGGCCAAGTTATCATGGCATGCCTCGGCGTAGCTAGGTTGGCATATGGGGCCAAAGGTTTTCCATGGGTGCATGGCATAGCTAGGGCCAAGTTATGGCGTAACTATCTCAGGCTAGGTATGTCTGGCATGATTTTCCATCGGCACACGAGATGTGACTAGCATGGCTAGGGCCATGGCATGGTGCAATTGGCATGGCGCAGCTATCTTGGGCTAGGCGTGGCTGTCATGATTAGCCATTGGCACGCAAGGTGAAGCTATCATAGTTGGAATTCTTTGGCGCGATAGGGTCTGGCTGGCATGATTTTCCATTGGCACACGAGATGCGGTTAGTATAGCTAGGGCCACGGCATGGTGCGATTGGCATGGCGCGGCTAGCTTGGGATAGGCGTGGCTGGCGTGATTTTCTATTGGCAAGCGGGGTGCGTCTAGCATGGTTGGCATGCTTTGGCGCGGTAGGGTATGGCTGGCATGACTTTCCATTGGCACTCGAGATGCGGTTAGCATACCTAGGGCCATGGCACGGTGCGATTGGCATGGCGCGGCTAGCTTGGGCTAGGCGTGGCTGGCGTGATTTTCAATTGGCACGCGGGGTGCGGCTATCATGGTTGGCATTCTTTGGCACGGTAGGGTGTGTATGGCATGATTTTCCATTGGCACACGAGATGCGGTTAGCATAGCTAGGACCATGACACGGTGCGATTGGCATGGCGCATCTAGCTTGGGCTAGGCGTGGATGGCATGATTTTCCATTGGCACGCAAGGTGCGGCTAGCACGGTTGGCATGCTTTGTCGCGGTAGGGTGTGGCTGGCATGATTTGCCATTGGAACACGAGATGCGGTTAGCATATCCAGGGCCATGGCATGGTACAATTGGCATGGAGCGGCTAGCTTGGGCTAGGCGTGGCTGGCATGATTTGTCATTGGCACGCAAGGCACGGCTAGCATGGTTGGCAAGCTTTGGCGCGGTAGGGTGTGGATGGCATGATTTACCATTGGCACACGAGATGCGGTTAGCATAGCTAGGTCCATGGCACGGTGCGATTGGCATGGCGCGGCTAGCTTGGGATGGGCGTGGCTGGCATGATTTTCCATTGGCACGCGGGGTGAATTAGGGTGGTTTGGTTTGTCGTAACCCTAATTTGAAAAAATATACCCTAGTAATTATTAGGGACATATTAATAGCTTTTATTAATGCGCCTAGTAAATGCTTTTTTTTAAGTGTTTGCTAGGGTTTAGCGTTTTACGATTTTAGCCCTAAACTAAAGACCACCATCAACATTAAGTCTCCTACTTAGCTCGAAACTGGTGCCTTGTTGCGGGGTAAGCATATGATGGTGACAGACTACGTAAATCATTTCAAAGATGGTCAGGAGAGTCCGACTAACCTTTTAAGTGGTAGGGCAAGTTTTGTCTTTCCATGTTGGTGGCCACGACAAAGGGGGTACGATCTTGGAAGGCGTAGTAGGTGGGTAGCTTTGAGTGAAAGGGCCGAGAGTAGGCATTGTATTGGCCATGGAAATAGTATGGTGGAGCATGCAGGGGCGGTTAGGCGTGGTGGGGCCTCGGCAAAACGAAGTGATGGATTGGCCTGGGCCCTGGCAAGGTGAGGCGGGGTCTGGCACGATGCGGCTTTAGCAGGAGGGGGAACCGCGGCAATGGCGTGGGCGTTCTTGGGCGCGGGACCGGTTTCCTCTTTTCCCTTCTTAACTTATAATAGGAAATCATATCTTTGTTTAAGTTCCCACGTACCATGCACATGAAAGGAGGGTCGGCCTCTCTTATGCTTCACTCCCACTTATTCTTCTCAGCCATGTGGCCACAACAAAGAAGAGCGGGCAAGCGAACCTTAAGTATGTATTCCAATACTTCTCTTCTACTTTTTTTTTGTGATGCTGCCGGTTTTGTTTCCGAAGTATGGCGTTGGTAGTGGGAGGGGAAAAAACACTCCAGTGTGCCTTGAGCACGTTATCTCACACTTTCTCGCCAACCATAATTATTCCTCGTAGACAGGCATGGGGTTTAATTGGGATCTGGTATCACGCCTTAGCTTCCGGACGGTAGAAAAAACTTTCCCTTTTGAGATTGCGTCAACTTGCCGTGCATAAAAGTCGATCTTGGGATCTTCATTAGGGTAGTTTTTCCTCGTCCGTCCTCTTTACAGGTATCGCCTCATGTTTCCTTCTTCTTCTTTCTTTTATACTATTTCTTATACGTGCATAGACATGATGAAACTTGATCATTCTCCCCATTCTTTGTAGTGTATGATGGGATTCTCCAGGGACATCCCTGTCTTGAATTCTTCAGAGAAGATTTTCAGAATTGGGTCCTCTTCTCGTGAGGAAGCACTAGATAGAATTGAATCCCTATTACGTGATATTGGTGAGGTCATCTAGGACCTTCCTTCTATCTACCTTCATGAAGTGCAGGTGCGTGTTCGGAGTTTCTTGGTTTCGGTGAGCATGGAGGAAGGACGTGAAAGCAAGGAGGAACCTCGGCGTGCTGAGAAGTACTAGTGCGGCAAAGACTTTCCTTGGTCCAATTGTAGGGCGAGTCGAATTGTTCCTAGGTCGAAGCAACAGAAGATCGGGCGTGTGAAGCGTTTGGAGGAGAGCACCATGGTTCTCGGTCTTGATGCGAATGAATCCAAAAATATTCTTCAGAGGGTCAATGAGAAAACTTTTGAAGGAGCATCTGTCGGAAATGAAGTTGTCTTTGAAGTTGATGCCGGAGGTGTCGTTGGTGCTACTGGAGGGGTCATGGTGGCGTATGCTGGACCGGTCACCGAAGCTGACACTATTACTGTTGTGGTTGCTTCGGGATGGGACGCTGAAGTTGCTGTTGCTAATGTCGTTGAATGGGATCTTTGTTTCCCTAGAGATTGCTGGGGAAAGTGCTAGAATATGGCCTTGACCAAGGGGATACACTACAAGAAAAGCGGCCTTCGACAACACGGAAAAACCGTTGTCGAAATTGTACGACAACTATTTTACAGACGTTGTTGTATGGGGGGGTTGTTAAAAGTTTCTTCACTTCGACAACGGTTATTCTCGATTGTAGGAAACGTTGTCATACATGACCCAACAACAACAGCTTTGTTCCATTGTGAGATGTTGTCTCAACAACGATGACAAAACGTTGTCGAAATATTTTTAGATTTAAAAAAAATAAGAAAACAAATCACAATATATCAAATATGAAATTTATATATATATAAATGTAATTCACTTATTTACATTAAATCAATATTCATAATTGATCACAAACAAAAGACAAGGTCAAGAATATTCAGAAGACGATCACTCAAGCAAGGGACAATCGGAACCTTGGAGCCTTATCTAAGGCCTTGGTGTCGAACTCCCCAGAAGTTTCAAGATGGACTTAAGTTTGAGCTCGTGTTGCATGAGAGCATCAAGATTCCGAACATACATAAGAAGGCCTACGCTCACTTAAATTTGAGAAACTCACTAGTGCCCAGAAACTCTGGCATCACTTTGTCAATGACCTATTCCATACGCCTCTTAATAGAAGCCTCTGCTGATTTGTGCCGGCATTTGCAAGAAACCTGAAATCTCATGGATACCCTTTTAAAGTATGTACTGTAAAAATCGAGTTCATTGACATATCCTTTGATACCTCCAAGAGCAATCTTGCATATCAATCTTCCACTACATCTGCTAAGATACCTAGTACTTTATAAATAATTATAGCTTAGTAAAACCAAATAAATAAAATTCTAAGACATCCATAAAACCGGCTAAAACCTTTTGACGCCATCTTAACATGCAAACCGAGTCTCTAAAGAGCCCCACTTACCTCTCTTCATATTAATGGCAATGACCGGCATGACGCTTATGAGCTACCTTCTCTACTCTTCGGACAAAGAATGCAAAGCTTTTCCCACATCACTAAGAAAATATCGAACAGAGCAAGCAATAACAATAATCACCATGGACTTGCTGAAGGTCTGATTCTAGAAGGCATCCACTTGGCGATCATCATATGGTCACCCCCCATGCTGATGTTTACAGAACTCCTGGGTGTAATCAACATTTCAATCATGGATTCTTCAATATCAATGGGATACAAGTCATCTTTATCGTTCAGGATCTTTCCCATGTCTTCATCGTCTGACAAATGATCATCGACCTCGTCACCAAGTTGCTCCTCGGCACTAAAATCTTCTTCGTCCTCACAAGGATGCACAACATTCGACCAATGCAGAAAGATTGGTTTGATAATTCTACAAAAAGGTAGACAAGTGTTTTCAGCAAAATTGTTCCTAAAGCAAGCATATGAACTCATCTTCTTAAATGAGTATTATTTCTAATTGGTTGCAGAACACAAACCTGACCCTGTTTTTCAACAGACATGGGTCAAATGGAAAAAACATGTCAGTCTTTCCACTCCATCAAAATCCTTGGAGAGATCTGGCACGAGAAAGTTCTTAAAAAGAAAGTTTTCGGATGTCGTGAACAGAGAAGCAGCCGCCTGCTTCATAAATTCCTCCACAATAGAAGGCAGACAGACCTATTTCAGAGGTGGGGAACTTCATGAGAACAAGATAACTACGAAATCTTCATTGAAGTGTATTGGTCATGATAGTGTAATGGAAAATTTTCAAGAAAAAAAATAAATAATGTTACACCAAGATGCGTAACCTTTAACGGATCCAAAGGTTGTTGGAAAATAAGTTGCATAGGAAATCCAAAAATTAGCGATTTATGATCAGGATCATACAACATTTCCCCCATGCGGAAGCAGAGCACGTACATGATGGCCTATACAGAGCAGAACAAAATATTGTAAGGAAAAATCCAAATGCAAGAATCAATAAAAACTATAACTAAAACCAATTGGCTTTTGAAACAAAATATGATTCAGGAATACTGTGCACGGATACTCAAATCATGTATCACTTATTATTAGAAGTACCAAGCCTTGAACTGGACAAGAAACACAATTTACCTGGCAACCTGAATAAAAAAGCATATGGGCTTCTTGATTTAATGTTTTCTCTTCAGCATCAACTGACCAACAATATTCAACACACCACTTCACCAGCCTGAATGTACAAAAAATAAGTGGGAAAATAAAAAACTGTCAATATTTTGATACTAAAAAAACGTAATGATATTTATTTAGTAGGCAATAAAAGCTCTCTTTCGAGAACAAATAACTAGCTAGATAAGCAACTGAACTCATTCTACAATCTAAACAGTTACAAATTTTGGATGAGCACGAAAACAGACAACAGACTTCAGTGAGAAGTTGCATACAAATTTAATAATATGTTGAAATCTCTTCTTCCGACAACATTTACGAGTGAGAAATCAAACTGGACACTTTAAGAACGTAAGGAACACTTTAGTTTGAAGTCTGAACCTGCTTTGGTTGTGTAAATCTTGGTGGAAGAACTCTAGTACTTTCCTTCAACAATGTGCAGTTCAAAATTACATCTTTTTATGATGGTTGCGTTCAATTTGAGTCAAGTTCAATGGCTTGTATCGGTGGCTAGTATGAAATGTCCGGGTGGTAGAAACCATTCAAAATCAGTAATTAAGTTCATGTTAGAAATCAAACTGAAAGAGTGAAAATACCTACTTTAAAATACAGAGATGACAACAACTATCTTCCTACTGAGCTAATCCCTTCACCCGCACCTTTCCAACAACTTGTTTAGACAGATTCAAATGGATTAAGCTACCAAAAAAATTGAGACTCTGAAAATAATTATACCATCTGGTGAGGCAGCGATTATCTTTTTGAATTTTTATTGGTTTTGTTTATTATATGAGGCTGAAATATCAAACGTGTATGTAGTACCTGAACTCTCTTGGTTCGTCCATAGTGCACATCCCCGTCAAAATTTCTTTCGCTGAACTATAATAAGAGAATGATATGAAGAAGAATTAAATTAACAAAGGAGAATACACTCTCTAACTCATAACAAGATTGTAGTTGAAACAAGGCTCTAATCAACTATCTAACCTGTCCATTTGTCCTATTTTGCTTGAGCCAACATAGAACTCATTAATCTGCAACTTCTGGTTTTTTGTGCCCACATCGATCAATAGTTATAGGAAAGCACTGGAAAACAATAACACAGAATTCTTGATGAGAAGTAAGAAACAAAACCAGTTCCATGAGATGCCGTCCATCGTCAAAGTGCATCTTATTGCCTTATTCCGCAATAGTTGACATATCAACCTATTCAGCAATATACCATTTACTTATACCATTCACATGGCTATAATTATATAAAAGAGCTCAATTGATATCGACAAAAGAAGTGTAAAGATGACAACTAATTTTATTTTTTCTTCTGAATTTTCATCAAATGAGTATAACTAAAATAAAAATTCAAGTCATATGGATAAGCAGTTGAAGAAACAAACCATTAAAATTCTCAAGTTTGATATTAGATCAATAGCACGTCGAAGAGTTCAGCACCAGATCCCTCTCCAAACACTAATTCACCACCACTAGTTCAGTCCATCTAAACACCGCCACTATCAGCGAGCTAGTTACCATCATCACCAGCGCTTTCTCTAGCTCCTTCAATTCCCTATCCAAGCAAATCAAACACTTTCGATTAGGTTAAGAAATATAAGTCAGGCATTTGATGAGCCATTTTAACAAACAAAAATGATTGAATAATTAAGATATGGGAAGAAATGTTACCAGCAGTAAGGAAACTTATGTTGTATTGCATCCTCTTATGAGATGTACCTCTAGACTTATTCTTCTTCTTGTCCTTTTTAGCTACCATAAGCTAAAAATCCGTAAATCTAACCTGCAACAAAATCACAAACAAAAAATTATTAAACTAAGAAACACACTGATTCAAAATCAGAAAAATGGCGATAGAATTGAGAGAAGATTGGAATTTAAATTGAGAGTTGATTGAAATTAAAATAACAAACAACTAACAATCTGAAACAGAAATCCTATCTGAAATTGAAGATGGCTGAGATTGAAATTAAAAAAAAAAAAAAAGTTAGTGTTTACAACCGAAACTGAAGCTTAAAGAAAATCAAGGTTTTAATTGAAATTGAAATCCGAGTTTCAGATGAAAATCAAACCCGATCTATCGAAACTCAGATTTTGGTTTTTAAATATCACCAGAAATACAAAAATGAGAACGAATAATAAGTACCAAAAGCTTCTTCTCAGTGAAAAATAGATTCAATTACATCGAACTAAAATCAATTCGAAAACCCTAATTCCAATATCCAAATGGAAAATCAATTTATATATGGTTTTTCTTGGAGTTAGTATAGAGATGGAAGAGTGTATGTGTTGAAATGAAAATCTACAGGAAGATGTGGGTTTGTAACCAAAACCAAATCAGGGACTCAATTGAAGTTAAAAAGGGAAAATATGAAGAAGAGAGTGAGAGGCAGAGAGAATAAGAGTACTGGTATCTCTCTCGAGTATAGATAGGTTAGAAGGTTAATGTGAGTTAGAATCTCTAAAACAAAGTAAACTAGATCTAAGGGCCGTGATTTTAAGTTAGTGCCTTTATCACGTGTATGGATATTAGGAAATAACCTCTGATAGATAAATGGACAACACATATCATTCAACAATGTTTATTAAAATAAAGTGTTGTTGAAAAGTCTCTTTTCTACAACGTCTCGCGAAACATTGTCGATTGTCTGTTGTCAAAAGCCATTTTTCTTGTAGTGATCCAGGTCTCATCCTTCAAGGGCTAGTTCTTCCCCTTCATTATTCTTGTTGCTTAGTCGTCCTGATGTCCTTGTAGACTCATATTTACTTTTTTCTTCACCAGTTAACATTCCGCATGTCTTTTTTTTTTTTTTTTTTTTGGAATGATTGAATGAGGTACTTTTGTTGCAATATGATGGGTAATAGTTTTCTGGGTTAGTTTGATGTATTTCTCTGATATCCTGGAGAACTTATTCGGAAAGAGATGTATTACATTTTTTTTTTGACGAAAAAGAGATTCCGAGGAAGAATACGAACGGTGTATTCATCTTGGGGAAATATAAATATCAAGAGAAATTGTTGAAGGGAATACTAAAAGGAGCATGACTGGGAAGTACAGTATTTTAAGGAGTGGAGGCCCTGAGCCTTCGTGAGTGAATTATCACGCCTTCAGGTGCGTCGGAGTTAATGAGCTTGCAATATCCTCCTAAAAGGACGTCCACCACCAGATATGGTTCATCTTCTCTCCCGTTGGGCGAATCAATCTGAATATCCATTTTTACCATCATCTTCCCTGCTTGAAATGAGTTTGCCTTGACCACCACATCTCCGATTGAAAACGGGATCCGGTTTTGCTCAACCATTTTAGTCTTGGCTTCGTTGGTTTCAATGGAAGTTTCCAAGCTTTTCGCAAAGTGCTCAAATGGCCTAGCTCCCCATTCACACTTCTTGACAGTTTTCATGCCAATAGTCGCGTCGAGTCCCCATGAAAGGATGGGTAAAGGAATGACTGAGTGTAGAGGAGGTTGTTCAGTCAGGCTTACTTGCGTTTGAAATCCATGAGCTATCTCCAGCAGGTCTCCCCCGGACGTCTGGGTTCCTTTGGTAGTTCGTTGATGCGATAACCAGTGGGATGATCCGTTGGGAACTCCTTCAGGAATGGACATCGGTAGAGGATGCGCATCTAGTTTCGCTTTGTTGTCGAGTACCCACAGACGTCCCAATATTATGTCATGACCCAGTTCTATGACAATGTGGAATTTGCTATATGTTACAGCATCTCCCACCTTGAACTCAAGGTTAATGTAGCCATGCGCCTTCAAAGTTTCTCCTCTCGGGTCCTTAATTACATACGGGGAATGGGTAGCGTCTTGTTTTGTAAATCCCGCTACCTTTAACGTCTTAAAAGTAACAATGTTGAGGCCAAAGGCCATTTCGATGAGTGTGTTGTCAAGTTCGATACCTCTTAAATGATACGTGGTCATCAGTCCCTAGTTCTTTCCTTCGGCTCCGCTCGTTTGGGAAGCTTGTGTCCCTGGCATGGTTTTCGGGGAGAGAAAAAGTCGTTTGCCGGATACGACACGATTGAGAGCTGCGAAAATATCTTGGCGCTGCACCTTGGAAAGATAAAGAATTTCGCATACATGCTGCATCATGGATTGTACCGTCTCGTGCAGGGAGTCCCCAGGGGACCCGCAGTTCCTTATTGGGAGTGGGTCTCGATGTACTCCCTCGTTCCCTAGCTGGAGATCTCCCGCTTCTATCTTTTCTTTGAAAATATGCTTTAGGTTGTTGCAATCACTGGTCGGGTGGTGAATGAACCTGTGGTAATGGAAGTACTTGGGTTTTGCCATCTCGGCCTCTGTTGGTGGACGTCTGGGAGGCGGCAGCCTGATAACATCATCTTGAACCCAGGCCTTCAGGAGGTCGATTACCTCCTCCATGGGAAATGGGAAGCCGAGAGTATTCCCTTCAGCTTCATGATGATACATGGGAGTTTTAGTGGCAGTCTTCCGTGGCAGGGCCACCCGTTATACCGATGATTCACATTTCGGCTGGTAACCTGTAGCTGGGGCCTTCCTTTTTCCCCTTTCGCTCACTATGTTCACGGAGGGTGAGCCAACGTTAAATTGCTTGCTGGTGAGGCGTATATTCCCTCGAGTCTCACGGGCGTCTTCAACTCGAGTTTACCTAGTTCTCTCCAGTAATGATGGCGCTGTCGTTGCGGATCTTCTAGAGGCTTCATGGAGTTTGGAGAATGTTTGAAAGCGCAAGTATTCTAGCAAGGCGCGGAAAATAGGAACCATAATATTGATGCAAGCGTTCACCAGTTGTTTTTCAGTCACGTTTGGGTCGTGACAGTCAAGTGCTTGGACCCTGAACCTTTTGACAAAGTCGTTCGGATATTCGTTATCCCACTGATACATTCTCCCAAGGTCTGAGAAGGTGACTTGTTCGGACACGAAGAAGTACTTTCTGTAAAACGCTGTGACCATGCTGCCCCAGTTGGGAATATTGTCTGGCGGGATGCTGTTGTACCATGTATACGCCCTTCCGGTGAGTGATTTTGAGAATTCCCTTAGGTGAAGAACATGATTATACTCTTGTTCACCTAGGGATTCCAAGAAACGGGAAACATGCTCATGTGCATTACCGGTACCATCGTACATGGTAAATTGAGGATAGGAGTACCCCCTTGGAAGAGGAATTCTTTGCATTTCCGATGGGTAAGGGGGTTGGTGTTGATGCATGTGCAGTTCATCATTTTTGATTCGGTTACAGAGAAGTTGCTCCAAATATTCCCGCGTGACGAAGTTGGACGGCTGACACTACGGAAAAAAACAGTAATCTACAACCCCAAAAATCAGTTGTCGTACATATACGACAACGTTTATCCATAGGTTGCATAGGGGGGGGGGGTTGTAGAAAGTCCTCCAATCTATACAACTCTTCAGATGAGTCGTAAACATAGTTGTGGTTTAGTCTTGTACAATGTTTGTTTCAGTTGTCAAAGTATTTTGAAACTTGATCTTAATGCCTAACACAACCCATACCTGGGTTGTGAAAATAAATCATACACTACCGTTGTTTGGGTTGTAGGACATTCTTCCACAACTATGGTTAGAGTTGTATGACATCTCGTTGACAACAATGGGATGAGTTGTATGCCATCTCGTTGACAATTCTAATTCTGAGTTGTGGTACATATTGGATTTTTTAATTTTTTTTTTTTGAGAATTCAGATACAAAATTAAATCTATAATACTTAAATAACCATCTATTTACCAGAAGCAAAATACATAAATTTGCTTCTACCAGCTCAACTCTGTATTACAGTATCACCAGAATTGCGCCAACATCTGCAGCTCAGTTTCATACACTGCAACCATAAGCATACATCTAGTTCATACACATCTCATTAAATAAATCAATGCAACTACCTCCATATCTGTCAGTCCCAGTTCAAATAATTGTTTGTCTTCTAGTGCTAGCATTGTTGTTGCTGGCAGTGTCTTCTAGATTATATTATTATCTTTTTCTTTGGGGATGGGACTGCCTTAGTCTTGGCAGCCTTTCTTACCTGCAACATAAAATGCAGAACTCAGATAAAATGATAATACGATGATGCAGACAACTTGAACAGATGCAGCAATGTAAAGGAGAAACTAAAAATTATAGCTGGAAGTAAAGAACTAAGTTGCAAGATATATATGCAAACGAATTCACATCTCCGTAATTACAAAAGCTACTTTCAAGATAAGTAAGCACAGACCACTTAAAATTTTTAAACACTGAACCATAAAGATAAGCATGCACTTACTTCATTGTTTGCCTTCGCAGACAAATCGGTCCTCACCATTTTTTAACACGTACAACTACAAAAACAGGTCCAAAATTAGAAACAATCCCAGCTATGCAAAACACACACAATACTAAACAAGGTGTGCCAAGCAATATGCGTGTAGTGAATCTTACTCTATTGCACTACTAGCAAACACTTTGCTTCTCTACCCAATTTAAAATTCTTAATTAGACACAACTACTTAACAAACTTGCATCCCATATGCTTTGTAAAAAACCGCGCATTCTAAAACCTTCAACAAATACTTGTAGAAAGTCCTCAAATCTATACAACTCTTCAGATGAGTCGTAAAGATAGTTGTGGTTTAGTCTTGTACAATGTTTGTTTCAGTTGTCAAAGTATTTTGAAACTTGATCTTAATGCCTAACACAACCCATACCTGGGTTGTGAAAATAACTCATACACTACCGTTGTTTGGGTTGTAGGACATTCTTCCACAACTATGGTTAGAGTTGTATGACATCTCGTTGACAACAATGGGAAGAGTTGTATGCCATCTCATTGACAATTCTAATTCTGAGTTGTGGTACATATTGGATTTTTTAATTTTTTTTTTTTTTTTGAGAATTCAGATACAAAATTAAATCTGTAATACTTAAATAACCATCTATTTACCAGAAACACAATACATAAATTTGCTTCTACCAGCTCAACTCTGTATTACAGTATCACCATAATTACGCCAACATCTGCAGCTCAGTTTCATACACTGCAACCATAAGCATACATCTAGTTCATACACATCTCATTCAATAACTCAATGCAACTACCTCCATATCTGTCAGTCCCAGTTCAAATAATTGTTTGTCTTCTAGTGCTAGCATTGTTGTTGCTGGCAGTGTCTTCTAGATTGTATTATTATCATTTTCTTTAGGGATGGGACTGCCTTAGTCTTGGCAGCCTTTCTTACCTGCAACATAAAATGCAGAACTCAGATAAAATGATAAGACGATGATGCAGACAACTTGAACAGATGCAGCAATGTAAAGGAGAAACTAAAAATTATAGCTGGAAGTAAAGAACTAAGTTGCAATATATATATGCAAACGAATTCACATCTCCGTATTTACAAAAGCTACTTTCAAGATAAGTAAGCACAGACCACTTAAAAATATTAAACACCGAACCATAAAGATAAGCATGCACTTACTTCATTGTTCTCCTTCGCAGACAAATCGGTCCTCACCATTTTTTAACACGTACAACTACAAAAACAGGTCCAAAATTAGAAACAATCCCAGCTGTGCAAAACACACACAATACTAAACAAGGTGTGCCAAGCAATATGCGTGTAGTGAATCTTACTCTATTGCACTACTAGCAAACACTTTGATGCTCTACCCAATTTAAAATTCTTAATCAGACACAACTACTTAACAAACTTGCATCCCATATGCTTTGTAAAAAACCGCGCATTCTAAAACCTTCAACAAATACTTGTAGAAAGTCCTCCAATCTATACAACTCTTCAGATGAGTCGTAAAGATAGTTGTGGTTTAGTCTTGTACAATGTTTGTTTTAGTTGTCAAAGTATTTTGAAACTTGATCTTAATGCCTAACTCAATCCATACCTGGGTTGTGAAAATAACTCATATACTACCGTTGTTTGGGTTGTAGGATATTCGTCCACAACTATGGTTAGAGTTGTATGACATCTCATTGACAACAATGGGAAGAGTTGTATGACATCTCGTTGACAATTCTAATTCTGAGTTGTGGTACATATTGGATTTTTTTTAATTTTTTTTTTTTGAGAATTCAGATACAAAATTAAATCTGTAATACTTAAATAACCATTTATTTACCAGAAACACAATACATAAATTTGCTTCTACCAGCTCAACTCTATATTACAGTATCACCATAATTACGCCAACATCTGCAGCTCAGTTTCATACACTGCAACCATAAGCATACATATAGTTTATACACATCTCATTCAATAACTCAATGCAACTACCTCCATATCTGTCAGTCCCAGTTCAAATAATTGTTTGTCTTCTAGTGCTAGCATTGTTGTTGCTGGCAGTGTCTTCTAGATTGTATTATTATCTTTTTCTTTGGGGATGGGACTGCCTTAGTCTTGGCACCCTTTCTAACCTGCAACATAAAATGCAGAACTCAGATAAAATGATAAGACGATGATGTAGACAACTTGAACAGATGCAGCAATGTAAAGGAGAAACTAAAAATTATAGCTGGAAGTAAAGAACTAAGTTGAAAGATATATATGCAAACGAATTCACATCTCCGTATTTACAAAAGCTACTTTCAAGATAAGTAAGCACAGACCACTTAAAATTTTTAAACACTGAACCGTAAAGATAAGCATGCACTTACTTCATTGTTTTCCTTCGCAGACAAATCGGTACTCACCATTTTTTAACACGTACAACTACAAAAACAGGTCCAAAATTAGAAACAATCCCAGCTGTGCAAAACACACACAATACTAAACAAGGTGTGCCAAGCAATCTGCCTGTAGTGAATCTTACTCTATTGCACTACTAGCAAACACTTTGCTGCTCTACCCAATTTAAAATTCGTAATCAGACACAACCACTTAACAAACTTGCATCCCATATGCTTTGTAAAAAACCGCTCATTCTAAAACCTTCAACAAATACTTGTCAGTCAGAAGAAACTACAACCTTATAACATCCTTGAAAACAGCACGAGGGTCAAAGATTCAGATATCATAAAACATTCACCTTTGATTCAAATTAAACAACCAATAGCTCTACAGAAATATAACAATCTCCTCTACAATTTTTATTAAGACATCATGACCTGAATCAGTCTCTAGCATACCTATACAAGTCCATAAAGACGCCTAGTCACCGCAGTTACAAGCAATTTTCCAGATTTCATAATAACTCTAAAATTATCAAAACTTAATCAATTCAACTTTAAAACAAGCAAAAAAAAATCTCTAAAGTTTGATAGTTCAATATATTTTAATCCCTACATAAGAACTAAGGCAAATCCAAACACCTTACTCAACCCAGTTTGATTATAACTTACTTCATTCTCAACTTATAACATCCTTGAAAACAGCACGAGGGTCAAAGTTTCGGGGTGCATAAAACATTTATCTTTGATTCAAATTGAACAAAAAATATCTCCATAGAAAGATAAAAATCTCCTCTACAATTTTATTAAGACATCATGGACTAAATAGGTATTTAGCATACCTATAAAAGTCCATAAAGACGCCTACTCACCGCAGTTACAAGCAATTTCCAGATTTCAGCCTTGAAACTCCACCGAACTTTCCCTTCTTTTGTTGGAGTTTATCTTTCTCTCTTCTCAACTGAGTTATAGCCTTGCAACTCCACCGAATTTTCACCAATTCGAAACCCATCTCAATCTAACCAATTGTAGCAGCAACCCCTGTACACAGATTCATCTAACAACAAATGAGTTTGAAATTGCACATGAGTTCATTCAGGAAATTATTCAAACAGTTTGTGTGCCATGATCTGGTGGTGTTGTCATCAGTGAAGGAAGCAACTTCTACACACTCCATTTCCCTGCAAAACTTGAATATAACACATACCCATCAGCCACAACAACAACAACCCAAATTCACCCAAATCAACCCCAATCTCTGCCCATTTCTCTTTATCCTTGTTGGTCTCAAATGAAGCTCTTGAGCCTTGATTTTGACTATCGAACCCATAGCTGGAAGTGATGATAAGCTTGATCGACGGCAAGCTGAAACTGGTTGTAACAAGAGGGAGTCTTCTTGTTGTAAACTGAAATGAAAATTGGGTATTCACATGTTCAATTGGTTTATGAAAATTGAACCAATTGAAGCATAGAAAACTTGGGTTAGGGTTGAATTTTTCTATGATTAGAGATGGTGAGATAATAGGTACTAGTGTTCTTAATTAGATATGGATTTGATGGTGAGAAGTTGCTGCTGTTGATTGTTACCGAGAAGAAATAAGGGGTTTTGCGTAATATGAATCAGAGAAAGGGAGAGTTAACGAGAGAGATTGAGAGAATATGATGAAGAAGAGGGATCGAGAGTTTAATATCTGTTTCATCACAAAAGCAGCAAAAATTAACAATTTCAGAATCCCCACTCTACCAGGAAAACTAAAATCCGTGAACCTTACCTTCAACAAAATCAAAAATCATCAGTTTATCAGATTCAGAAAACACATAGATTCAAAATCAAAATAAAATGAGAAGATTTTACCCAGTTCATCACCAGTTTATCAGATTCACCAGTTTATCAGATTCATAAAACACGATAGAATTGAGAGCAAGAGAATTAGATTTACCCATGATTGCAGATTAGGGATGAAGAAAGTTGTTCTTCTCTTTGGATTTTTGCTGGGGAGGCGAGGAGAGATGGATTGAAAGCTCTTCAGTGAATTATGAGTCTCCGGTTTGATCTGTATGAGTGAAAAAGAAATCGGTAGCATATTACTTAATTGAAGTTGGGTATCGTTTGATTTATGGTTTGTATAAGCCGGATCTGAGGTATTCGATTGATGAGTTTCTGTTACTGAGGTTGTGATGATTTTCACCGGTAATTGCAGATGAGAACTAAGATGGGTCTTTTTTTTTTGTTAAGTCGATTCAATCAAGAATGAAGATGAAGAAGAGGGATTTAGAGAATTAAAATGATCGACGGATCATGTTTCGTCTGATTCCCTCATGCGGATCAAGAAACAATCTTAACGGTTGATATTTTATTTAGGATGCTCATGCGGATTGAGAGCAAGTATGTTTCTATTTGTGTTAACACAAACTCATGTTTTCTGTTTAATTATGAACCTTCAACATGAAAAAAAAACCAAAAAAAATATTAATAAATTTAGGACATTGTTATAGACATTCTGATATAAAAATAAATCCAAAAACTGTATAAGAATGAATCGGTAAAATGAAAAATGAATTCGATAATTGGTGTGTTTCTTTGTGCTTTCTCTTTGTGTTTTTGTGCTATATCTTTGTGCTTCCGGTTTGAATTTCGACTAGTCGCATACAAATTATGAACTTATAAGCTTCGGGAGGGTTGTGACTTCAAACTTAGCATGATACATCATCGAAATCGATAAATATGAAGCTCAGTGTTGATTCGAACTTCAAATGTGGTATACGGCTTACCATTTACAGGTAAGATTCCTTTGGAATATTCCCCGAAACATTAAACCAACCCTATTCTGGCATATTGTATGCAAACCCTGGCTCCGAAATCGAAACCTGGCCGTCAGTGGACTACTATAAGTCGTTTTTTCCGTAAGAACGATGAATCCATCCATTTACAGGTAAGATTCCTTTGGAATATTCCACGAAACAATAAACCAACCCTACCTTGGCATATTGTATGCAAACCTTAGCTCCGAGATCGAAACCTGGCCGTCAGTGGACTACTATAAGTCTGAAATTTCATAAGAACGATGAATCCATCTATTTACAGGTAAGATTCCTTTGGAATATTCCCCGAAACATAAAACCAACCCTATTCTGGCATATTGTATGCAAACCCCCGGCTCCAAATCGAAACTCGACCAAATCAGGTGGACTACTATAAGTCCGATATTTCATAAGAACGATGAATCCATCCATTTACAGGTAAGATTCCTTTTGAATATTCCCCGAAACATTAAACCAACCCTATTCTGACATATTGTATGCAAACCCTGGCTCCAAAATCGAAACTTGGCCGTCAGTGGACTACTATAAGTCGGAACTTTCGTAAGAACGATGAATCCATCCATTTACAGGTAAGATTCCTTTGGAATATTCCATGAAACATTAAACCAACCCTATTCTGGCATATTGTATGCAAACCTTAGCTCCGAGATCGAAACCTGGCCGTCAGTGGACTACTATAAGTCTGAAATTTCGTAAGAACGATGAATCCATCCATTTACAAGTAAGATTCATTTGGAATATTCCACAAAACAATAAACCAACCCTATTCTGGCATATTGTATGCAAACCTTAGCTCCGAGATCGAAACCTGGACGTCAGTGGACTACTATAAGTAGGAACTTTCGTAAGAACGATGAATCCATCCATTTACAGGTAAGATTACTTTGGAATATTCCACGAAACAATAAACCAACCCTATTCTGGCATATTGTATGAAAACCTTAGCTCCGAGATCGAAACCTGGACGTCAGTGGACTACTATAAGTCGGAACTTTCGTAAGAACGATGAATCCATCCATTTACAGTTAAGATTACTTTGGAATATTCCACGAAACAATAAACCAACCCTATTCTGGCATATTGTATGCAAACCTTAGCTCCGAGATCGAAACATGGCCGTCAGTGGACTACTATAAGTCCGAAATTTCATAAGAACGATGAATCCATCCATTTACAGGTAAGATTCCTTTTGAATATTCCCCGAAACATTAAACCAACCTTATTATGGCATATTGTATGCAAACCCTGGCTCCAAAATCGAAACCTGGCCGTCAATGGAGTACTATAAGTCGGAAATTTCGTAAGAACGATGAATCCATCCATTTACAGGTAAGATTCCTTTGGAATATTCCACGAAACAATAAACCAACCCTATTCTGGCATATTGTATGCAAACCTTAGCTCCGAGATCGAAACCTGGCCGTCAGTGGACTACTATAAGTCTGAAATTTCGTAAGAACGATGAATCCATCCATTTACGAGGGTAAGATTACTTTGGAATATTCAAACAATAAACCAACCCTA
The DNA here is from genome assembly GCA_023529315.1 of Papaver bracteatum. Lineage (NCBI taxonomy): Eukaryota > Viridiplantae > Streptophyta > Magnoliopsida > Ranunculales > Papaveraceae > Papaver > Papaver bracteatum. The sequence continues at coordinate 1,212,754 of JAJJWX010000177.1, forward strand.
TTATGGCATATTATATGACCTAGCTCCAAGATACCTGGCCGCGTTGGAGTACTATAAGTCCGAAATTTCATAAGAACGATGAATCCATCCATTTACAGTAAGATTACTTTGGAATATTCCAAACATTAAACCAAACAATAAACAAGATCGAAACATTGAGTACTATAAGTCTGAAATTTAGTAAGAACGATGCATCCATTTATATGCAAACCTTATTCTCGGCATATTATATGCAAACCTCCGAGATCGAAACCTGGCCGTCAGTGGGCTGCTATAAGTCCGAAATTTCATAAGAACGATGAATCCATCCATTACAGGTAAGATTCCTTTTGAATATTCCCCGAAACATTAAACCAACCTTATTATGGCATATTGTATGCAAACCTTGGCTCCAAAATCGAAACCTGGCCGTCAGTGGAGTACTATAAGTTGGAAATTTAGTAAGAACGATGAATCCATCCATTTACAGGTAAGATTCCTTTGGAATATTCCACGAAACAATAAACCAACCCTATTCTGGCATATTGTATGCAAACCTTAGCTCCGAGATCGAAACCTGGCCGTCAGTGGACTACTATAAGTCCGAAATTTCTTAAGAACGATGAAATCCATCCATTTACATGTAAGATTCCTTTTGAATATTCCCAGAAACATTAAACGAGACTACCCTTATCAGAAATAATTTAAGTAAATGTTACTGACTGTGAAAATGACCATATTACCCTTATTGGAAAAAAGTGCAATAAATATTACGGAGACCGTGAAAAATGACCAGACTACCCTTATCAAAAATCAGTAATGTAAATATTACGGACTGTGAAAAGGACCGTAATACCCTTATTGGAAAGAAGTGAAATAAATATTATGGAGACTGTGAAAATGACCAAACTACCCTTATTGAAAATAAATAATGTAAATATTATAGACTGTGAAAATGACCATATTACCCTTATTGGAAAAAATGACCATAACTACCCTTATTGAAAATAAATAAAGTAAATGTAAATATTCGAAAGTAAATATTCAGTTGTGAAAATGACCATATTACCCTTATTATGGTCATTTTCACAGTCTGTAATATTTATTCTACCTTTTTTTTGATAAGGGTAATATGGTCATTTTCACAGTCTCCATAATATTTATTGCGTGTATTTCCAATAAGGGTAATATGGTAACATTTACTTTACTTATTTTCGATAAGGGTAATATGGTCATTTCCCGATCTCCATACTATTTATTGCACTTATTTCTAATAAGGGTAATATGGTTATTTTTGATCTCCATAATATTTATTGCGTGTATATTCAATAAGGGTAATATGGTCATTTTCATAGTGTGTTAGATGAAAATTGATTTCATTTATTGCACTTATTTCCAATAAAGGTAATATGGTCATTTTCACAGTCTGTAACATTTACTTTACCTATTTTTTATAAGGGTATTATGGTCATTTTCACAGTCCGCGTAATATTTATTGCACTTTTTCCAATAAGGGTAATATGGTCATTTTCACAGTCTGTAACATTTACTTTACTTATTTTCGATAAGGGTAATATGGTCATTTTCCCAGTCTACATAATATTTATTGCACTTATTTCTAATAAGGGTAATATGGTTATTTTCACAGTCTCCATAATATTTATTGCGTGTATATTCAATAAGGGTAATATGGTCATTTTCATAGTGTGTTAGATGAAGACAGATTTCATTTATTGCACTTATTTCCAATAAAGGTAATATGGTCATTTTCACAGTCTGTAACATTTACTTTACCTATTTTTTATAAGGGTATTATGGTCATTTTCACAGTCCGCGTAATATTTATTGCACTTTTTCCAATAAGGGTAATATGGTCATTTTCACAGTCTGTAACATTTACTTTACTTATTTTCGATAAGGGTAATATGGTCATTTTCCCAGTCTACATAATATTTATTGCACTTATTTCTAATAAGGGTAATATGGTCATTTCACAGTCTGTAATATTTAATTTATTTTTTTCGATAAGGGTATTCTGGTCATTTTCACAGTCTCCATAATATTTATTGCATTTATTTGCAATACGTGTAATATGGTTTAATTTCATTTTTTTCATTTATTTCAACTCATCTCACTTGAGCCTCATTCTTTTTTTCATTTTTTTTTTACAACTCTTATAAGGGTTGTGATAGTAATAATAAAAAAAATAGGACAAAATTACCAATATTGAGAGGAAGGAATAATGGTTAAGGGATTGTGCTAACACCTAGTAGACTTGCGTTCGAATCTCTCAAACACCATTTTTCCAAAAGATATTTTTTTTTATCTTCAACAACCCTTACAAGTGTTGTCATAGAGTTATTCACTACCTTCACGAGATGAGTTGTTAAAGTCTAAAGGTGGTCACTACTCTTTTCACAAAAACGTTGTGATTTTGATTCTCATCACGACTCTTTGTTCCTCTTTGGTCCTAAGAGTTAGACGTTTTTATACTTTGACAACCTTTGTTTGACAAAAGTTGTCAAACATACCACCTTTCACAACCTTAAATATACGAGTTGTGAAGTTACAGTTGTAGATTACTGTTTTTCCCGTAGTGTATGATCTCTTTCCACTGGGATTCTAGGGAGAATTTACTCATATGTGGAGGCGTGTTCCGTTGAGGTGCTAGCGTTTAGGTCGTTGGAGACGTTCCTAAACGGCTTTGGAGGGCGCGACTCACGTGGTAGCCGTTCTGTCAGAGTCTTGAGAAAGACGAGTACTTATTTCTGTGTTGAAACCATATCCATATGAGCTCTAGCAAGCATCTCCTGTCGTTCCATCAAATCATCGATGGTGACATAAGGACGGCTTCCCCTAGTTCCTCCGGTGTCTCGTCCCGTCGGTGGGGTAGCTGGAACTTTGGTTGCGGTTGGAGGTGTCATGCTAGATGTGGCACTGGGACTTGCAGCAGCGGCTCTGGCTCTGGTGGCGTAACGCCCAAGGAGGTGTTTTTATTAACGTGATTAGAGGGTAGTGCAGAGACACTTGAGGCGGCGGCGGCGGCTCTGGCCCTAGTGATTGGCGGCGTTACACTTGAGGGAGTGTTTTCGGAGTTTCCACAGTCAGTAGGTGTTGTAACGACGTTATTGGGAGAGACATTAACATCAGGAACGTGCTCTGTGCTGGTGTTCTCGGAAGCCGCTCCGGACCTGAGTTCCACCATATTAGTTTTGCTATTTGGGAAAATAAATTAGGAGTTTAGAGTTGATATTGTAACCGATAGACCAATCCTCACGCTATGGTTGCCAATTGTTTATGGGTGAAAATAGTTTCCACCGGTTTTGGTAATTGCAGGTGTGAAGGTGAGAAACAGTTTAAACCCTAAACAATGTACTGCAAGGGAGTACTTTTAAGTTCGAGAGATCAATCTGTACAAGTCCGGCCTAAACCAAGAAATGGTCATTCCAGACTTGCTTCGGTCACAAAATGGAGGAGAAGGGCTGGTTTAGGGAGGGAAGCGAAGAGAGTGTTAAGACCAGAATAATTCTAGATTAGCACTTCACTTGTATCAGAAGGTGAAAGCTTTAGGAAAGCTAGCAAGAATTTCTTTTCTGAGTGCGGTGTTTTTCTCCTGACCAAGAACTTGTGTGCTGGTGGAAATAGGTAAACCTATTTATACAAGTCAAGAAAAAAACGTACTCTGGCCTCATAATAGAAGGAAACTGTTGATTTAAATGGGAAGAGGTGGTAACGCCTGGCATTGATGGGATTTAATAGAATTAATGTCCCATTATGGAGGAGCGTTTCACCGTTGCTTCTTTAATTTACTGACCGCCTTACTCCCATTACACTATCTTAAAACGGGCATTTGTGTATGCCTCACGCTATAGACCACCAAACCAAAACCCTAATGAGCATCCCCCAGTTGGTGTTGATGTCTCGAATGTTTTGGAAGACATGTAAAACGTTGTTGTGGATTGTCAAGTCGAGCTTGAGGAACTTGCTAGCCAGGTGACCTTCGACGGTCGAGATGTTTCATCTTGAAAGGAGGGGAAACCGTTGATCATTGCATGCCTTCTCTTTGGTATTCGTGTAGCGAGGTCCAATAGGGTGGCATGTCTAGGGTGTGTTCAGACTTGGAATGACGAGTCAAGGGTTTTCCATGGCGCTAGGTGCGCGACCAAGCTATGGTTTCAGGTCTAAGGTTGTGAGGGGACTTTAGACGGCCATGATTTTCTCCTGGGATTGAAGGGCAACCGTTGATGGTCGCCTGGCTTCAATTTGGTATCCGCATGGGGAAGGCCAGTAGGGTATCACGGCATGAAGGGCCATGGTGGGGGCGTGTTTATCATGGTGCAGCTAGCTTGGCTAGGTGCGTGACCAAGCTAGGGATAAAGTCATGAGGAGACTTTATACGACCAGGATTTTCTCCTGGGATTGAAGGGAAACCGTTTATGGGCTCCTGGCTTCAATTTGGTAGCCGTATGGGTAAGGCCAGTAGGGTGGAACGGCATGAAGGGCCATGGTGAGGCGTGTTTAGCACGGCGAGACTAGCTTTTCTAGGTGCATGACCAAGCTAGGGATAAGGTCATGAGGAGACTTTATTCGGCCAGGATTTGCTCCTGGGATTGAAGAGCAACCGTTGATGGGAGCCTGGCTTCAATTTGCCAGTCGCATGGGGAAGGCCAGTAGGGTGGCGCCGCACGAAGGGCCATGGTGAGGTGTGTTTAGCATGGTGCGTCTACCTTGGATAGGTACGTGACCAAGCTAGGGATAAAGTCACGAGGAGACTTTATACGGCCATGATTCGCTCCTGGGATTGAAGGGCAACCATTGATGGCGCCTGGCTTCAATTTGGTTTAGAAACCCTAATTGGTTCCCTTCACTAGAACCGCTACAGAATTCTAGTACAGACTCGAATTTCGATGGTTCGCCCCTCAAATCAACCGGAAAAGAATTTCCAATCTCCTCTCGCGAGGATATTTAGGTTTTGAACTCGTTCGGGGTGGGGGGGGGGGGGCAAAACAGCCCGAAAGAAAGACTCAAGAAATTTCATGAGGGACAACGGCATGGCCAGGTTATCATGGCATGCCTTGGCGTAGCTAGGTTGGCATATGGGGACAAATGTTTTCCATGGGTACATGGCATGGTTAGGGCCAAGTTATGGCGCAACTAGCTCGGGCTAGGTGTGGCTGGCATGATTTTCCATCGGCACACGAGACGTGGCTAGCATGGCTAGGGCGGTGGCATGGTGCAATTGGCATGGCGCTACTAGCTTGGGCTAGGCGTGGATGGCATGATTTGCCATTGGCACGCGGGATGTAGCTAGGATAGTTGAAATGCTTTGGCACGGTAGGGTGTGGCTGGCATGATTTTCCATTGGCACACGAGATGCGGTTAGCATAGCTAGGGCCATGGCGCGGCTAGCTTGGGCTAGGCGTGGATGAAATGATTTTACATTGGCACGCAGTGTGGGGCTAGCATGGTTGGCATGCTTTATCACGGTAGGGTGTGGCTCGCATGATTTGCCATTGGCACACGAGGTGCGGTTAACATAGCTATGGCCATGGCACGGTGCGATTGGCATGGCGCAACTAGCTTGGGCTAGGCGTGGATGGAATGATTTTCCATTGGTATGCAGGGTGGGACTAGTATGGTTTGCATGCTTTGGCGCGGTAAGGTGTGGCTGACATGATTTTCCATTGGCACACGAGATGCGGTTAGCATAGATAGGGCCATGGCACGGTGCGATTGGCATGGCGCGGCTAGCTTGGGCTAGGCGTGGCTGGCATGATTTTCCATTGGCACGCAGGGTGCGTCTAGCATGGTTGGCATGCTTTGTCACGGTAGGGTGTGTCTGGCATGATTTGCCATTGGCACACGAGGTGCGGTTATCATATCTAGGGACATGGAACGGTGCGATTGGCAGGGAACGACTAGCTTGGTCTAGGCGTGGCTGGCATGATTTGCCATTGGCACGCAGGGTGCTTCTAGCATGGTTTGCATGATTTGGCGCGGTAGGGTGTGGCTGACATGATTTGCCATTGGCACACGAGATGCGGTTAGCATAGCTAGGGCCATGGAACGGTGCGATTGGCATGGCGCAGCTAGCTTGGTCTAGGCGTGGCTGGCATGATTTGCCATTGGCACGCAGTGTGCGGATAGCATGGTTGGCATGCTTTGTCATGGTAGGGTGTGGCTGGCATGATTTGACATTGGCACACGAGATGCGGTTAGCATAGCTAGGGCCATGGCACGGTGCGATTGGCATGGCACGGCTATATTGGGCTTGGCGTGGCTGGCGTGATTTTCCTTTGGCACGCGGGGTGCGGCTGGCATGGTTTGTGTGCTTTGGCGCGGTAGGTTGTGGTTGGCATGATTTTCCATTGGCACACGAGATGCGGTTAGCATAGCTAGGGTCATGGAACAGTGCGATTGGCATGGCGCGGCTAGCTTGGGCTGGCGTGATTTGCCATTGGCACGCAGTATGCGACTAGCATGGTTGGCATGCTTTGTCATGGTAGGGTGTGGCTGGCATGATTTGCCATTGGCACACGAGGTGCGGTTAGCATAGCTAGGGCCATGGAACGGTGCGATTGGCATGGCGTAGCTAGCTTGGGCTAGGCGTGGTTGGCATGATTTTCCATTGGAACGCAGGGTGCGGCTATTATGGTTTGCATGCTTTGGCGCGGTAGGGTGTGGCTGACATGATTTGCCATTGGCACACGAGATGCGATTAGCATAGCTAGGGCCATGGCACGGTGCGATTGGCATGGCGCGGCTAGATTTGGCTAGGCATGGATGGCATGATTTTCCATTGGCACGCAGGGTGCGGCTAGCATATTTGGCATGCTTTGTCACGGTAGGCTGTGGCAGGAATGATTTGCCATTGGCACACGAGATGCGGTTAGCATAGATAGGGCCATGACACGGTGCGATTGGCATGACGCGGCTAGCTTGGGCTAGGCGTGGATGGCTTGATTTACCATTGGCACGCAGGGTGCGGCCAGTATGGTTGGCATGCTTTGGCGCGGTAGGGTGTGGCTGGCATGATTTTCCATTGGCACACGAGATGCGGTTAGCATAACTAGGTCCATGGCACGGTGCGATTGGCATGGCGCGTCTAGCTTGGGCTAGGCGTGGCTGGCATGATTTTCCATTGGCACGCGGGGTGAATTATGGTTTAGTTTTTCGTAACCCTAATTTGAAAAAATATACCCTAGTAATTATTAGGGACATATTAAAAGATTTTATTAATGCGCCTAGTAAATGCTTGTTTTAAGTGTCTGCTAGGGTTTAGCGTTTTGCGATTTTAACCCTAAACTAAAGACCACCATCAACACCCTCATAATGGTACTTCAAGGTATATTTATTTCTTTTGACTTCTGTGTGATTTTGTTTTGTAGATTTATGTGATTTTTCGTTTGCAGCAACGGTGGTGGATGTTCCAACATAGTGTTGGTGCTTGTTGCTATAGTGTTGGTGGTGGATGTTGTTGTTGTGGAGGTGATAGTAGTGGATCAACTCCTGTTGATCCCATTTATGGATCAACTCTTGTTGTTGAACCAATTTTTTATTGGATCAATTACTGTTGTTGATCCCATTTATTGAATCAACTCTTGTTGTTGACCCAATTTTTTATGGGATCAACTATTGTCGTTGATCCTTTCAACTCCTATTGTTAACAATATTTCCTTTGGATAAGTATAATCATGCTTGTAGTTTAAATCATTTAATTTTCTTCCAATGTTGAACTTGTGGTGCAATGGTAGCATGAATGACTCCATGTCAGATGATGCATATTTGACTCACGCCAAGTTCACTCCATTTACATGGATCAACTTTTATTGTTGATCCAATTTAGTGGATCAACTACCATTGTTGATCCCCACAATTGGATCAACTTTTAATGTTGATCCTTTTTTTTGGATCAACTACTGTTGTTGATCCCCTAGTTTGGATCATTTTGACTGTTTATCCTTTCTTCTTTTTGGATCAACTACTGTTGTTGATCCCCTAATTTAGATCAACTTCTACTGCTGATACAAAATATCTAAACCCAGTGGTGGCGGCAGCGGAAGAGGTGGTAGCGGTAGCGGACTGATGGCAACGTCAGTCGTGGTGGCGGTGGATTAATGGTGGTGGTGGAGGCGGTGGAGTAGCGGTGGTGGTGGAGGCGGTGGTAGACCGGCGGTGGTGGCATCAGTGGTGGTGGTGGTGGCGGCGGTAGTGGCATCAGTGGTGGTGGCATACAGGTGGTGGTGGCGGCGGACTAATGGTGGTGGTGCAATGGTGGTGGAATATTAGTGGTGGTTGTCGTTGAAGGTTGGTGATGGAATGGTAATTGAATGTTAATGGTGAGGGTATTAATGTAATATAATTTTAAATGGATAAGGTTAGTAAAAAGTAGAGACATATTTATTGTTGTATAAGGATATATTTATTAGGTATCAAAAGAAGAGATATAAATAATGTACCCTAATTTTTTCATGCATCACTTCTATCGATTGAAATTATTCTCTCTATATACTGTTTATTTTTTTTCAGTAGAGAAGCTTGGTTGCATGGCAAAATGAGAGATCCTCTTCTTTCCTTTTAAGAAAATCCCACAATTTTCATTGTTTACTTGTTCTCTTCACATATAAATTCCTGCAAACCTCAGCTTATTGATAGTCAGGAGTACTGTTATATTTCCAACACCACCACTTCTTAATAATTCACTGTAGGGTATGATTGATGAACATAATCATGGACAGTAAAAAAAAACCTCATTGGTAACATAATTAAAATTGGTAGATCGATGAAACTCCTTCAGTTTTAGTTTGCTAATTTACATGCATATCACAAATTATTCCTACAAAAGAAATTAAAAATTGTGCTGCTAAACTTTGATATTAATCAGGATTCTGAATACAATCGTGATAAAGAATCACGAGTTATCCTTCTTCTTGTATAAATCCTAGTTCGTGGGCTATGGATAATAATGATAAAAGATCAAACCTGATTTATAAGTCAAATCGATTGACTTAGTCTCATGGGCTATCAATAATAAAATGATCGGTTATATTTAAGAAAAGCCTAATTTAATTAATTAATCATCACTAATTTAATAAGGGTATATTAGGCATTAATATAAATAGTGGATAAGGGGTTTCTACAAATTACTTCCTAATGATCCTATTTTGTCATGTAGTTATAGACCCTTATTAAGTGGCATAGGCTCCAATTTAGCCGGGTTTTTAAAATCTTATTGAAAACAAATCCACATAGGTCATCATCGATAATGGGCTCACTTCTCATTCATGATGTATAGATGTGTGGTATCATTTGAACCACGCAATTCAGAACATAGTACTGCATTTATTAAGAAAAAAGTCTTTCCTAAAATGTAGTTGGAATTATTAAATATATACACATGGGGGAATACATGTGAAATGTTTACTCAAAGATTGTTATTTGATATATATCACGTCATTTTCGATAGGAAAGTAAAGGTATGTGATAGTAACATATCCTCAAAGTATTAGCTTCAAATCTCTTACGATTTGGTTTAATTTGCAAAAATAATGTCCAACATGTGAGATAGTGTGATAATAAAAATGTGAGGGCATATTAATCGATACATATCACATCATTTACTCCAAACCCACCGGCACCCTCTTCTTCCATCCCTGATTACTTGAACGCTTACTATAGGTGGATCAGGGGGTTTGCATTAATTTCAGGGGTGTTAAATTCCATAGAAGTTACAAATCCTGTAAATCTAGTTGTGAAGATTATTTTGTGTTATACGAATTTGATAAACCTCGTAAAATTTGATACTCCTCTCGTAATGGAGGGTATATTATAGCAGAATGTGGAGGGAATGATATTGCTACTAAAATCTGGTCCTGCTATGAAATGGGCTATAAAAAATCATTGGAGAAAAGCTCTTATCCAATCAGATTTAAACTCTGTTATTCAAGCAGGACCAGATGGAATATGTGTAAGAAATATATTGAAATACAATTCAGACATGGATACATTGCTGCTAATAAACTTGCAAAGAGAGGTGCAAGTTTAAACAGTGGTCAGAGTTATCTATATGAGACGCAACCTCTCTTTTTTTCTTTTTGCTCATCTTAGAAAATCCAGCTCAAGCCTATTATAGGTTTGCTTAATATTTTAGTTGTAAAAATGTGACCATAAATTCACATTTTTGTTATATCATTTGTTAAGCCATTTTTTTTTTAATGCTCCTATAGCAGTGACGGTGGTTTGGAATATATAGTTAGTGTAAACCGTAGGCGCATATAACACCATACACTAAACCAAACCCATGGTGCCACCTTATACAAGAATGGTAGGTACATATCAACAAGGTTAATTTTGGGTTATAAATGCATTGATGTATTCTTTGGAGTAGTTCTTAAACCCCTCCAGCTCCTTCCAGCTCCAGCTCCATATATTTCCTCATCGAACAATATCAATGGTTAGGAATTTGAATATTCACTTCAATCTTCTTTCTCTTTTTCTTCTTTTACTAATATCATGGGTTCAGTCAAAATTTGAAACCTCTTCTAATACGACAATAAGTACTGGATTTTCGTCATCATCATCTTCGCCGCCTTCAAGAGTTAAATATTTACCTGGATTTTCAGGACCGCTTCCTTTCCATCTTGAAACAGGGTTTGTAGCGTTAAATTGTTTAATTATCAGGATGTTATCTGCATGAAAAGTCAGTTGTCCGTAATAATCTATGTCTTTGTGGTGGTGAATAGGTATATCAGTGTTCATATTAGCGATGAAGATTCACAGAGTAATAACCATGACGGGGTTGAAGATATTGAGCTATTTTATTATTTTGTGAAATCGGAAAGAAAGCCTGAAGAAGATCCCCTTGTGTTCTGGTTCACTGGTGGTCCGCGTTGCTCTAGTCTCAGTGCTTTGCTTTTTGAGATAGGTAGGCGTCTGTAAAGCACCGTCTCTCATATTTTGTGTGGTAGTGATATATTGGTTTTCTGATCTATGATTTTTCCTGTATAATCTGTTTTAGGTCCTATAACAATGGACATAGCTGGATATGATGGTGGGTTGCCAAAATTGGTGCTCAACCAAAACTCATGGACTAAGGTTGGTGCATGCATGCTTGACTATATATGTTTATTCAATTAATTTCTCAGTGTAATATGGTTTAATTTGCCTCCTAAATCTCTTTTGGGGAAACCGGAAGAATGTCACATTAATACAGGTGCATTTCACCGATCAATTTTTTTTATAGGTGCATTTCTGATCTGTCACATTGCTACTGGCTTAATTATTAGTTTTTTTTCCTTTTTTTTTTTGAAAAATTGGAATATATTGAAAGAAAATTGGAATGCATCACTATTTGGTTAATTGTTGTTGTCACAATATTATCCCATCTATTTAGATCCATTATCGCCAAAACAAAAATAAAAAATAAAAAAATTATTCGCTAAAAAAGAAAAAAAAAGGTTACTCTTCTTACATATTCTTAGTTTTTTTTTATACGAATAAAAAAAATTATTCGCCAAAAGGCCGCAAACTAGGCTGTCAAAATCCCCATAAGCTTCTAATGCTCAAGGTAAAGATAAAATATATTCATTAAAAAAGAGGGTACAAAATATTTGTACCACCCAATATTACAAAAAGAGAAGACTCCGCAAGCAAGTAAAAATATTTCTTGAACAGAGGGGAAAGAAAAAACCAAAAAGACCCCAAAAACCAGAAACACTACACACTTACTGACCAGTTTAAGGTTGGAAATAAGCTATTGACCAATTTGAGATTTTTTTTGATGGGGGCGAAATCCGAAGGGTGCATGAGAGATAAATGATATCTTTGACAACATATCATTTGTCCCCCATGTCCCTTCGGATTTCGCCCCCATCCAAAAAATTCTCAGTTTTCTATGACATAAAAAAAAACTCTCGTGCTCCTTAAAAATTAAATACCACATAAACAAGTCATATTGAGCTTTTCGGATGGCAGTTGCTTCTGAGTTTTGTTTACCATTGAATGATCTTGGGTTTCTCTCTACAAAAATTCCAGAGTATAATAGCCGGAATAATGCTCCAAATCTCTGTTCGAACTCCAGATGTGGCTTCTTTGCTGTTGCTTGGAATGCTAAAGCTTTCTCTCTGATAGATTTAGCAATTGCATCAGCCAATTGGCTATCAACACATCTTCTAGCATATTCTACCATGATTTACAATCCATCAATCAATCCCAGACAATACTTAACCCTAGTCCAGATGATCTGACAAAGTTGGTCCAGGACCTAGGCAAAGCCTCGAATGGACTTATGTTTAAGAGTGGGACCCACCACATGATAGGTCTTTTTGAACCACCACGAAATCACCACAACATAACAACCACATTTTGAAAGATTTTTTTATTTTCATTATTATTGTATCATCATAACTAAAGTACAACTACAAGAACCATTTTCCGTCTCGTCCCTTTCAGCATGGAAAACCGAGAGAGTTCGCGAGTTCTTCTCCCAAGTCTTACCGCGCAGCTTCATAAAACATAATTGGGACGACCGAAAGGAGTCCTTTCTATACTTTTAATATGAGGACCTAAAAATGCATTGCTTGCGGTTGCAATGGTTTTTTTCCACTTTTAATTGATTCAATTGAATAACCATCTGGTGTTAGTCCAGTTGGCCAAGAGCCTGACTCTCAAGTAAGAGGTCAGCGGTTCGAGTCTCCGTTCAAACATTAACAAACTAACATTAACATAACATTCTTTACCAATCAAAAAAAAAAAAAAAAAAAAAAATTGATTCAATTGAATGAATATTGGTTGTTTCTCCCGAAATTGGGTAAGCAATCGGAGAGTCATCATCCCTATACCATTAGGAGGGATGAAAACGAATGGAAGTCGACTCGATTGACGGTTATTATGGCATTAAAATGGCAAAAAAAACTTCACTTAAACATTTAATTTTAATCACCGTTGATTACAAACAAAATTCATCCATCATATCTATAACTGTTACACCAGTTGTTACAAGATTATTGCAATATAAGTGTTACGTAACATATAACGTTTACAAATGTTACAAAATAACTGTTACCAAAAATGTTACAAACACTGTTACGAATAGTGTCACAAAAATCCAGCCCTGCAATTCCACTGATCCGCTCCGCACTCCAAATTTCGGTCGTCCGTTGCAACAGTCATCTATAACGTAGTAATACACGGAAAAAAATAATAAATAATAAAAAAAATAATAATGGCATGAATGTTATAGTTTAAGAATAGGTCTCTAGATGAGAAATTTGCCTTTGATATATAATATTTGGTCATTTCAGATTGCCAACATAATCTTTCCAGAAGCCCCTGTTTACACAGGATTTTCGTACTCGAGGTCTTCAGCTAATTTATATGTTGGTGACAAGGAGTCATCGAAGAGTAGCTATGAATTTGTAATTAAGGTAACAATTGTATAAATACCGGTATTGTTGGATTTTTTCAACTTCCTTCATTCTTTTTTAAAGTTACTCCCTCCATCCAAGCATCCTAGCTAATTACTTGAAATGGATATGACAATTGATTACGATCCAGTGGCTAATCAGGCATCCGGAATTTAAATCCAACCCTCTTTACATTGGTGGGGATTCATATTCAGGCATCATTGTTCCGGTCGTCGTTCAACATTTAATAAATGGTAGGCTTAATTATTTCATTCATACGATAGTCTACTGCAATACCTATAATGTTCATTCTCTTTAATCCACGTTAAACATTTCAGATATCCAAACACAAAAATATCCATTCCTCAACTTAAAGGTAACATATTACTATTTGCAAACAATTCTACCTTCGATCCCATATATTTTCAAGGTGTTTATTTGTTTTTCCAGGGTTACTTACTCGGGAATCCACTCGCCCAAAAAGAATTGGACACTAATGCAAAGGTACCATATGCTTATGGCATGGGCCTTTTATCCTACGAACTCTTTGAGGTAACCTTATATACAGTGGAATAGATTAGTGTAATGCATTTTGTAACGCAAAATTGCATTAAAGCCACTATTTATATGTTTGGGTTACAGTCAATGAAGGAGAATTGTAAAGGGAAGTATCTCAATTTTGATCTGGACAATGTTAATTGCTCAAAGGATGGACAAAAATACCAAGAGGTAAATGATTAAATATGTGTCTGCTTTCTATAGGGTTTGTCGCCATTTCTGTATTCGGCATTCATTTGGGCCACCGCAAACAAAATATATAAACATACCTGATATACGCATTCATTTTCAGTGCATATCAAATATTAGTACTGTACACATTTTGGAGAAACATTGTGATCATCTGAAACCAAAACCCAAACCGCCAACTGATAATTATAGACGATCCCTATCGGAACTTGCAGAGGTTCTCCCCCCATCAAAGGTCGACGTGCCTCTTATTCCAGGGTGCCCGGTATACTCTTTCGTGTTCAATTCTCCTATGTATGTGCGTGTGTGTGAAATTCAGGGTGTGAAGTCGAAATTTGTATTTGATTCTATAGGGTCAAAATCAAGATGTTTTATGTGGGTATTGGGCAAATGATGACCGTGTACAAGAGGCTCTCCACGTAAGAAAGGTATGAGATGTTTTTCCCTTTAATTGGCATGCAAATTTATTAATCATAGACACAATCATTTGGGCAAATGATGACCGTGGTCTTGATATTTTGACGATGATTCAAACAGGAAACAGTTAAGAAATGGGTTAGGTGCAACTCTGACGCACCTTATAAGTATGATATATATGGCATTTCAAGCAGTGTTGAATATCATCGAAATATTAGCACCAAACTTGGTTATAGATCTCTCATATACAGTGGTGATCATGATTTGGTGGTTCCACATATCTCAACAGAAGCATGGATACGGTCTCTGAATTTATCCATTACTGATGATTGGCGCCCATGGCTCCTTGATGATCAGATTGCAGGGTTTGTTTGATTTGACTTCAATTACATTTTATCTTTTTAAAAAATTGCAGTATTTCTTAGATGAATATTATATCTTTCTATACAGATATACAAGAACATACTCAAGCGGTCTTACATATGCAACTGTGAAGGCAAGGACAAATATATTATCCTAATATCGAACTTATGTGATTTTATCCTACTCGGCCGATGTATAATTAGCATTAGATTGATTAAAATTAGTTCATATAGTGATTAACTATTAGTGATAAATTATTTTTTCAGGGAGCAGGTCATACAGCTCCAGAGTACAAGCATAAAGAATGTTTTGCCATGTTTGAGAGGTGGATTTCTCATGCTCCTTTATAAATATGGCGATGACAATGTTAAATTAATGATGGCAACGATGAGAACCAATGCTCAAATTAAGCTAGCTTGTGCTTGTTTATAATAAATTTTACAAAGAAATAATATGTACGCAACATCATTATCACGATCACTTTCGGCAACTAGTGATCTTCATGGAAATGTATTATGATGACGTTTGCATAGGTAGATTGCGCTTGACGATGTATTTGAAATAATTGTCCCAATCATAGTGAAATTTCTTCTAAGGCTATAAAAACTCTTTAAAAGATATAATACATAATCTAACTGGCATGAAAAAGTTATTCCACAAACAAAATAAATGAAAACTTAAAAATAGGTTATCTTAGAGATAATTTTTATTTTATATATTTTATAGAGATAACTTTTTTTAATCTTTTATCGGTACGGTGATGGCGAGTTTTGAACTCAGATCACTGGTATCATCACCCAATGACTTTATCACGGTACTATATAGTACCATCGGCTAGAGATAATTTTATTCAAAGATGTTAATTACTAAAGGCATCAAATATGCCTGGAAGATCTGACAATATCCGATAAAACTAGAATATAATGATGGATTATTAAAGCCTGGCAATTTTAGGGGCGACCCCAACGCAATTAGGGGCGACACTAAAGGACAAAAAAGGTCACCCAAACGTAAAACTAAGCTACCCCTTATCCGCGATTTTTCTAAATGGCAACTATGCCCTTATATAATCGGTAGCCAAAACCACAATCGGTAGGTTACAAACAATCGGTAGGTTAAATTGAATCATTAGCTACCGATTAATGTATGAATATTTCGTGTTTGAGACGTAGCCATAATCGGGAGGTTAACTGGTTACATTACCTTCCGATTATAATAATCGGGAGGTTAATTGGTTACATTACCTTCCGATTATAGGTTGCCCCAAAAATGAGTTTTTTCCTAAAATCCATTTTCTCCAAAATTTTGAAATCTTCCATAATCGGTAGGATATTTGGCTACCGATTATAAGTATCCCCACATCGGACCTTTGCCAAATTTCTACTTGGCTCTGGGTGCAGACCCACCCCTAACCATTTGGTTCGTGTTTGAGACGTACCCATAATCGGTAGTTTAACTGGTTACATTACCTTCCGATTATAATAATCGGGAGGTTAATTGGTTACATTACCTTCCGATTATAGGTTGCCCCAAAAATGAGTTTTTTCCTAAAATCCATTTTCTCCAAAATTTTGAAATCTTCCATAATCGGTAGGATATTTGGCTAACGATTATAAGTAGCCCCAGATCGGACCTTTGCCAAATTTCTACTTGGCTCTGGGTGCAGAGCCACCCCTAACCATTTGGTTCGTGTTTGAGACGTAGCCATATTCGGGAGGTTAACTGGTTACATTACCTTCCGATTATAATAATCGGGAGGTTAATTGGTTACATTACCTTCCGATTATAGGTTGCCCCAAAAATGAGTTTTTTCCTAAAATCCATTTTCTCCAAAATTTTGAAATCTTCCATAATCGGTAGGATATTTGGCTACCGATTATAAGTAGCCCCACATCGGACCTTTGCCAAATTTCTACTTGGATCTGGGTGCAGAGCCACCCCTAACCATTTGGTTCGTGTTTGAGACGTAGCCATAATCGGTAGTTTAACTGGTTACATTACCTTCCGATTATAGGTTGTCCCAAAATGAGTTTTTTTCTAAAATCCATTTTCTCCAAAATTTTGGAATCTTCCATAATCGGTAGGATGTTTGGCTACCGATTATAAGTAGCCCCACATCGGACCTTTGCCAAATTTATACTTGGCTCTGGGTGCAGAGCCACCCCTAACCATTTGGTTCGTGTTTGAGACGTAGCCATAATCGGAAGGTTAACTGGTTACATTACCTTCCGATTATAATAATCAGGAGGTTAACTGGTTACATTACCTTCCGATTATAATAATCGGGAGGTTAACTGGTTACATTACCTTCCGATTATAATAATCGGGAGGTTAACTGGTTACATTACCTTCTGATTATAGGTTGCCCCAAAAATGAGTTTTTTCCTAAAATCCATTTTCTCCAAAATTTTGAAATCTTCCATAATCGGTAGGATATTTGGCTACCGATTATAAGTATCCCCACATCGGACCTTTGCCAAATTTCTACTTGGCTCTGGGTGCAGAGCCACCCCTAACCATTTGGTTCGTGTTTGAGACGTAGCCATAATCGGAAGGTTAACTGGTTACATTACCTTCCGATTATAATAATCGGGAGGTTAATTGGTTACATTACCTTCCGATTATAATAATCGGAAGGTTAACTGGTTACATTACCTTCCGATTATAGGTTGCCCCAGAATGAGATTTTTTCTAAAATCCTTTTTAATCGGTAGGTAAAGGTGTTACAAAGCTTCTGATTAGGTTTTAATAATCGGGCACAAAATACCTTCCGATTATGAAGGGGCATATAAGTATTTTCAACCTATTTTGTCTTTTTGTGTCGCCCCTAATTATGTTTGGGTCGCCCCTAAAAGTGCTAGGTATTAAAGGGGCTAGAGAAATTTTGATAAACATTTTTTTTTAAACGAAAAGGTTGAATTCATGTATAAGAGAGAAAGGACAGTCATGTTGGGTGCAATAATCAAATAAGCAAAAGTTATTGATACTTAATTAGCTCCTTTATAATGGAAGTGATCGATTTGACGAAACGGACGAACTCCCTCCGCAACAACAGGAAGGAAAAACAGAGCGAGTCACATGTTCAACACGCTGTCCTTAAGACATTAGCGCCCGGCTACACTCAAGAGTGATGTTATAGCCCTCACATGACGGATATCTCTAGGATAAAACACCCTTCTACACCTACTAATAGAATATGTAGTAGATGCTCAACTTGAGCTTGGAAACACCGAAAAAAACCCTTAAGGAAAATCACAAACGCTTAAAGAAAACTGAAAAGACGAGGGTACCCAAATACACTACAATATTTTTGTGAGGGTAAAATACCCGATCGCCATGTGTCAACATCTCAAGGGATGATCTCATGATAAGATAACAAGAAGGATGTACCGAATCTTACTCTAATAAGGTGATTATGTCTGAATCGAGGTATATGCTACACAACCACATGGGAGACGCGTGTATGGTGATTACATCATTTTGCTTCAATTGTGTCTTGTATACTTCTTTGAGAATATAAACTATTGAACAAATCTATAACTAGTTTCATTTGAGTCGTTTGAACTAGTTGTGTTAAGATGAACAACGTTGATATGAAAGTGTCCATATGGCTAACTTAGGTTAACTATTGTTGAGCCAACAAGATGTACACGTTTAGGTTCAGTTATCCATATCTAAATGAAGTCACTTTTCATTTGTGTGTAACAAGCTAAGTTTGATCTAACGGTTGAAAAATATTAGCTTGAGTCTAATCAGGTTTTCATCTAATGGTGAATATTGAATACTTTGTTACTAAGGTAACACTAATCCCCATACCTCCTACGTGATACTAGTTTCAAATAGAGTCAACTCTCCTTTAACCTAGGTTTTTCTTAAAACCATTATAAGTTAACGACTTAAAGACTTCACTGAGATTGTGAAGCCAGACCCAACTATTTTCTCTATAGTTGGGTGTTCTTATCTTGTTTTATTCTATTTTATTGACTACTATCTTCTCTTAGATTTTCTCGAGATTTTAATCTCTGATAGGCAATATAAAAAGTAGTCACAAACATCTTCGTCTCATCGTTTGTGATTCCATAATATCTTATTTCGCTACCATATGATTAAGATTATTGTGAGGTGATTGATATTACTAGGCTGTTCTTCGGGATAACATATTCCGGTGTATCAATTGGTCCATGTTCACCTTGATTTATCAAAAGACGGAACAAAACTCATAGGTATTTATGTGGGAGAAAGATTTATCTATTCAATAGACTTTTCTGTGTGAGACAGATTTTTTATCAAGTCTTCGACTTTGGGTCGTAGCACCTCTTAGTTGTGGGTAAGATCATCTAAGGGAATCAAGTGCGTAGAGTCCTGCTGGGATTCAGAGGCGTAAGGACTGCGACTGTACCTTGATCAGTATGAGATTGGTTAAGGCGCAACTACATTCCAATCTGAAGTTAACTTGCAGTAGGCTAGTGTATGTAGCGGCTTAATATAGTGTGGTGTTCAAATCTAGACTAGGTCCCGGGGTTTTTATGCATTTGCGGTCTCCTCGTTAACAAAATTTCTGGTATCTGTGTTATTTCTTTTCCGTATTATATTTTTTTATATAATATAAAATTCACAGGTTGTGCGTAGTTCAATAAATTAGATAATCCAATCTTTGGTTGTTGATATAAATTAATTTACACTTGAACATTTGTCTTTGGTACCATTAAAGTTGTTTCTCATGATAACCAGTCTCACGGATTCTATCTGTTTGATTTGCCGATTACATTGAGATACAAAGATACAACTCTTGAATATATTTCCATTGATAGAGTCTGATTGTCTAGTTGATTCTCTTGGAATTATATTAGATTTTTTCCATACATATGCCTAAACGAAATAGTGAGAGTGGTAGTTAAACCCCCGCTTTTTCAGGATTTCCCACGTGGAGACGACGTTGATACCTAACAAACTGCTCGTTAAGACTAGCATCCCCATCGCACAATGTTGTCTTGTAAAATTCCGGGGTTTCCTTTAGCTTCATCAACAACCTTTTCTGGACATAAGTGATTGGACACTCATTATATAGCTTGGCACCTTGGGTGAAGGGCCCTAGTTGTTGTACGACAATGTGGAAACCATAATTACCTTCTAGAGGGACATCGTCGGTGGATATGACGTAATCTCTAATGTCAAGAGGTAGCTTTTCCAAGTTGATTTTATAAATAAGTGGTGGCATATCATAAATTGGTCGACTCATTTGTTGGATGCGGCACATTGGATCCTTAAGATTCACGTCTCGTTGAGTTGGTATGCTCAGTGACGATGGAGTAACTTGGGTTGGTGTGGAGTGTAACATCATACCCTTTTTCTTCGTATCTCGTTGTTGATGGTGGTTTTTAGCTTAGGGTTAAAATCGAAAAACACTAAACCCTAGAAGACAATGATGTCACAACATTTAAAGTAACGAACATTTACTAGGCACATTTATTGAAACCTTTAATGTTTCCCTAAATAATTATCGGGGTATCTTTTTCAAATTAGTGTTACGACAAGCCAAACCCTAATTCCCACGTGTGCCAATGGCAAATCATACCAGCCAAACCGACCGCGCCAAAGCATGACAACCATGCTAGATGCACCTCTGTGCCAATGGAAAATCATGCCAGCCGCACCGACCTCGCCAAAGCATGCCAACCATGCTAGATGCACCTCTGTGACAATGGCAAATCATTCCAGCCACACCGACCGCGCCAAAGCATGCCAACCATGCTAGCCGCACCTCTGTGCCAATGGAAAATCATACCAGCCACGCCGACCGCTCCAAAGCATGCCAACCATGCTATCCGCACCTCTGTGCCAATGGAAAATCATGCCAGCCACGCCGACTGCGCCAAAGCATGCCAACCATGCTAGCCGCACATCTGTGCCAATGGAAAATCATGTCAGCCACGCCGATCGTGCCAAAGAATTCCAACCATTCTAGCTGCACCTCTGTACCAATGGTAAATCATGCCAGCCATACTGACCAAGCCAAAGCATGCCCACCATCCTATCCGCACCTCTGTGCCAATGGCAAATCATGCCAGCCACACCGACCGCGCCAAAGCATGCCAACCATGCTAGCCGCACCTCTATGCCAATGGAAAATCATGCCATCCATACCGACCATGCCAAATCATGCCAACCATGCTCGCCGCACCTCTGTGCCAATGGCAAATCATGCCAGTCACACCGACCCCACCAAAGCATGCCAACCATGCTAGCCGCACCTCTGTGCCAATGGAAAATCATGCCAGCCACACCAACCGCACCAGAGCATGTCAACCATGCTAGCTGCACCTCCGTGCCATTGACATATCATTCCAGCCACACCTACCGCGCCATGCCAAACACGCCTCGCCATGGCCCCATGTCGCACCACCATACTGGCCTTCACTACGCGGCTATCAAAACGAAGGCGTGCAACAATCAACGGTTGCCCTTCAATCCCAGGAACAAACGACCTTTGCCCCAAAAACCCTAGCTTGGTCGTGCACCTAGCCCAAGCTAGTCACGCCATGCGCCTATGGCAAACCCTTGGCCCCACATTCCAATCCAAAACTGCAGCTAGCCCAAGCTATCCGCGTCATGCCAAACGCACTCTTCCTTGGCCCTAGTTATGATAGTCACACCATGCCAACCAAAACGCTCTTTCCTTGGCCATAGTCACGCCATGCGCCTATGGAAGTCCCTTGGCCCCGCATGCCAAGCCAAAATCGCACCTAAGCCAAGCTAGCCACGCCATGCACCTATGGAAAACCCTTGGCCCCACATGCCAAGCCAAACCAAACCTATCCCAAGCTAGCTAGCCGCGCTATGCCAAACGCACTCTGCCTTGGCCCTAGCTATGCTAGTCACACCATGCCAAGCGCCTTGGCCCTAGCCATGCCATGCGCCAATGGAAAACCCTTGGCCCCACATGCCAAGACAAACCAAACCTTTCCCAAGCTAGCCGCTCCATGCCAAACACACTTTTCCTTGGACCTAGCCATGCTAGTCATATCATGCCAAGCTAAATGCCCTTCCCTTGGCCCTAACCACTCCATACGCCCATGGAAAACCATTGGCCCCACATGCCAATCTAAAATCGCACCTAGCCAAAGCTAGCCACGCTCAAGGCGAACCCTTGGCCCCACATGCCTTCCCTACGCGGCCACCAAATGAAGGCGTGCAAAAATCCACGGTTGCCCTTCAACCCCAAGAGCAAATCCTAGCCATCCAAGGTTACCAGACGACACATACTAACCTTTGGCCCGAAAACCTAAGTTTGGCCACGCCAAACCATGCCATGCCAACCTAGCCGCGCCACCACGTTGGCCCTCACTAGGCGGCTACCAAAACAAAGGCGTGCAACAATCAACGGTTTCCCTTCAACCCAAGAAGCAAATCCTATCCATCCAAGGTTACCAGATGACACATGGTAACCTTTGGCCCGAAAATCTAAGTTTGGCCACACCAAACCATGCCATGCCAACGGCATGCCAACCTAACCGCTCCACCACGTTGGCCCTCACTACGCGGCTACCAAAACAAAGGCGTGCAACGATCAACGGTTTCCCCTCCTCTCAAGATGCAAAATCTCGACCGTCGAAGGTCACCAGGCTAGCAAGTTTCCCGATATTGACTTTCCAAGCCACAAAAACATGCTACATGTTTTCCAAAAACGTTCGAGACATCAACACAAATTGGGGGATGCTCATTAAAATTTTGGTTTGGTGGTATACAGCGTGCAGCATACACAAATGCCCGTTTCAAGATAGTGTAATTAGAACAATGCGGTTAGTAAATGCATGAAGCAACGGTGAAACTCTCTTTTATTATGGAACATCAATTCTATCAAATTCCATCAATACCAGGCGTTACCACCTCTTCCCATTTAACTCATCCGTTTTCTTTTCTTATGAGGCCGGACAACATTTCTTTTTGGACTTGTATAAATAGACTCACCTATTTCCACCAGAGACACAAGTTTTTGGTCAGGGAAAAATACCACACTCAGAAAGGAAACTCTTGCTAGCTTTCTTTAAGCTTTCACCTTCTGATACAAGTCAAGTACTACTCTTCCAGAATTATTCTGGACTCAGCACTCTCTTCGCTTCCCTCCCTAAACCAACCCTTCTCCTACACTTTGTGACCGAAGCAAGTCTGGAATGGACATTTCTTGGTTTAATCCGGACTTGTACAGATTGATCTCTCGAATATAAAGTACTCCCTTGCAGTACATTGTTTAGGGTTTAAATTATTTCTCACTTTCATACCAGCAATTACCAAAATCAGTAGAAACCATTTTCACCTACAAACACTGGTTCACTTGTTTCACCCTTTTCCATAATATTCCTAGCCCGTTTCTTCGAATCCTCTTGGTACTTCTCCATGGTATGATCATACGCCGAAGGATCTCTAGTAAAAGCTTTCATTTCTCTTTGCCTCCTAGCAAACACCTTTGCATATTGTCTTACTTGTTTTTTTTTTGTTTCTTTAGTGCTTGGAATACCCATGTGCCTTTTTTTGGTTCATAGACATTCTATGAAGTGTGCGGATAAATGATTTTCCTAATGTCATCCCAAAAGATTTGCCTTTCGAGTTTGTTCATGTTCTGGTACATCTCAAGAATGGTTCTTTCCATTTCATTATCACCAAACTCTTATCTAGCATCTCTCTTTGGAGGAGGGGCAAAACTTAATTGTTTCCAATATGAATCTATATTGCTTAAAGGGATTACGCCATGTTTATAGTTAAAAATTATATGGCGACAATGGAGTCCCACAGGCTTCATCATATTACAAACACACAACTCGTCCGGCTTGGTTCCCCATTTCTCAATTAAATTCACTTCTACCATCAACTTCTTAATGCAAGCATGTGAAACATTATAATGGAGTCCCTTGAACAACCGAAGGTCCTTCAATTCTTGTACTTCATGATGCGGCGTTTTTGAAAGTTATCTTTAATTCTATCAGTCTCGCGGTTGAAGTAATTTTCCATAGTGTTAAACACGACCACAAAATTATCGACACATCCAAAAATAATTTTCCTCAACAGGTGGTGAGCCGATTCAACCAAACTTGTCGCTTGATTCCCAAAGTGTTTATGGTGGTTGGTAAATGAAAAAATGAACCGCTCTTTGTGTGGCTCTAACCATTTCTCAACCACATACGTTACAATATCCTCGGGATAATCGGGGCTAGACCAATGTTCAACAAATGTGGAAAGATTTAGATTATACTCTTCTTCAGTAAGAGACCAAGTCAATGACTCCCATTCACCGGAGAAATCAACCCATTTAGGGTGATTTAGAATGTATTGTTTATCAAATTCCTATTTTTCATACGCTTGTTGATCTTCCAGTAGCTTACTAATCTCTTCAAATGCTTTCCTCTTTGGTGGACAAATTTGAGGCTTGCACATATTCATCACATTACACCATATATGGAACGTACAAAGCATATTATGTGCTAATGGGAAGAATTTCTCTATTGCATTCATTAATGCAACTTCATTGTCCGTCAATATAACCCCGAGGATATCATTATCTCGGTAAATCTTCGTCAATTGTTTTAGCACCCATGTGTAACTTGGTTCTTGCTCGTCCTTTAGCAAACAAAAAGCAACGGTAAACGGTGACTTCGTCGACGTCAACCAACAATATTCAACAATGACATCTCTTATTTGCTAGTCTTGTAAGTGCAATCCATTATAAGAACTTCATGAAAACATTTAGCCAATTGAACACTCTTTGGATGCATAATGAAGAGATGCGTTATTTCTTCTTCCAGACCCACCTTCTTTTGAACCGCGTAGCCTTTCTCTTGAGCAAAAAAACAAAACAAAAAAAATGATTGTTGCATCACTTGTGTATCCTTCCATTTATTCCTTTTAATTGTCTCAATTTCATTATAAATGGTGGAAAAAGATGATACGTTATCCTTGTTATCATCCTTTATTAAACGAAGCATATTAAGTGGTGAAATACCCATTTTGCTAAATTTAGATATTTGCTCCATTTCTTGAGTAGTGATCCTTGCGGCCATTGAATGTCCTTCAATATATTCCGGACGAGGGTGGTTATGACGACCTTCCACAACAATATTAGATAGAACCCATCCCTTTATTTTATTGCAATTTTTAAATACTAGCTTGAACAGACATTTAATTTTCTTTGAGCACATTGTGTTCTTCCTCGTCGTCTTTCCTTTATACAGATAATCCTTCTTCTTGTGACTAAAATCGGGATCTCCACTTCTCTCACAAACCATTTAAAATAAGTTTTGCTTTCTTTTCCATTGAAAACTAATACGCACATGTATTTCTTGGCATGTTCTATCCAATTCTTCGCATCAATAGGTAAGTCAAATACCAACTCACTAACATATTGATGGGATGTATCTTCCAACAACATATCAATCGGAAAAGGTTTATCATCCATTGGTATAGGTTGGCATTCCATATCCAAGAAATTGAACAACATCAATTGCAATCACAGCTAAGTTTGGCAAGTATATAATTTTGTCGAAATAACCGAACACAGAGTTCGGTTCGTAAAGAAGTTTTGCAAACCAATCGAATATTTAGTAGAAAATCTTTAGCAAGGAATAGCTGGCTGAAGTTAAGGGTTATTTTTCAACTAATTTTGTACGTAAAGTTCGGCTGGGAAAGTAGTTTGGGAGGATTTTATCAACCAATAATCTAATTTTGTACGTAACATTCGACAAGAAAATTAATTGGGTTGAAATTTACGAACCAACCGAACTTGTATCTCCTAAAGTTTGGAAAATATGGGAGCCAACCGAACATAACTCTGTAAATCCTATAAACACAGTTCGGCAAAATGTTGATTAAACGAACCACCAAGAACCTCCATTAAAACCGTCTTTGGCTACCTGCGTCTTTGGAAAAAGGAGCCGAAACTACACTTCCAGGTGTGTCTGGCTACCTGTTCTTCACAAAAGGTAACCGAACTACCTTGACCTAGCCGAAATCTACTTTAAAATCTTACATTTTAATGAAATTGTGGACCAATTAAACCAACATTATCTAAATATGATACACTACACCATATCTTGAAATTTGCAACATTTTAATTTCGGTGGTGTGTAACAGATATACACATTGCAACATGGTGCAACACCAATATCCGTTGCACACCTGAAAATACGTTGCGCAAAATAAATAATATTGATTTATTAAAATGAAATTATTGGATCAACGTATTTGGAATTATTAAAACGTTAGGCTATCATGGCATTTACGTAATATCAGGCATATTCATGGGCTTTTAGTAATCTGGTTTTTTAGTCTTCACATATTTTGTTTTTATTTTTCTTATTTTCAGTTTCACACACTCGTTTTTCACTCAATGTCTTTTTCTTTCTGAGAAATATCATTGCTAAACCTAGATTTGATTACCAGTATTAGCTCTCCTCTTTTTTTTTTTCTCTTCGTTGCTAAACCTTGATTTGTGAACCAGTATTAGCTCTCCTCTTTTTTTGTTTCACTTCATTGCTAAACCTAGATTTGTTAAAATTAAACTGAATCTTCTAAAATCAAAACGATCTTTTGTAAACATAAATCAATTAATCAAACTCGATTTGCTATAAACCAAAATCCATCAGAAATTAAACCCAATTTCGCTTTAAACCCTAGATATGTGATTTTCTCAAATTTGAAATGAGTTTATCAATGAAACCCTTATTTCATTGTGTTGATGGTGGATTTTAGACGAGGGGTGAAATCGTAAAACCTGAGAGCATTTAATTCAGGTGTAAATAATTAATAGGGGTATTTTTTTCAAAATACAGGATTAGGGTTTTCGACACAGAACCCTAATTCCAAACCAAGCCGCATACTGCGCACCATGGCAACGACGCCAAAATCAAGCCGCATATTGCGCACCATGGCAACGACGCCAAAACCAAGTTGCATTAGTACGCACCATGGCAATGACGCCAAAACCAAGCCGCATACTTCGCACCATGGCAACGACAACAAAACCAAGACGCATACTGCGCACCATGGCAATGACGCCAAAACCAAGCCGCATACTGCGCACCATGGAAACGACACCAAAACCAAACCACATACTGCACCCACGGGCAACCATGCCAAACTAAGTCGTTATGTCGTTTGGCACATGCCAAAAATAGCGCCCTAGGCTTGCAAACCGTGCAACTAGGTCAACTTGGTCGTGCGTTCCATTGGCACATGCCAACACGCACCACTAGCCAATTTCCAAGTCGCTATGCTGTTTGCAAACCGTGCAACTAGGTCAACTTGGCCGTGCGTACCATTGGCACATGCCAACACGCACCACTAGCCAATTTCTAAGCCGCGATGCTGTTTTGCACATGCCAAAAATAGCGCCATAGGCTTGAAAACCGTGCAACTAGGTCAACTTGGCCGTGCGTGCCATTGGCACATGCCAACATGCACCACTAGCCAATTTTTAAGCCGCTATGCCATTTGGCACATGCCAAAAATAGCGCCCTAGGCTTGGAAACCGTGCAACTAGGTCAACTTGGCCGTGCGTGCCATTGGCACATGCCAACATGCACCACTAGCCAATTTTTAAGTCGTTATACCGTTTGGCACATGCAAAAAATAGCGGCCTAGGCTTGCAAACCGTGCAACTAGGTCAACTTGTCCGTGTGTGCCATTGGCACATGCCAACACGCACAACTAGCCAATTTCTAAGTCATTATGCCGTTTTGCACATGCCAAAAATAACACCATAGGCTTGGAAATCGTGTAACTTGGTCAACTTGGACGTGCGTGCCATTGGCACATGCTAACACGCACCACTAGCCAATTTCCCAAGTCACTATGCCATTTGGCACATGACACAAATAGCGCCCTAGGCTTGGAAACCGTGCAACTAGGTCAACATGGCCGTGCGTGCCATTGGCACATGCCAAACACGCACCACTAGCCATTTTCCAAACCGTTACCAAGCCCAAAACTCAAGGCCCAAGTGGCCCTGTATGCCATTGGCACATGCCAACCCACAAACCACAAACCACTTTCTATTCCAAGTCGTTATGCCATTGGCACATGCCAAAGTAGCTCCCGCAACTAGGTCAACATGGAAGTGCGTGCCATTAGCACATGCCAGCACGCAACCACTAGCCAATCCCCTTTCCAAGACGCCACGCCATTGGCACATGCCAAAGTAGCGCCCGCAACTTGGCCAAAGTGGCCATGCGTGTCATTGGAACATGCCAAACACGTTACCACTAGCCACTTTCTATTCCAAGGCATTCGGCGCAAGACATTGGCACATGCCACATGCTCCACTAAGAGACTTTGGCATTTCCATTCGCACTCAAAGTGCAACTTGCGGCCAAGGCATTCCCCACATGCCATTGGCACATGCCAAATGCTCCACTAAGCGAATTTGGCATTGCCATCCGCACTCAAAGTACAACTCGCGGCCAAGGCATTCTACACATGCCATTGGCACATTCCAAATGCTCCACTAAGCGACTTTGACATTGCCATCCGCACTCAAATTACAACTCGCGGTCAAGAGATCCCGCACATGCCATTATCACATGCCGCAATGCTTCACTAACAACTTTGGCATTGCCACTTGCGTCCATCTCTTGAGACATCAACACAAATTGGGGGATGCTTTCTTGGGGTTTTGGTTTGGCGGTCACAGCGTGTGGCGTACACTACGCTCACAATAAAGCAAGGCATGCAAGGAATGAATACGGTCAATTAAATAAGGAAATTTATGGTGAAGACATTTTTCACCATAAAGCCAACGTTTTCCACCTCCTCTGTTTTAATTGACACATTTACTCAATTCCTTAATAAGGCAAGGGTACGTTCAATCTCACTTGTATAAATAGGTTTCACCTATTCTGCCAAAACACAACAAGTCTTGGTCAGGAAAAATACAACACTATCAAATAAAAACTTTGCAAACTCTCTCAAAAGCTTCCATCACTATCAAGCTTCAGCAAGCTTCTACACTTCTGATACAGGTCGAGATACTACCTAGCCAGAACTCTATGGTCTCATCACCCTTCTTCGCTATCCTCCCCATATCAACCCTTCTCCTCCACTTTGTGACCGAAGCAAATATGGAATACCCATCTTCTTGGTTTAGGCCAGAGTTGTACAGATTGATATCTCGAATCCAAAATGCTCACGTGCAGCATATTTGTTTAAGGGTTTAAACTAGTCTCTCCACCATCGAATTTACCAAATTCGGCAGATGCGATTTTCTCCCATAAACAATTGGCGACCATAGTGGGAATTTCAATCTCTCGGTTATAAAAACTGATCTTTAGTTCAAAATATGCTTTACCATTCGCTCAACATGGTAGAACTAAGATCTAGGTCCGCGACAAACTCTGAAGGATCCCACATAGAAGTCGGCCCTAGAACAAATGCTGCTTCCACCAATGCCTCTGCGTTACCTTCCGATCTTGGCAGCATGGAAAGTACCCCTCCAAGTGTTACACCTCCTGTTACCAGGGCCTGGGTTACTTCCGTTCCAAATGTCTCCGCACCATCTGCCAACTCAAACGGCACTGAGGGCATCCCTTCAGGTGTCACGCCGCCAGTCACCAGGGCTCGTGCCGCCGCTGCCACCACTAGTGTTTCAGCAGGCATGACGCCTCCAATCACCACTCGAGCCACAACATCCACTCAATCGCCGGGGCTAGATAACAGAGGAGGCAAACCTTATTTCACAATCACGGATTTGATGGAAAGGCAAGAGGCTCTATCCAGGGCTCAAACAGATATGGTTTCAACCCAGAAGGAGGTGCTCGTCTTCCTCAAAGCCTTGACGGAGCAACTTACTCGGGAGCCACGGCAGCCTGAATCAAGAGCAGATGCTCCCGACAACCTTGATGCTAATGTCACACCCCCAGGAAGGATACGCCAGACAGCGCCAAGGTCAAGTGCTCCCAATGATCTTGGAATTGGCACCGCAACTGAGCACACCAACGCAAACGAGGAAATCTGCATTAGGAACCCATTGGCAGGAAATCACCCACTGGATTTCGTAACACGTGAAGACCTGGAACGACTCCTACAAAACCGAATCAATAACTACACGGATGTGCATCAACACCAACCTCCTTATCCAATTGAAATCCAGAGAATTCCCCTCCCAAGAGGATACTCATCCCCTCAGTTTGCCTTATACAACGGAACCGGCAATGCAAGGGAACATGTCTCACGATTTCTAGAGGCTCTAGGTGAGCACGAATACAACCATGTTCTTCGCTTGTGAGAATTTTCAAAGTCACTCACTGGAAGAGCGTACACGTGGTACAACTGCATCGCCCCAGGAAGCATCTGCGATTGGGGTGAAATGGTTACGTCCTTTTACAAGAAGTATTTATTTGTGTCCGAGCAAGTAACTCTCTCGGATCTGGGAAGAATGTTCCAACATAATGACGAACATCCAAACGATTTTGTCAAGAGATTCAGAATTCAAGCACTGGACTGCCACGACCCGGGTGCGACTGAGCAACAACTAGTAAATTCGTTCATCAATGGCATGACTCCCATCTATCGTGCTTTACTGGAAAACTTACGATAAAAGACCTTCTCCGAACTCCACGAAGATGCTAAACGATCAGCCATGATAGCGCCAGCCCTGTTGGAAAGAACTAGGCCTCCCAGAAATGAAGATACACGAGAAGTTTGAAGAATCTCGTGTTTTCTTAACAAGCCATACAACACCGGCCCCTCATCCGTGAGCATGGTATACGAAAGGGGAAAGAGGAATAAACCTCCAACGGATCAACACCCTGGGCGCACGGCCCCAGCACGAAGGGAAGCCCCGCGAAAGGCCCCAACTAATCCCTCTGAACGTTGCCATGAAGCCAGAGGAGACGACTCGGACTTCCCTTTCCGATCGAGGAAGTAATCGAACTTCTGGAAACATGGGTCCAGGATGATGTCATCAGGCTACCGGCTCCTCGGCACCCACCTACTGAAGAGGAGATGGAAAATCCCAGATTTTGTCACTACCAAAGATTCGTCAGTCATCCAACCAGCGACTGCAACATATTGAAAATCATTTTCAAAGAAAGGATAGAGGCAGGGGAGTTACGACTAAGGAATGAAGGAGTACATAGAGATCCGCTTCCCATAAGAAACTGTGAAATCTCTGGGGACTCCATACACGAAACAATGCAGTCCATGATGCAACACATATGAGAAATCCTCTACTTTTCCAAGGAGCAACGTCGAGACGCTTTCGCAGCCCTCAACCACATAGTATCTTGGAAGCGACTCCACTCTGCCATAAAAAACACACCCGAGGAACAGATATCGCTAGGCATCCTTGCCGAGAAGCACAACTGGGGACTTCTCACCATGGCCCTCTTAAAGGACGCCGAGTTCGACAACACGCTCATTGATGCAGCCTCAGAGTTCAACATTTTTACGTTCAAGGCCCTGAAAGCGGCAGGAGTAACAAAATAAGAGGCCACTCACTCCCCATCGGCTATCAAAGACCACGAGAGGAATCACCTGCATGCGCTTGGCTACGTTAGTCTTGGGATCAACATAGGAAATATCTCAATGCGCGGGACTTTCTACATTGTCAAGAATCTAAATTACGACATGGTTTTAGGGCGCCCGTGGGTACTCGACAACAAAACGGAATTAGGAGCATCACCCATGCCCGTGTCAAAGCCACAGAGGGTATCCAACAAGCCGGCTAACTTGCTAACCTGTCAACAGCTTACCAGCAATACTTTACTACTAGGAAAGGATTCGCCAAATCCACATGCCAAACTCCAAACCCAAGTAAGCCTGACTAAGACGCTCTCTTTATCACCAACCATTTCTCATCACAACCCGCCCTGGGGACTCAACACGGTTTTCGAGAACAACACTATCAAGAGATGTGAATAGAATGCCGAACCTTTTAAGCGTTTCACCAGGGATCTGAAAGTCACCCTGGAAGACTGCGGGAACAACCACCAGGCGATCATACCACAACCCAATCCTTTCCAGATAGGGGATATAGTAATCAGATCCGCCTCATTTCAAGTCGGAAAGATGACTGTGAAGATGCCGATTCGGAAAAGTTCTCTCGAATAAGAGGAAGATGAACCATACCTTGTAGCCGACATCCTATTGGGTGGATATTGCAAACTTATCAACACGGATAAAATGGAAGGCATAGTGATTCATTCGCACTGGTTGGAGGCTGCCAGCATCTGAAAGGTCAAGATATTCAATTTCCTGACACATGCTCCTCAATACCTCTTTAGCAATTTTCTCTTTCACTACTACTATATATTGCATCAGGATGGATGCATCACTTACATTCATCCAGCAACAAAATTTCTAGTGTCGCTCCTGTTGAGCAATCTAATATATCCTCTCCAGTGAAATAAAAGAACCCCTTTTTTTCCTTGAAAATTTCTCAAGATCAACCCAAAATTCAAAACCCGTTACCCAAAAAAAAAACACACACACAAAAGACAAAATGGTTATCTTTTCGGCGGAATTTTCAAGCTCACAAATTATTACAAGACCAAGCCACGGAGGCTCAGCACAAGATACAATGAAAGGAAAATTGCAAGACATTAAAAGGAGACTAGGCCACAAGAGAAACCAAAGAAAGAAGATATGCCTCGTTAAGACTTCTTCCTACACTTCCCCCAGTAATCCTCCGGGCAATAAAGGTTCCACAAAGAAGACACGTCAACAGAAACAACGGCCTCTGTTTCCCATCCATATGCCTTTCCAGCAGCGCCAACCAACGCTTCTTTCCCCTTCATCTCCGACGTGGATTCAACGTGCGCAATCATGATTCCTCCAGCAGCACCAACGCCATCAACAAAGTTTTCACCAAGATTCTTCTCAGCAGCTCCTACAAGAAAATCACTTGACTAGCTCATGTCAGAATCCATGGGAACCTGTGCTTTTTTGCGTATACCTCACTCGGAGGAACAGAAGGGATATCTTGGATGATGGCTCTAATCTCGCAAAGTAATGAGCCGATCCTACCCAATGACTCTTTGTAAGAAGATCGAGCTCCATTAATCCTATGATGCTTCTCGGAGAAACCAACAATACCATCGCCATTGTCACCATGGGATGCCATCGCAAAAGTATAAAAACGGTGTAGTCGCCTCACTATACGACCAGTAGAGAGGGAGAAGACAATGAAATCTTGCAAGCAATATTTATGTGAGAAGGAAGGGCGTGCTTCATGGCTGTAATGGCCCTAGGAAATCACACATTAATAAAGGATCCCTAATCAGATCCGTACACAAAGAAGATAATTCAACTCATAAGGAAATTTTGCATCAAGCGATTATTCTTCCCTCGCTTGAACCGGCCCCACCGGCTAGCATGCTCAATTTTCCAACTCGCGCCAACTTTCCAAAATTCATGCCGGTCCCACCAATCGCGCCGACCTGTCAATGCCGCCCAAGTTGCACCAGCTATCACGTCCATCTCCCACCGGCCCCACCAGCCAGCACACTCAGTTTCTCAACTCGCGTCAGCAGCTCAATGCTTCCCATCCGTCCATTTATACCAATTTGTGCCAACCTCCCGATTCGTGCAAAAACTACCAAGGACAAGGATTCCAAATCCAATTCACATCTCAGAAAAAAGGTCAGATAAATCTCCCGCTTCTCTCTCAGATTTTGTCTTGGCACCACCTTATGCTTACCTCGCAACAAAGCTCATGTTCCGAGCTAAGCAGGAGACTTAATGTTGATGGTGGATTTTAGACAAGGGGTAAAATCGTAAAACCCCATGACCTAATATTACCCGCAACACATTAACTGAGAGCATTTAATTCAGGTGAAAATAATTAATAGGGGTATTTTTTCAAAAAACCGGATTAGGGTTTTCGACACAGAACCCTAATTCCAAACTAAGCATATACAAGCACCATATGACGCTAAACCATGGCAACGACGCCAAAACCAAGCCGCATATTGCGCACCATGGCAACGATGCCAAAACCAAGCCGCATTACTGCGCACCATGGTAACGACGCCAAAACCAAGCCGCATACTGCGCACCATGGAAACGACGCCAAAACCAAGCCGCATATTGCGCACCATGGCAACGATGCCAAAACCAAGCCGCATACTGCGCAGCATGGCAAAGACACAAAAACCAAACCAAATACTGCACCCATGAGAAACCATGCCAAACTAAGTCGTTATGCCGTTTGACACATGCCAAAAATAGCGCCCTAGGCTTGCAAACCGTGCAACTAGGTCAACTTGGCCGTGCGTGCCATTGGCACATGCCAACACGCACCACTAGCCAATTTCCAAGTCGTTATGCCGTTTTGCACATGCCAAAAATAGCGCCCTAGGCTTGCAAACCGTGCAACTAGGTCAACTCGGCCGTGCGTGCCATTGGCACATTCCAACACGCACCACTAGCCAATTTCCCAAGTCGCTATGCCGTTTGGCACATGCCAAAAATAGCGCCCTAGGTTTTAAAACCGTGCAACTAGGTCAACTTGGCTGTGCGTGCCATTGGCACATGCCAGCACGCACCACTAGCCGATTTCTAAGCCGCTATTCCATTTGGCACATGCCAAAATTAGCGCCCTAGGCTTGCAAACCGTGCAACTTGGTCAACTTGGCCGTGCGTGCCATTGACACATGCCAACACGCACCACTAGCCAATTTCTAAGCCGCTATGCCGTTTGGCACATGCCAAAAATAGTTCCCTAGGCTTGCAAACCGTGCAACTAGGTGAACTTGGCCGTGCGTGCCATTGGCACATGCCAACACGCACCACTATCCAATTTCCAAGCCGCTATGCGGTTTGGCACATGCCAAAAATAGTTCCCTAGGCTTGCATACCGTGCTACTAGGTCAACTTGGCCGTGCGTGCCATTGGCACATGCCAACACGCACCACTAGCCAATTTATAAGCTGCTATGCCGTTTGGCACATGACAAAAATAGCGCCCTAGGATTGCAAACCGTGCAACTAGGTCAATTTGGTCGTGCGTGCCATTGGCACATGCCAACATGCACCACTAACCAATTTCTAAAGTCGCTATGCCGTTTGGCACATGCCACAAATAGCTCCCTAGGCTTGCAAACCGTGCAACTAGGTCAACATGGCCGTGCGTTCCATTGGCACATGCCAAACACGCACCACTAGCCATTTTCCAAACTGCTACCAAGCCCAAAACTCAAGGCCCAAGTGGTCGTGTGTGCCATTAGCACATGCCAACACATAAACCACTAGCCGCTTTCTATTCCAAGTCGCTATGCGATTGGAACATGCCAAAGTAGCTCCCGCAACTTGTCCATAGTGGCCGTGCGTGCCATTTGCACATGCCAAACACGTTACCACTAGACACTTTCTATTCCAAGGCATTCCGCGCATGCCATTGGCACATGCCACATGCTCTACTAAGCGACTTTGGCATTTCCATCCGCACTCAGAGTGCAACTTGCGGCCAAGGCATTCCGCACATACCATTGGCTCATGCCAAATGCTCCACTAAGCGACTTTGGCATTGCCATCCGCACTCAAAGTACAACTCGCGACCAAGGCATTCCGCACATGCCAAATGCTCCACTAAGCGACTTTGGAATTTCCATCCGCACTCAAAGCACAACTCGCGGTCATGCCATTGGCACATGCTGCTACGCTTTACTAGCAAATTTGGCATTGCATCTTGCGCCAAACTCTCGATACATCAACACAAACTGGGGGATGCTTTCTTAGGGTTTTGGTTTGGCGGTCACATCTTGCAGAGTACACTACGCTCGCAATAAAGCAAGGTGTGCAAGGAATGAATACGGTCAATTAAATAAGGAAATTTATGGTGAAAACGTTTTTCACCATTAGTCCAACGGTTTCCACCTCCTATGTTTTAATTGACACATTTACTCAATTCCTTAATGAGGCCAGGGTACGTTCAATCTCACTTGTATAAATAGGTTTCACCTATTCTACCAAAACACAACAACTCTTGGTCAGGAAAAATACTACACTATCAGATAGAAACTTTGCAAGCTCTCTCAAAAGCTTCCATCACTAGAAAACTTCTACACTTCTGATACAAGTCGAGATACTACCTAGCCAGAACTCTCTGGTCTCATCACCCTTCTTCGCTATCCTCCCCAAATCAACCCTTCTCCTCCACTTTGTGACCGAATAAAATCTGGAACGGCCATCTTCTTGGTTTAGGCCAGAGTTGTACATATTGATATCTCGAATCAAAAGTGCTCACGTGCAGCACATTTGTTTAAGGGTTTAAATCAGTCTCTCCACCATCGAATTTACCAAATTCGGCAGAGGCGATTTTCTCCCATAATCACATTGTTATTTATTTGTTGATTTTTGTTGTTGTTTAATTAAGATGTGATTGTTTTTTTGTTCATTTGTTTTTTTTGTTATTACTTGGTTGCTGACTTGAGTCGTCAAATTTTATTGTCGACATTGATTTCACAAAGAGCAATGAATCAGGTTTGTTATTAATATGGGGTTTGGAACTTAGTTGTGTTATTCCATGTAATTCAACAAACTAAACTATACTTTTGGCTATTGTTTAGGTGCATGGGAGGATGTATGCACAGGCTTCCCCTAGATGAAGCCAGAGGTCAATTAAAAAAAAAAAAAATTGAAGGTAGTAGGTCGTAAATGATTGCTTAATTTGCTCGATCCCAGCTACACAGTGTGTCAAGCCAGGGTAAGAATTTAATGTCAAACCAGGGTAAGGAATTTTGTTGATGGGTTCTTAAAAGAAGTATGTGAGATTACTATGGATAGGATTTCTGGGTTTGAATGTTTAAGTTCAATATTTGATGATAATCGTGATCATGTAAGTTAGTATTCACTACGGGAAAATTAGTAATCTACAACTGTAGATTGACAACTCGTAAATTAAACGTTGTAAAATGTAGTATGTTTTACAACGTTTTCCAACAAAAGTGTTGTCAAAGTAAAATATGTCCAACTCTTAGGACCAACAAGTTCCTAAGAGTAGTGACGAGAATCAGAACCACAACTTGTTGTGTGAAAAGTGTTTCAGAGAGAAGTGACCACCTTTAGAATTTACGACTCATATCCTAAAGGTAGTGAATGATTTTAAAACAACACTAATAAGGGTCGTTGAAGATAAGAAAAAAATAAAATTTGAAAAATGTTCTTGTAGAGAATCGAACCCAAGCTTACTAGGTGTTATTACAAGACGTCAACCATCCTGCCGGATTCACAATACTGGTAGATTTGTGCTTTGTCTTTTAATCAACATTCACAACCTTTATAAAGGTTGTAAAATGAAAATTGACTAGGAAAAAAATTAGGCTAGGGTGAGATTCGAACTCGGGCCTCCTCAGTGTAGGACTGGGATTCCAACCACCAGTCCACAGTTACATGTATGATTATCAAAGTACATCTACGTTAATATTTAAGAATAATTTTAAATGAGCCTTAAAAATGGGCAGCAAGTGCGCCATTTTTCCTGAAACATACAAGGCTTTCTCTGAATTATACAAGGACGAATGCAATCACATTTCAATCAACACTCACATCACCAGGTTGTATATCTCAAAATGTAAATGAATGAAACAAGTGGAGGTGTATATTTATATGCTCAAAGTAGCGGATTCATGCAAATTTTGGTAAAGAAAACACAACAGTCATGAAGAAGCTGCAAATGCTCAAAGTTTCAGAGATTATAGGAATGTGTTACCTGTTTTTCTCACCAACTGCAGAATTAGAGACCAACTCAATAAATCCCCTTTTCTCTCCTCCTTTATCCGGGCTTGAGACCGGCAATGAAATTATTCAATGGCGGAGTTAAAAAGGGGGGGTTCATCTGAAGAGAAACATTCAATATATCATACAAACAATATTATAAGTCATCAACATAGCATAATTTTAATGATAAAACAAGTCCAGACCAATTCATACTACACATAAAATGAAATCTTATTACATATGACTTTTTCCTAGATTTGTAATTAGATCAGCTATTTGATTTGCAGAAACTCTAACTTTTTCCTTTGCAGCAATGAAGATAGCATCTGAGGCCCATGTAAAAGCTCCACATTCTTCACATACCAGGTAAGCTATGTGCTTATTGTGTTGATTGTTGCATTTTTTTAGGTTGAGTTTGTTATTGCATGTTGAAGAGAAGCACAACTGACTGTGTAGTGGACAATTTTTAAAAGAGTGATCATCTTCTCCACAAGCATCACAGCTTTTCACTGATGGTAACAACAATAACTTGGCTTTGCAAGGGTCAGAAGCATCAGTAAACCATTCAAAATAGGTGCAGGTAGGTATGGTGCACTTGAAAAACATTTTTCCATAGGTTTCAGTTGTTTTAGATTGCAGAAATGCTCTCACACCATTACAAGGAACATGCTTACACCTAGAATAGAGCCAAGGACACACTTTTGTCTCATGAATCCCTTGTTCACACATAGCACACTCAGTTAGGTTTTTTTTCATTCTCATGTTACTGTTGCTGCTACTACTGCTACCTGGAGAATCTTTCACACCTCCACCCATGACTAATTCAGCGTTTCTAAAGCCTAATTGAAGAAAATTTCTCCACAAGCCTAATTTCTGAACCCTAAATATTTTTAAAGGCTAATTCAGTGATGGCTAATTTACACATGATTGATTAGTGTTGATTAATAGATCTATTAAAGCTAGGACTAATTTCAATTGTATCATCATTCTCAGATCAATATCAATTAAACACAACGGGAAATCCAAAAAATAATAAAACCCTAAAATGGGTTATAGAATCAAACCTTCTTTTCCTTAACATAAGGTGTTGGTGGTGAAGAAATCTTCAGCTGAATCTATTGATGGGTTTTAAATTTTCGTGGTTAAAGAGATGAAGGAGGAGGTTCTGCGGGAGATGGAGGAGAAAAAAGAAAAAACGACCGAAAAGAAGATAAGTGGAGGAGAATAAGTGATGGGGAGATTGAATAGATAAGAAGAAAAAGATAAATAGATCTTCTGCAACCCTTAGAAGAGTTGTAAAATGAAAAATAACTATGGAAAAAAAAGATCCTGGTGAGAGTCGAACATGAGTCTCCGTTGTCCCAATATAACATTCCAACCATCCTGCCACATTTATACATGTAATTATATTTACATTCATTTATATATTAGACCAAAATTTTAAATCAGCCTTTAAAAAAAAAAGGTCAGCAAATGCACCATTTTGCCTGAAGCATGAATTCTGTCCAATGCCTGCAATCACATTTCAATCAACAATCAAAGTACCAGATTCATGGAAGTTTTAGTGAATTGTACAAGGCCTGCAATCACATTTCAAATTCCATGAAGAAGTTGCAAAATCTTAAAGTTGTGAATTATATTAACTGCAATAAAAGTAAGACATTGACTGCAAAATAAGAAAAGACATTCCAGAAAATAAAACTGCAACATCAGATACCAGCACATGATTATATGTAACCAATTTAAGAAAATCTGCATTTAGAACTCAATAAATCCCATTTTCTCTCCTCCTTTACCCGGGCTTGAGACCGGCATTGAAATGATATATCATTTCAATGGCGGAGTTAAAAAGGGGAGTTCATCTCCAGAGAAACATATAGCATATCATACCAACAATATTGCAAGTCATAAGTAAAGCAAAAATACAATCTGAATATATATGAAAGAAACAAAATAGGTTCAGAGCATCAGTGGAAATGAAAAGAGTAATTAAACCCACCATTAGCGGCACTTCTTTTTCTTATTCTTCTTGTTTTTCTTCTTTGTTGTAACCACTAAGATAGGCTCAGCATCAGTTCTTTCATAAATCTCCGTCTCATCATCCATTTGTAAGCCAAGAGTTGAAGGTTCCACTGGATGGCAACTTGTGTCTTCCTGTTCATTGTATTCCTCTAATTCATGGAAACCCCTTGGTGGTGGTTTCAACATCACAAACCAATTCGATGTATCCGACTCTCGAGAATAGAAAACTTGTCGGGCTTGTGACGCTAAAATGAATGGATCATTTTTATATTGGTTCTTATGCTGACGTAAGTTGACCAATGTAAAACCTATTTCTAGCTTGACACCAAAATAGGTGTGAGCCCAGTCACATTTGAATATGGGAATTTGAAACATATGTTGGTAGTCCAACACGAGAATTTCTTCTAAAACGCCATAGAAACCACTGCTTATTTGTGATGATGCAACTAAAGATTTTGATTCAATTGAAACACCACTGTTTTGCGTGACTCTTTGAATATCCTTAGTAACAAACCTTGACCCATTTATTTGCAAGCCTTTATATGATACACATTTTTCTAAAGGACCATGTGACAACCACCGTACTGTATTTGATACTGACATGCCTTGACCAATTTGCATTTTAACCTATCAATAAAATTTAGTTAGCAGAACACAAATGACCACAATAATGGGCGCAAGCTCTATGTTTTGGCTTGGTAAGATCTAATTAAGAAGTGAATGACAGATTCATCCCTAGTGGTGAAATATAACTATTGTTTTGTGGGTAATGCTAAAAAGAGGTACTACGTACTCAGGAAAAATTAATGAATCTAATAAATTGCAAACATATATAACAAATAACCAAGTGGCGTTGCACGTACCTTCTGCTTTAACCAATCTGCAAATGTTTCCGAGTGTATGGAAAGGAGTTGGTCTTCACTGGAAGTATCGGAAGATCTTAACTCATCCATATGCATTCTAATAAGAAAAAATTTAATGTGGAAAAGATTCGTAAAACACAAGTGCTTATACTGCTAACAATTTTAAATGAACATATAACAGTCCTACTTACGTTATATATGGTTCAATTGCTGCCGTGTTAAAAAGCACATATCTATGAGCGATCTTTAGCATATCACTACCGATACACACTTGAACACCTCTAGAAAGAGGACGTCCTGCCGGCGTGGAATCATGTTGAATGTCTTCATTATGGCTTTGATTTACTCCTCCTTCAGAATGTTTGTCCCCATGAACATCAAAATACCTGACGCACTCCATTCCCAGGTAACACTCTGCTATACATGCTTCAGGTTGTGCGTAATTATTTACGTATTCTTTGAATGTCTTCATATACCTGCGACAAACCAAACTTCTAATTACTAGCACCCAACTCCCATTTACACAGAACAAAGCTATAACATTGTACTTAAAATAACTAAAAAAATATTCATAGTAACGAAACAATTACCTTTCAAATGGATACATCCAACGATATTGTACGGGTCCACCTAAACGCACTTCTCGAGCTAGGTGAATTGTCAAGTGTACCATCACATCAAAAAATGATGGAGGGAAGTACATCTCCAACATACACAAAGTCTCAGCAATTTCATCTTCAAGTTCTATCAATCTAGTGAGATCAACAGCCCTTTGGCATACTTCGTTAAAATAAGAACATAACCGATTTATGGCATTACTTGGCCCATCAGGTAAAAGTCCTTTCAAAGCTACAGGTAATATTTGTTGCATCATAACATGGTAATCATGAGCCTTAAGGACACCTAAGCAACCATCTTTCGAGAAATGCCTCCTAAGATCAGAACTATACCCATATGGAACCTTCAGATTTCTCATCCTATTATAGAATACATCCTTTCCCTTAATGCTTAAGTTACATGGTGCTGGAGGAAGCCAAGTTCTGCCATTTTTGACTGTTACATGCAACTCTTCTTTGATTCCCATACTTTTCAGATCATTACGGGACTTTAAGCCATCTTTTGTTTTGTTTTTTATATTCAATAGAGTACCAATGACACTCTCACAGACATTTTTTTTCCGTATGCATAACATCAATATTGTGTCTTAGTAACAATTCCTAGGAATGAAGGAATAACATAAAAAGTATGAGCAAGTCACTTGAGTTGTAGCTATCATAAATGAGATTTAACATGCATATAGGAATATAAGACTGAAAAGAAGATAATTTTAGGTTATAAGTTACCTTCCAATAAGGCAAGTCGAAAAATATTGACCGTTTGTTGAATATCGGATGGTCATCATCTCGTGCACCAGAACTAGCACCATCACT
Organism: Papaver bracteatum; assembly: GCA_023529315.1. Classification (NCBI taxonomy): domain Eukaryota; kingdom Viridiplantae; phylum Streptophyta; class Magnoliopsida; order Ranunculales; family Papaveraceae; genus Papaver; species Papaver bracteatum. The sequence continues at coordinate 1,254,678 of JAJJWX010000177.1, forward strand.
CATACCGGCATCAGTAGCAACTTGCCTTTTCCGCTTCCCGCAGTTAGATTTACCGTCATTTGCACTTGTTGCCGCATTACTTTGACCCTTTTTCTGCTTCTTCTTCTTCTTTTCCTCTTTTTATTTCCTTTTCTCCACCTCGTTCTGCTTCGCTTTTCCAAAGTCATTTACAATACTGCTCTGACGTTCCAAAGCCTCGGCACTAGACATAGTACGTGGCTTTTCCTTCGTCTCAATCTCTCCATTGAAACATGCTTTCTTCTTAGTCGATCGAAGAGGATGATTATGAGGTAGAAATCTCCTATGATTCATGTAAACAGTTTTATGACTAAACGGCAACCAGGTTGAAAGAGTATTATCACCACAAAGAGGGCAGGCTGACTTCCCTTTATATGTACATCCCGATAGGTTACCATAAGCAGGAAAATCATTTATCGTCCACATTAATAATGCCTTCAAATTGAACATTGTCTTACTAAATGCATCATAAACCTCCACGCCGTTTTCCCATAACTTAATCAGATCATCAATCAGTGGTTGCAAGTATATATCGATGTCTCTACCTGGTTGTTTCTTTCCGGGAATCAGCAAGCTTAAAATAATATTGTCGCCTTGCATACACTCCTGAGGGGGAAGATTATATACCACAATCATCACCGGCCAACAACTATGGGTTGGGGAAAGATCGCCAAACGGATTAAATCCATCAGCCGCAAGCCCAAGACGCAAATTACGCGATTCTGAAGAAAACTCGGGGAACTTTGTGTCTATGTGCTTCCAAGCCAAAGAATCCGTTGGATGACGCATCTTTCCATCTTTACTCTTATGAGTCGCGTGCCATATCAACTGCTGAGCTAGCTCTGCTGAGTTATACATTCTCCTTAATCTCGGCACAATGGGGAAGTATCTAAGCACCTTCACTGGTATCTTCTTTTTGGGCTTGTCTACCATGTCAGCATCATCCATGTTAGATGTGTCTTCCTTCCACCTAGAATAGTGACATTTAGGACATTCATCCTCGTCTTTCAAATCATTTCTAAACAAACAACAATCATTCGGACATGCGTGTATTTTCTCATAAGTGAGTTGGAAAGCTTTCAGCAACTTCTTCACTTCATAAGTTGATTTAGGAAGACAATGACCTGGGGGCAACACAGAACCAATTGTCTTGAGAAGATCATCAAAAGCCCTTCGAGATAAACCATTTACTGTCTTGTGCCTATACAACTCAGTAGTCATGCTTAGCTTTGTGTGTGTAGTACAACCAGGGTATAAAGGGAAGTCGGCCTCTTCAATCTCGTTCATCAGCAACTCTTCGTCGTGGTTTGGGAACCCTTCGTCCTGCCTAGGTTCACAAACCCCTTGCCCTGGTTCGACATCACCTTCAACATTAGCATCTGTCCACATCTGGTAGAAAGTACGTTGATGTGTTGCTCTGTCTTCATGAACATTATTAAAATTGCTAATATTCTCCCCGTGAAGAACCCACTCGGTGTAAGTAGGATCCATACCCCGTTTTAGCAAGTGCATATGTATTGTACCAGGAGGAAGTGGCGCAGCAAGATTCTTACAATCCACACAAGGACAACTAAACTTAGAAGGATTTCCAAGTTTCTCATGAGCCAACTCTACGAACTTCTTTATTGCATCCTGGTATGGAACTTCCCCCCTACATTAAAACTCTAATGGTTAGACATACTAAGATCGATTAATCTCATTATTAGACATACATACCCTGTAGAGACAGTTATGACTTGGATTTACCTTGGCCAACGAACCCAATCCTTATTCATCATTTTACAAGTTAAGAGTCAGTCCTGGTTGAGTTCAATATGGTTCTTTATTTCCTTCCCACTGTCAATGAAAAACATTCTCATATTAAAACATATATAAACTTTTTCTGGGCACCAACTTGACATTATATGGACGAGACATACATAATGTGGTTTGAAATGTTCTACACACTTCAAAGATTTAACCATTTCTAATACATTGTGGGATTTCAGGTAAAGAAAACTTATTGATATAAATTCACATAAATTTGGTGCCCAAAACAAAACTATTGAAATGAAAAACATAACAAGTACCTTTTACTGAATTGACAACTAGATGAAAAATATTGAAATGAAAAATAAATTTTACATTAACAGACTACAATCGGTTCATTTTAGGATCACTGAAAGCATAAATCCAGTGAAGATTAACAAAGGGTTAGCTAGATGCAAATAGACAACTAGATGCGCACTAAGACGTAACCAGGATTTTAGTGACTATTTTAATGACTGCAAAATAGTGGTTATCTCATCGGCTACAACTATAGAAGCGACTTCCAAATAGTTTATTATCTCAGCAAGCATCAAGCCTTTCCAGATAATAATAACCAATCCTTTATTCCCAAACAAGTTGAGGTAGTCGCCACATGTCACAACAACAAACAAAAATTAAAAATTGAAATTTGAAATGATGACAGACAAGGGAGCCATTATACTTCAGAAGTCAGTGGTGAATGAGAGTGCAACGAGCAAGATAGCCATCCTGCGAAGAAAGGGTAGAACCGGTCACTTACAGTGAATTTATAGCAAGAGAGTCAACCCAGTGAATTTGCGACCACTTACAGGAGATCGAAAAAACATTCTAAGTGAGGTTTTTCTTATTGAGACTTGTTATGCAATGTTGAAAATTAGTCCATTGCTACTCATAGTAACTCACACTCTTTGAGCTGCAATTAAGAAGAAAATTAAGAAAATTATACAACTGAAAATTAAGAAAATTAAGACTCAAAGGAATTGATAATACAACGGAAACAATCCTCTAGCTGTAATGAAATCATTAAAAGGTGCATCAACATTTAGAGTTGAAGTAATGACTGTAACTTATATTCACTGAAATAAATAAAGCACAGAAAGACCCAACTGAAAAACGTACAAGGCCAATTTATGATGACAATGATACACTCAACAAACACTTGGGTGTGAAGACTACAAGATGTCTATGCATCTCATATGAAAACCCATGGCTGCATTATGGTACCACTTCAATTCTCGCGATTCCAACTCTCAATACAACTAAGAAGTTACAAAAATTGGTGTTTATTGCCTCCTATTTACTCAAAAACTCCATAGAAACGTAATTTGTATGCCTACACACTACTATAACATTACCAAATCGAACAATCCAACACCTAACACTACCAAATCAAAGATACTTTCCTAACTGCTATTCCCATTTCCACTCAAAATCCATTCTAACAAGTCCAAATCCATTCACCAACACCATTAATGACAAATCAAGTTTAAAAAATTAATGTAACGGTTGAAATGATTGAAATTAAAAGATACCAAATCATGAAACCCTAAATTTAATGCAAATTGAGATGAAACTATTACAAAAAAATAATTAAAGCAATCAGTTACAGACCCAATTACAAGATCGATCTGTTGATGGAGAACCTCGATTTGTTGATGATGTTAACAGAGCTACCTAAACTCGATCTGTTGATGGAGAACCTCGATTTGTTGATGAAAAAAATTCCTTTTCATAGATCTATTTGCTCGATTTGTTGATGATCTTGACTTGTAATGGTTTGATTGATGGTGTTTCGGCAGATGGAGGAGATCTTTTTCTGTGGTTAGAAGAAAGATAAAAGAAGAGACGAAAAATAAAAGAAGTGGTTGAGGAAAGAAAAGAAAAGGATAAAAAGGAAAAAAAAATTAAAACAATGGACGGTTAGAGATCGATGTAAGGTTGAAATGGACGGTTGGAGATTGAAATGGAAGTTGTGATGCAGTAAAAAAAAATTCATGGCCCTTTCACAACTGTTAGAAATAGTCGTCATAGGGGTTTTTTCGTCTTTCGAAACATTAACTTCTGCTAATTTTTTTTCACTTCTGCTAAGTTTTTTCACTTCTGAAAAGTTTTTTCACTTCTGCTAAATTTTTTAACTTCCGCTAAATTTTTTCACTCCTCGAAGTTTGCGAATTCGTGTGTGTTTAGGGGTTCATGAGATTATTCTCATGGAATCTTACGCGCAAACTGCTAAAGATCCATCGTTCATGCGAAGTTCTCGTCTCATAGTGGTACACTCCTGGCCAGGTTTCGATCTCCGGACAAGTTCACTCCTCGAAGTATGCGAATTCGTGTGTGTTTAGGGGTTCATGAGATTATTCTCATGGAATCTTACGCATAAACTGCTAAAGATCCATCGTTCATGCGAAGTTCTCGTCTCATAGTGGTACACTCCTGGCCAGGTTTCGATCTCCGGACAAGTTCACTCCTCGAAGTATGCGAATTCGTGTGTGTTTAGGGGTTCATGAGATTATTCTCATGGAATCTTACGCACAAACTGCTAAAGATCCATCGTTCATGCGAAGTTCTCGTCTCATAGTGGTACACTCCTACCCAGGTTTCGATCTCCGGACAAGTTCACTCCTCGAAGTATGCGAATTCGTGTGTGTTTAGGGGTTCATGAGATTATTCTCATGGAATCTTACGCATAAACTGCTAAAGATCCATCGTTCATGCGAAGTTCTCGTCTCATAGTGGTACACTCCTGGCCAGGTTTCGATCTCCGGACAAGTTCACTCCTCGAAGTATGCGAATTCGTGTGTGTTTAGGGGTTCATGAGATTATTCTCATGGAATCTTACGCACAAACTGCTAAAGATCCATCGTTCATGCGAAGTACTCGTCTCATAGTGGTACACTCCTGGCCAGGTTTCGATCTCCGGACAAGTTCACTCCTCGAAGTATGCGAATTCGTGTGTGTTTAGGGGTTCATGAGATTATTCTCATGGAATCTTACGCATAAACTGCTAAAGATCCATCGTTCATGCGAAGTTCTCGTCTCATAGTGGTACACTCCTGCCCAGGTTTCGATCTCCGGACAAGTTCACTCCTCGAAGTATGCGAATTCGTGTGTGTTTAGGGGTTCATGAGATTATTCTCATGGAATCTTACGCACAAACTGCTAAAGATCCATCGTTCATGCGAAGTTCTCGTCTCATAGTGGTACACTCCTGGCCAGGTTTCGATCTCCGGACAAGTTCACTCCTCGAAGTATGCGAATTCGTGTGTGTTTAGGGGTTCATGAGATTATTCTCATGGAATCTTACGCATAAACTGCTAAAGATCCATCGTTCATGCGAAGTTCTCGTCTCATAGTGGTACACTCCTGCCCAGGTTTCGATCTCCGGACAAGTTCACTCCTCGAAGTATGCGAATTCGTGTGTGTTTAGGGGTTCATGAGATTATTCTCATGGAATCTTACGCGCAAACTGCTAAAGATCCATCGTTCATGCGAAGTACTCGTCTCATAGTGGTACACTCCTGGCCAGGTTTCGATCTCCGGACAAGTTCACTCCTCGAAGTATGCGAATTCGTGTGTGTTTAGGGGTTCATGAGATTATTCTCATGGAATCTTACGCATAAACTGCTAAAGATCCTTCGTTCATGCGAAGTTCTCGTCTCATAGTGGTACACTCCTGCCAGGTTTCGATCTCCGGACAAGTTCACTCCTCGAAGTATGCGAATTCGTGTGTGTTTAGGGGTTCATGAGATTATTCTCATGGAATCTTACGCATAAATTGCTAAAGATCCATCGTTCATGCGAAGTACTCGTCTCATAGTGGTACACTCCTGGCCAGGTTTCGATCTCAGGACAAGTTCACTCCTCGAAGTATGCGAATTCGTGTGTGTATAGGGGTTCATGAGATTATTCTCATGGAATCTTACGCATAAACTGCTAAAGATCCTTCGTTCATGCGAAGTTCTCGTCTCATAGTGGTACACTCCTGCCCAGGTTTCGATCTCCGGACAAGTTCACTCCTCGAAGTATGCGAATTCGTGTGTGTTTAGGGGTTCATGAGATTATTCTCATGGAATCTTACGCATAAACTGCTAAAGATCCATCGTTCATGCGAAGTTCTCGTCTCATAGTAGTACACTCCTGGCCAATTTTAAGTCAGAACCCATTTTCAGACGTTTACGATTCATAGTTCGTGGTCAGGTTTGAAGACAAAGTCACCAGAATTTTGAGTTTATACCTATCAAATGGTTTTATTGTAAGTGTTTGTAATCCAACGAACCAAATTTAAGGAAATCAAATCACAAGCCAATCTAACGGTGAGGAAGCCTTGTTTGGTTAACAAATTTTGTGTTTTCTTCTCAATCCGTATGCTTTGTTTCAACCAATGGGATTGTCCAGATTTTAATCTAACGGCTACAAAAAGTACCATGCGGATTGTGTTTTTCCCACCCAAACATCCCGCCTAAATTTGGGCACATCCTTCTAGATTTTGAACCAAATTTGGTTTCCCACCCAAACATCCCCTAAAGAGAATACTTTTGACCATAGACCAAAATTATTCTCTCATTTCTTTTCTTTCTCTTTCTCTTTCTCTCTATCTTCGTTCCCTCCGTCTTTGCAACTGTTCCTCTGCAACTCAGGAAAAAAAAACCACAACTCACCTCAAACCCCCACTTCATCTCAAACTTCACCTGAAACTTCACCCCAACATCATAGAAGAAGAGTTCGTATCACCCAATCTCTCAGCTTCACCCTCAGGTTTGAATCTCACCTGATTAGGGTTTTATTTTTCATTTATGTTTCATATTTGATTAGTTTTGATTCAAAATGTATGATTTAGAGTTAGATTTAGAGTTTTCACTTTATTCTGTGTTTGATATAGGGATTGATTGATTAGGGTTTTATTTTCTTACCCGAGTTAGGTTTTTTTACAAAACCGATTCAGCTTTTGATATTGCAGATTTTGTTTTAGAGTATTTTATTTTGATTGGGTTTGATTTAGAATTTGATTTAGAGTTATTTTCTGTTCTGAGTTAGGGTTCTTTACAGAACCGATTCATCTGTGTTTTCCAGTTAGTAAGACCTGTGTTTACAGAACCGATTCATTTGTGTTGGTTGCTTGGTGGTTGTTTTCTATTTCTTAGTTGTTTGTAACATGACTTACCTTTTAGGTTGATGGTTTCTTAAGAACATGCTAGGTTCATGCAATATGTTGTTTGATTTTGCTGAAGTTTTTTTTTTTTTTTTGCAAGGTTTGATGAGAGCTAGAGCACTCTCTTTCGTATGAGCGAAGCAATTTCTTAAGTTCTCAAGCAATGGACTTGCTCATACGAAAGAGAGTGCACCAGCTCATTCAGCATCAGTGATTCAAATGTGGTGTTTTGTCATGTACAATGGTGATTTCATATCCAATGAGATATGGTGCAATATTTAGAGTTTGACTTGTTGGTAATGTTTTTGTTGTAGATTTAGATGCTTAGTGTAGAAGGAGGTGAAGATCCAATTTGTCTGCAATGGTGAAGAATAATAAGGTGAAGACTTATATATCTTATAGTTCAGTTTAATTTTACGTATTTAGTGTAAATGATGTTCTTTCAATCCTTTTGATTAACTTATTTTACTTTATGTTACAGGTTAACGATGAAGCAAAGACCAAGAATCCAGTCTCATCTCCCAAAAAGGTAGTAAGCAAGAAATCGGTAACATCTCCCAAAAAGTTAGCAAGTAAGCAAGAAAAAAGCGTCCGAGCCAAAACCGTCAGTTCTGTCGCGGCTGCTATGAGGGTACGTAGTAACAAATCTCTTATAATTCAGTTTATTTTTTACTTGTTTCAATCACTTCATTTACCATCTCCTTTTGATTAACATAGTTCAGTTTTTATTTTGCAGATAATTTTGAAAGATAAGAGTAAAAAGTCTCATGGCAAACAAACTCCTAAGAACAAGACTAAGAGTTCAGAGATTCTTGAAAGTGAAAATCTTCCAAGGAGATCATCCCCTAGGTTTAAGAACAACTCAGAGTATTCACAGACTGCTGAAAAGACTACTCCAACACAATCACCAATTCGGAAAACTCATAGTGCTGTTGAACCAGCCGCTGGAAAGCCTACTCCAACACGATCATCACTTAGGAAAAGGAAAAGTTCAGTTGAACTCGAACAATCTCAACCAGGAGCATCTCATCAACCAGGAGCATATCAAGATGCACCTTCTACTGAACCCTATGTTGAACAGTCCACACTATTAGAATCTCCAGCTGCACCCTTAACCGAGGAAGTCGTTCCAAAGTGAAGAGCTGCAAACCGAAAATTGTATACAGGGCCATGTCCGAATGTGCAACTCAGGAATGCTGGTGATACTTTATCAGATTTTGAAGAGGAAGAAGAAGAAGATGAAGAACTTGAACAAGATAGAGATGTTGAGGTGGAAAAAGAAAACACAGAAAATGATAATGATGTTGATGTGAATGATGCAAGAACTGAAAATGAAACTGAAGCTCATCGGGTATGACTTTTATGTTTGTTACTTTTCCATCCTTAAGTATTTTCACTCTGAATTATCTGATAAAATATGAGCAAGTCACCTGAGTTGTATCCTTATTTAGTTTTTCCATCCTTAACTCTTTTGTAGCCAAAACCCAAAAGAAAGTACGTTCCTCGCGGCCCCACAAGGATGACAGCACTAGGTCTAACAGCTAATAAGAATGGAAAGGAAGCTGTGAGCTTTAACAATAAGGATCAGCCTGTTGGTAATCCTTCGGTGCAGCTTGCTAGTGTCTTGGGTGTTTTAGTTAGGCGTAACATCCCATTAAAGAACAAGGACTGGAGACTTGTCCCTAGAGAGGCCAAAGATAACATATGGGCGATTATCATGGTAATTTCTTGACTTTTCAACTCTTTTACTTTTATAATATATTTAGAAGTTTTATACTCCATCCATTATCTCTTTAACTCTTGTAACTCTTTTGCTTGTATTTGCAGCAAAGGTTTATTGTCGATGAATTTTATAAAGACTACTATTTTGGGAAGATGGGAAGTTATCTGAAAGAGGCTAGGTCTAGGAAAGCTGGTAAAATCCTCGCCTTGGATGGGCTAGAGGAAGAAGAAAGACAGATGAAGCTGGCAGAACTGAAACCAGAGAATGATACTGTGAATGAGTGGGAAGAGTTCGTGGCACATGTTTGCTCGGAGGGATTCAGAGTAAGTGTTCATATCACAATAAGTTAAATTATTTTTGTGTTCAGCCATTGTACATTCACTGTTGTTTAGTAAATGACATTCCGTTACTTTATCAGGAAAAAAGATTGCAGATGCAACAAGTTAGAGAGAAATACACCACTCCACACACTCTTAGTAGAAGTGGTTATGCGAGACTCGAGGCTAAAATGGTAAGTTGTGTATTTTTATTCCGATGTTCATTATAGGGTAATTGTATTCAAATTGTTCATATGCTAACTACCTGGATAACATATTATTTGCAGCAAAAGCAGCTGAATACCAAAGAAGACATTGATAGAGTAGAACTTTGGATAACAGGTCACAAACCGAAGGAAGGGAAGGAACCTAATCCTGGAAATGTGGAGGCTTTAGTAAGAAATCAACTCATATTTCTCTTATATTTTTTGTTAATTTATTTGATTAATATATATATATGTGTTCGAATGATGCGAAAATGTGACTAACTGGGTTACTTTTGCACTAATGCAGGAAAGAATTGATAGAGCTGCACAAGAGCATGGTGCTGATGTTGGATCATCTGTGACAGACGATCTTCTCTCCAAAGCTCTTGGTGACGACAAACCAGGGAGACTGAGAGGTATTGGCTATGGAGCGACAAAGACAAAGATGGTTGTCAAGACCCATTACAAGAAGATCATCAAAGAGTGCAAGGATAATATGAGTGAAATGAATGACAGACTTGCACTATTAGAGGTGAGATTCTAATTATCGCTTTCGTTTCTTTTAGTTGAAAAATTGAAACTTGCGTCTCATACTGCTAGTTTGATGTTGGTATAGGAAAAAACCTCGAGATGCGTCTGCTGCCATGATGGCTCACACTTGAACAAGGCCAGTCCAATTGTAAGTGTGTTTATATAAAACTTCTGGTTAGTCTCTATTGCTCTCATTATGAGTTTCTGATGTTGCTGTTGTATTTTTCATGTAGTCTGGAAAGGCTAGCAACACCCATGGTTTTGCTAGCTCAAGCAGGACTGTTCCCCAGTTTGCAAATGACAGTCCAGTTAGCAGACCAAGGGTGGAGGAAGCGCTATGGAAGGGTAAAGATTGCAGGTTTCTCAGTTGGTACAATGAGAACGAGATTGTTGATGACGCGATTATTACTGAAACAGATCCAAAGATGGAGTGCCAATAGGTTTCGGCGCATACAAAGTGACTGTGACTAATTCTCGTGTTGATGATGCTCATCTCTACAAGACATCGGGTGACTTGACGCGTGTTATACATGCTGTAGGAACTTTTGTCACCTGGTCCAAGGATCTGATAATGCCTGCCATCTGATAATCTATTAATTTGTTTGGGGTGTGTTTAAGGAGACAATGGTTCTTTCTTTGGTTGATTTCATCAGTTTAAGGAGACAATGGTTCTTTTTTTGGGTTGCTTTCGTCAGTTTTAAAACAATTAGTGTTTCAGGAAACAATGACGATCTGTTAACTTGTTTAAATGTGGATCTGTTGACTAGTTACATTTTAATGGTTTTTATCTGAATGAATAGAAGTCAATTAATATATATTTGTGTGCATCGAAATTTTAGGTTTTTTTTTCTTTCTAAAATATAAAAGAATCACAACTGCTAAACATGGTTGGAAAAAAAGGTGATCACTACACAGGATATGGGTTGTGAAACAGTAATTATACAACTCAAACAGGTACTGTGAAACATTTTTATGCTACACAGGATATGGGTAGTGAAACAGTAATTATACAACACAAAAAAATATTGTGATACATTTTTATGCTACACAGAGTAAGGATTGTGATATGAAAATAATGGTTGTCATACTTGTTTCTGCTACACATCGGATTTTTTGTGAAACAATTCACTGGATTATGGAAACAAACTTCTACTACACATACAAAGGTTGTGATACAAGTTTTTGCTACACATATCAAGGGTTGTGAATAACATGTCTTACTATTATAACCTTGGTTGTCATACGAGTTTCTGCTACACAACTAAGCTGTTGTGAAAATGATGTCATACTACTATGAACCTGGTTGTGATACGAGTTTCTCCTATACATATTTTTGTTGTGTAAGAAGTACTTACAACCCAAGTAATAATTGTGAAACAAGTCTTAGACTACGCTTCCATAAGTTGTGATATGAGTTTCTGCTACACTACCCTCTTGTAGTGAAACATTAGTTAGGAATGTCCTACAACTATAATAATAGTTGGAGAATGGTATATACACAACAATTATGGCAGTTGTGTTAGATATTTCTAAGACTTATAATTTTGTTGTGAAACAATTTATTACAACCTCTTGATGGGTTGTGTGAGATGTTGCCCAGAAATTTGGATTAAGTATCACAACCGAAGCACGTGTTGTATAAAATTGAACCACAACTAAGTTTACGACACTATCTTACAAGTTGCAAACAATTGAAGACTTTCTACAACCCCCCCTCCCTTGTGCAACCTATAGATAAACGTCGTCTTATGTGGTACCACAACTAATTTCTGGGGTAGTTAATCGATGTTTTTCCCGTAGTGATTCTTCCTTGTTTGCAACGGTCTTATGAGCTATATTTGTAGAGTATTCATGCTTTTGTTTCTTGATATTTTTATTCAAGGAAAGGAATTGATATCCTACATTAACTTAATCTGAATACATCATTTAGAATTCGACCTGCATAGTTTTTACTTATCGTTTTCTCTGTCAATTGAACATTGTTTCTTCCGGTTCTTTTGGTTCCCTACTCTAACAGACTAACGCTTAAGATCACCACCTCGAATTTCTTGGTGGGTAGTAATAATAATTGAATAGAGTAGATTATCATCAAATGAACTTTCTAAATTGTCATTATTTTGCCATAAAGAACTTGTGAAGTTAAGAGTATATGGAATCTTCGGATTCTGATCAACTCATAGAAAAGAGTAAACTTAATGAGGATGTCATGTTGTAGTCCATGGAGAAGGATATATTGTTTGTATAACTGCAGTTTTTTGGTCTATTAGCCCTTGAATTTGAATTCTTGGGTGTAATGGACTTGTAAAACATGGCTATCGATCAAAAAGACCAAAATCCAAAAATACTTTTCTAATAGCCAAACGGGATATTTAATCCAATTTTTTGTCGATGAGTTTACGGGAATACCCTTTATTCTCGATCGGTAAAACAAACAGAGGGATTTAATCGGCTCTCCCTTATTCCCACAACTTCTTTTATCTAAGGATTGTTCACAGACGTTGTTGTGAGCAGGAGAAAGAGACCGTCAGTTTTCTGTTTAGTGTTTTTGTTTATATCAGTAAACAATCAAGGTGATCTATGTGTTTGATTTGTTTGATTCTTTTTTAAAATATATAATTTTGTTGTTGTTGTGATGTTAACTGGGTAAAGTTTGGTTTTTGTTTCTAGGTCTAGTATTTATTGTATGAATTGAAAACGAAAATCAAATTGGTATGGATTGAAATTGAAATATGAAATTGGTATGGATTGATCTTAAGAAAAATTTCTCCAATTCCAATTTTAGTTCATACCAATTTTGATTTTAAATTATATTCTTTGAGGTTGTTTGTTGGGTAGTGGTGGTGGTGGAGGAGGGGGCGGTGGTGGTGGCAGTGACGAGATGAATGAAGAAGAAATCGTGAGCTATTTGTGATTCAGATGAAGTACACAGCAACAAACAAGTTACGCAAATGGACAGTTGTTGTTAAATTGCATGGTGAATGGATGCGAATTTATAGCTGCTTAGAATTTACGAAGATTGAGTTTGTTTACTAATCCAAATTTACAAGAAGGAGAAAGTATAAGATTGGCTAGAAGTGCAGCACCATAACCAGGTCCACGCCTACAAGATGTTTGATAAAAAGCCTAAAAAACTAGAAAAGGGGTAAAGGTTCATAAACTACAATTATCTTCTATCACATGGTTTAGTTCATTCGCCTCTTCAATGGTTTGATTTGCACTTTCTGGTCTTAGTAAAAATATATACTTCCCTAGTAATTGTAGTTTAATAAAATCAAGTAGCTTAATTCATTTCTTACATTTTTATAATTCATCATTCAATCACCAAAATGTTAATTATCAAAAATAAATAAATTAAGTCACTGAAAGTTTGGTTTTTATGATTCAAATTAAGAAGATTCAATTTCAAATTAAGAAGATTTGGTGAAGATTAAGACCAAGAAAGTGGAAGAGATAATGCAATTGCTACTGTCATTTTATGATGGAGGTTCTTACTAGGTTAAACTTAGATTTTATCCACAAAATACGTAATATGCACCCAAGTGCATAATGTATATTCTGACTGAAAAATAGGTTTTGGCCTAGATGCACCCGAGTGCATAATATATACTTTTTAGAATTTTTTTATTGTTCTTCTCATTTTTCTTTTTTAACACTTGCTTTTGGTTGATGCTTTGGTAGTCAATGTGATGGTAATGGTGGTGCATTTTGTCACTCGAGATCATGCACTAATAATTTTGTTTGTGTATAATATGTTGTAGGCAATTACTAGGATAAACCTTGATTTATCCGCAAAGTACATAAGATGCACCTGAGTGCATAATGTATGATTCTAACATGAAATAGGTTTTGGTTGGTTGCACCCAAGTCCAATTTTGTTTACCAGGTGATTACTATGATAAATGTAGATTTATCCACGAAGTACACAAAATGCACCTGAGTGCATAATGTATATTCTGACGGGAAATATGTTTTGGTCTGGTTGCACCCGAGTGCATAATATATATATTTTTATAAAAATGTTGGTTCTCTTCCTTTGTGTTCACTAATACTTGTTTTTTTGGTGATGTTTTGATGGTGAATGTGATGGTAATGGTGGTAGATTTATTGCTCGAATGAACTAGTGATTTTGGTTGTGTACAGAATATTACAGGTGATTATTAGAATAAACCTAAATTTATCCGCAAAATAAACAAGATGTACCTGAGTGCATGGTGTATATTCTGACGAGAAATAGGTTTTAGCCTTGTCGCACCCGAATGGATAATGTATATCTTTTTGATTCTTATAGGATTTTTTTTTTTTGGCCAGGTTGCACTTGGGTGCATAATACATTTGTATGAAATAAATTTTGGCTAAGTTGCACATGGGTGTATAATGCATATTTTTATAGGAAATAAATTTTGGCCAGTTGCACCTGGGTGCATAATGTATCCTCAACCTAGGTTAAAAAAAATATTTTTTTTTTCGAATTTCATATCAACAATGGATGTTGTTTTGTATAGATTTTCGAGCCATTTCCAAAAATATAAATTTTATTAAAATCCGACTTATATTTAGGAAGTTAAGACCTTTCTCGTGATTTATTTTAATTGTAGAGAGAAAATAAATAAGAGGGAGAAAGGGATAAGAAAAAGAATAAAATTTAAAGCAAAGGATATATATGGCTAATATTTCCCATGTCTTTTTCACCCAGACCTATATTTTACAAGTCTATTGCTCCCACACTTTATGGCCTATGGTCATATGACCCATTTTCCGTGGCTTCAAATGCGTGGCTTATAAAAGATTAAATATCCTATGTATGGCCGTTAGGCTTCAGATATATAGCCTACGAAATATTTAAGTATGTTCCATATGAAATGCTTTTGAAGACTCCACAGGAAGTAAGATCAATATTTTTGGTGGTGCACATAGTGCAGAATTGCTTCAGAGGTACCCATCCCAGTTTCAGTGAGTTATATCTTTCGTACTGTGTTTTTGTGGGTTTATATTGGTTTCGATGAAATTGTCTTTCTGTTGCAGCTTCAAATGTCAGTTTAAAGATGAATATAAGTTACCGGTACAATTTCAAGAGAACCACGCTATGTACTCGGTACAATTAGTAATAAGATTTCCTTCTCAGTTCTATGAACTATATTAAGCATTTTCACTTAATCTTGTGCAGTCTTATTTCTGTTTTTGCTAGTATGATTTGTTATCTACTTCGGCATGGTGTTTTACATTCAGGATATAGTCTAAGATTTTGTTTTATGTAGTTGATGGGAAAGACTTTGGGAGCATCCTGAGATAGATCTAGTTGGTGAAGACCAATTTGATACACTAGTAGTGTCGTCTTCGATGGGACAACACTTTTACCTTCACTTCAGGGTAGGGCACTGAAATCTCAGGGTCCGCCGTGCTTGGTGATATGATTTGTTTACTCGAAATAATCAGGGCCCTCAGGATTGGCCTGTCTATCGAGAAGTCACCCTTTTAATCTCGTACATCTCGGAACTACCAATAGGTATTTTTTTTTTTTTTTTTTTTTTTTTGCGAGGGGAATTTTTTTTTTTATTTTTTTTGGGTTTATTCAGTGGGGGTATTCCGTGTATACATACCTGTGCCAATATAGATGATTCTCCTAGTGATTTCTAGGTCATACTTTTTCTTTAAAGTTGACAATTTTATTTCATTTTCCCTAGGTGGCTACAGGTTATATGTGCCAGTGTTGATGAATGAGTCTGACCCTTTGGTTCAGGTATAAATTTCGTTTGTAGGCTATAAATTCAATATTTTTGGTCCTAAGAATTATTTAGATTACACAAAATTGGTCAAAAAGACCAAAAGCAAGAAATCCTGGGTGATATGGATTTTTAGGTTTAGATACTATTTATATGACCAATAATAAAAGAAATACTGTTTAAATAGCCAATTTGGATATTTCACCCAAGAAAAAAAATGTGTTCTACCAAAATTAACCTCACCCTTTTAACCAACGTTTTTTAAACTCAGCTTCTATTCGTGTCACTTTTTTTCTCTTCCTCGTTCTTCTTTTGTAGAACGATTTTGGGTTTTCAAACCCTGGATCGATTATAAGAGCTCGATCTTCAATCATGGTGTTTATCCGTTTTTGAATCGAAGTTAAACAGTATTTTAGGAGCTCAATCATCAATCATATCACCAAAATCACTAAGTTTCAACTTTCAATTCCACCAAGCTTTGCTGATACGATTTCGTTTCTTTCATCTAATTTTAGTTTGTTTTTGGTTTATTTTGTTGTAACGCCGTTCTGTTTTTGTTGTTTTTGGGTTCAATTTTCATGTTTTTGTTAATTTTTTTGGTTTAGTTGGTGATTATCCAGGGTTTTACTAATAACCAATTTTGGGTTTTAGATGGTGCTTCTAAACCTGATTATTTGTTTATATGCTATCTATTGATTGTTCATCAAAGTAATTTTAGTTTATACCTGCTGAAAACAAACCAATTTTGTTGAAGTTGATTCTGTAATTTTTCATTGTTTTGGATGTGAATTGAATTGCTATAATATCATCATGGTTGGTATGAATTTAGTGAATTGAGCTAGTTGTCTAGAGAAAATTAACAAGCTGTGTTGTTGTATGAATTTGATTGGTTAGTGTAGAAGATATGGATTGACTAGTAGAAGACTGATAGTGTTCCATCACAGTTAGGGATAGATGGATATTTTCAGTAATTGTAGGTAGCTACATTAACTATTAGTATGTACATGACCTTTTGCAAGACAGATGGCACCTTTTAATCAGCAAGCCAGCTCTATTCAGTAATTGAATGAATTAAGCTCATCTTTTGGATCGTCGCGGCTGGCAGGATCTATTCAGTAATTCTAGGTAGCTACATTAACTATTAGTATCCCCCAAGGATCCTATCAGGGGACTCCATATTGCAGAGCTGAGTTTGGTACGAGAGATATAAAAATCGTGCCACATTGTTTCTTGAACCTTAAATTTTTGATGTCTGTCGAGAGACTTTTATAAGATCAAGTACAGTTTGGTGGATTTAATTTGATACAAGAAAGTACACGAAAAGAATGATGGAACTTGTGATTGTTTTTAATTATTGGATTGAAAATATGCGATAGTAAGGATGCATTCAAGACTGTGATTGTTATGCATTCAAGATTGTGATTGTTATGCGATAGTGTTTGGTATGAATTTAGTAAATTAAGCTCATCTGTTGTTTATATATTCCTTTTGTAGATGGATCGTCATTTTCTCTGTGTGGTTATCCGGGGTACCGATGCATGCCCATACCAGGTTAATGTGAAGTCAACAGTTGATGAGTTAAAGTCTCATGTTTGTTCTTATTGGAATAACATTTCACCGGACTCAATTCAGTTTGTATTTGACTATGATGGGAGAAGCAATGTTGTTGACAGTGATGTGAAGCTCCAGTCTTTCTTATCATTCTGTATTGTTAAGGAGTTGTCTTTCTTGGAGCTTCGTTTATTTGAACGTGTTCCTCTCAGTGCTCCTGATTTTGTTCGTGAGCCTACTATGAGCGAGTTTTGTTTAGCACCAGACCATAGCAGAGATCAGTTGGTTATTCCTCGTCATCTCCCGATGAGCAGTACAATGAGCGAGTTTCGTTTAAAACCAGGCCCTATCAGAAATCATTTCGTTCATCTTCCGAGCAGTAGTACAATGAGCCAATTTCGTTTAGCACCAGACCCTAGCAGAGATCAGTAGGTTATTCCTTGTCATCTTCCGAGTAGCAGTAAAGTTACTCGTACACCTACAATTACGGACTTGCTTTTAGGTAAAGGCAATAGCTCAGATCAGTCGCCTTTTCCTTCCTCTCAAGAGCTTGTTTCGTCTCAAGATATCACCGTGTCTCAAGAACGTGCATTCAATGGAAAGTTGGCAATTAAAAGATCTTGCAAGGCTGCTGAATGGGAGTTTATTATAAAAGGTGTTGGTCAAGATTTTTATGGAGGACGAGATGAAGCTCGTCTTTTTGTTGACAAATATAACCATTTTTTTGGTCGTAGGGTGAGAGTTGTCAAGAGTAACCCAGAACGTTATACGGTGGAATGTTATTAGAAGGAGAAATTGGAATGCGACTAGATGTTCCATGCAGCTCCGAAGACTTCCAATGTGAAGGGTCATTTATTCCTCAAGGCCTATAACGGTGAACATAAATGCTGTGCTGGTTATAGTGATGGAACAAAGGCTGATCCGGTTACGCGCGAACTTGTCAAGAGCTTGATATTTGACCAGATTGAACAAAATCCCAACAAGAAAGTCAGGGATATTGTTAAAGAATTCAAAAGCGATTATGGGTTAGAATTGAGCTACGATCAGGCGCATGCCGGGAAAGAATTATGTTTGAAAGAATTGCATGGCGAGGATACTAAATCATACACCGACTTGGTTTGGTGGTGTGAAGCCGTGAAGAAGAACGATCCAGGTAGTAGGGATGATTTAGTTGTTGAAGAGGGACAATTTAAGAGTTTGTTCTTAGACTTCGATGCTTGCATCTAGGGTTTCGATTATTGTCGCCCGGTATTGTTCTTGGATGTAACTTTCCTAACTGGAAAATTTAGGGGTTGTCTTATGGCGGCTACCAGGAAGAATGCCAATAATGGTAAGTCTTCTATTTTCAGATTATTTGAATGAAATTCAGAAAAAAAAATTGTCAGATTATCACTGGATGAAACCAGTTTCATCCTTAATTTGTGAAATCATACTAGAGGATGAAACTGGTTTCATTCTGTACAATAGTAGTTTCAGTCGGTTTTAATATGAATTTTTATTTTTTGTGTTTGTTTTGTTTCTGTAGGAATATTTCCTCTGGCATACGGTATCATATCAGGTGAAACTATTGAGAATTGGCATTGGTTCTTGGAAAAATTAAAAACTATCTTGGGTCCTCGTGTACTAACTATTATTTCCGATCGTCATGAGGGTTTGATCCAAGGTATTCGTGATGTTTTTCCAACTTTCTGTCATTGTTTGTGTTACCAACATTTGAAGAATAATGTGCGCCCGAAGACCAACAAGAAGAAGGGAGAGCATGGTGCTGCGATGGATTTGTTCAAACAATGTTTCTATTCATCAACACATGAAGGCTTTCATGAAGGTTTGAAAAATTTGAAGGATATGGGATGTGATGGTCTTCACAAATTCTTGAGTGACCTTCTAGTGGAATGTTGGTCCAATGTACATTGTCTTGGCTGTCGTTATGGCGAAATGTGCTCAAACATTGCAGAGTCGTTCAACTCTTGGATTAAGGAAGCAAAAGGTATGCCTATTGCCACACTTGTTAACTGGATTAGACTTAAGATTATGGATCAGATGAGTAAAAGAAAGTTGAAGGGGGCGACGTATAAAGGATTCATTTGTCCTAGGCTAGAGAAAAAAGTAATGGCTTCCATTCGTACTGGTGTCTAGTGGAAAATAACTAAGTCTGGTGACATGGAGTGGGAAGTTTTTGATGGAAAGCACACGCATGCTGTTAATATTGCGAAGTTTCATTGCAGCTGTAGGGTTTGGTTTACTGAGAAGTTCCCTTGTGATCACGCTATTGCGTGTATGCATTCAAATAAGATCAATGTTTACGAGTACATTAATCCGTTTTTCAGCATTGCTAGCTTTCGTGCCTCGTATGATCGTGCTATCAATCCCATTCCCGATTACGACAAGCCTATTGATGTTGCTACTGGAAATCTTGTGAACCCACCAATTGTCCTTGGATTAAAAACTGGTAGGCCGAGGAAGAAGAGGATTCCTAACACTGGTAGCGCAATTTTCAAGAGACCAATTACGTGCGGTAACTGCCATACTCAGGCACATTATAACAAGACGACGTGTCCTCATCCTCCTGCGAAAAAGCAACGTTAAGAACTTTCTTAAGAACATCTCCAGCCTTCATTCTGTTCAGCTTTTTACCATGATAAGATTCATTTATTAGTTTATTCTTCTCTGCAGCCTCTTGTTGCACTGTTAATATTCATTTATCTGGAATTCTATTTTTTCAAGAATTGCTCCAGTTTTATAGTATATATCTTATAGTCTTATGTTGATTGGCTTTAATTGCACTTTCCCTTCAGTGTTCACTGTAAAATTTGAATGTTTGCAAATTTCAGATTTAATTGCAGTTTGGATGAAACCCAGTTTCATCTAAGCCTGGTTACATTCTGACCAAAAAGTTGCAGTTTTTATACAGGCTAGGATGTAACCGGGTTTCATCCAAGCCTGGTTAGATTCTGACCAAAAAGTTGCAGTTTTTATACAGGCTAGGATGTAACCGGGTTTCATGCAAGCCTGGTTAGATTCTGATAAAAAAGTGCAATTTTATACAGGCTAGGATGTAACTGGTTTTCATCCAAGCCTTCATCCAATCCTGGTTACATTCAAACACAAATATCATGAAATTCAATTTTAGGCATTTTTCAGTAAAAAGGTTCATATTTCAATTAAGACGAATCCACGGATCACAAATGTATGCGAAGACTTAGTGTAACAAAAAACTAAAGTACTTTCCAAAAGAGTATCTTTGCGTTGAAATACATTAATAAATTATTTCTAAACCATCAAAAAACATCAAACTTTCCAGCATCTATTCTCATCAGTTAGGATTTCATATGCGAGATTGATTCGTCTTGTGCTAATCTCCTCTCCAAGAGTATCTTTGCCTTCAAAGGAGTAACCGTTTTTCATTGCCCATTCCATGAAGTAGATAACATACATCAAGGAATCAGGACTGTAGGACAAATGAATATGTAATGTCACTTTACTGATATAGAAAAAAAAAGTAATGTTGGTTCAAACTTCGTTTCTGTTGGTATGTTATAATTTCAGTTCAAAGAGTTAACGACCTACCTTTCGCCCTGTGTGGACAATCTGATTTCACGATGACATCAATGTTATCCATACTTGTACTTTCTTGTTGAATGAGAAAGAGATGATTTATTCTTTCCGCCATCATTTTAGCATCTGTTAAATAGTTTGAAGAACCTAGCAGAGAATTGTAGTGAGTCCAAGTTCTTCCATGAATGTCAAAGTGGAGCAATGTGAAATGTTCTTTCTCGTTCAGCATTAGGATGAACAAGTGTTGCGTATCGACATCAATCTTTTTTAGTTCAGCATTTATCATATCTGCAGCCTTCATCTCATCTCCCGCAATGACATCAACCTGAATACAAATTTGGATGAAAACCAGTTAAGTCATTTTTCAAATCTTTGGATGCAACTCAATTACATCCAATATTTAATGCTAGATGAAATCCAGTTTCTGCAGGTATCAGATGAAACCCAGTTGCATCCTATATATAATATCTAGATGAAACTGGGTTTTATCCTACACTAGTGGGAGAATTATGTTTCAATCAACAGATGCAAGCCAGGTACATTCTACACTAAATTAAAGTTATATGAAAACAAATTGCAGACATAAGTTCATTCATTTTAAATTGTAATATTCAAAATGTTTACCCATGCAATCGCGCTAAGAATGATATACTTTAAGTATCCTTTGGTATCACCGCCATATTGAAACAATTGTCTCCATTTTTCGATTTTGAACTCCAAAATAGTGTTCACCAATGGCTGATTGAAAACGAGTTGCTGGATGTGTTCTCCACTAATACATACACCTCTTTTGGATTTCCAAACGCAGTCGCTGCATTTAACCCAAGTTAATATAATTTCAGACAAGCACATGGGTTTCATTTTTTAACATGAAATAAGAAAAGAAGAATGCAAAAAAAATGAAAAAATGGGTTTCCAGTATGTAACCGGGTATTCAAATTTTTTTAATGTTTCCGGGTATTCAAAAAAAAAAAAAAATCATCAAAAGAATGCAGATATGTACCTTAACCTTCCTGTTGCAAAGTACTCCTTTATTAACTGCTCTTCAGCTAGTCTTACTCCGCAACTCAAGTATTCTTTCCATAGCTTGTTGTTTCTTGTTAACTTCTTTAACTTATCGTCGTTTTTCTTCTTCTCTGCACGTTCATGCCCATCTGTTACAAAATTATTCTATCTAGTCCTTTTATATAAGTTCTTCACTCTATTCTCAATTGATCCAAGTTTATTCATAATTGCCAGAGGTTCTAGTGCGATAATCTCTTCTTCGGTGATTTCTGGTGAATGAACTGGTGTTACGGTTTCAGCTTCGGGAATATCTTCAGCTTCTGGATTTGCGGCTCCACTTGTTTCACCATCTTTGCTAGCATCTTCAGGAACAGCACCCTCCACTGGTTTGTTCATCTCTTGAGTGATTTTGAGGTTGAAAAATCTATCACCAGGTGGAGTGTAAAGAACAACATCAGTAGGTGAAGCTTGCGGAGTTGAAATAATTTCCGGTTGAGGCTCGAGTTACGCTTTCAAGGCTTCCACTTGAATTTTCAATTCCGATATTGTCTTATCCTTTTCTTCAGACTCAACCTCCTTTGCTTCCAACTCTTCATTTATTGCTCCTAACTCAGCATTCAAGTGAGAGATAATATTGTCTTTTTCTTTGAGTTCATTCTTCAACTTTCCAATATCATCTTTCAACTTTGATATATCATCTTCATCTTCATCTTTGTTTTCTTCTTCCTCATCAAACAAGCATAACTGTTTTTCCTCTTCACTCCAGCTAGCAACAAAATCAACAACCTGCAAACACGTAAACAGATAAACACAAGATGTAACTGATTTCGTCATATGCTATATCACATGATGTAACTGGGTTTCATCCACTGATAACACAGGATGTAACTTGGTATAAAATGGGTTTCATCCACTGATAACACAGGATGCAATAGAGTCTTGTGAGATAGAAAATGGGTATCATCCAGTTATTAAAGGAGATAAAATTTTAAAAATGAAACTAAACTTAATCAACATAATATTTAACTGGTTTCGTCCAGTTATAATAACAGCAAGAATATATTTACCTGACTGCTTGAAAGAGTTTCAAGCTTCCCCTCAATTTCGCAAGATACTTTATACAAGTCCCAACTTGCAAATCTTGGCCATGAATCACTGTTGGCTTTCCTTTCAATGCCTTCGATTTTCACTTGCTCAAAAATCCATAACTACAACAACAAAAGATATAATTTAATAATCACCACATGATTCAGTCAATGAAAAAAAAATATATCCAAAAGATAGAAGATGATACTCACCAGTAAATAGAAGTTGCAACCATTGATAGAGTAAGGTGTCTTGTGCACGGCTTTAACGCTTTGCATTAGATGCTCATGGATAAGATCCGGCCATGAGACTCTATTCATGGTATCTATTGATTGTAGGAAGTTCAAATACCTGTAGTGGACATACATACCTCCTGTGTTTATGAATAAGACTGTACAGAACATGAACAACAACAAAAGTCTCGCCAAGTCTTCTTATTTTCCTTCTTCATTCATAGCAGACTGTATTCCTTCGAGAATGTACTTCTTGTGCAATTTGTCCCCAATATTCGCCTCTTTTATTTTCTTCTCTTTGTCTCCGGCTTTCTTCTTTTTCTTGTCTTTGGCCTCACCTTCCTCTTTCTTCTTTTCAGCATCCCTTTTCATTGGCTCCAGAAAGTATTTGGTGTAAAAGGCAGAATCTTTCAAACTAGGTTCGTCCTTTGGTCCATAAAGTTTCTTATCCTTTTCACTCATACGTATTCTCTGCATTTTGAAAATAACAGCAAGATGGTTTGGATCAGTCTTGAAAACTTGATCACCAATCTTGAATGCCAACTCTTTGGGGTCAAAATTTCTTATGATGAACTCTAACACCCTTGGAGCTTTGCTACATTCTGCCTTGCCCACTTTTCCTTGTTTGATTGCCTCAATAAAGCTCCAGAATTTAGTCTTCCTTAACACAGCCTCTTGCCTTTTAGTAAATGTCAGTGATTCCATCACTTCAACCGTCGGTTTCATGTTTGATCGGAATGTTTTCTTCCCTTGCTTTTTCTATGGCTTGTATTCGTTCATTTTGGCATCCACATCATCCACATTCTATGTGTTAGACTCACCACCCACGTCCTCATCATGCTTCTTCTTGGTTCTTCTTTCAGCACCATCACTCTTCTTGCTCTTCTTGCTACTATTTCCTGCAACTTCAGCACCATCACTCTTCTTTCCCTTCTTGCTACTACTTCCTGCAACAATTTGGATGAAAACCAGTTAAGTAATTTTTCAAATCTTTGGATGCAATTCAATTACATACAATCTATAATGCAAGATGAAATCCAGCTTCTGTAGGTATCAGATGAAACTCAGTTGCATCCTATATATAATAGTTAGGATGAAACCAAGTTTCCGCATGTATCAGATGAAACCCACTTACATCCTATATATTATTGTATACATAGTTGAAAATCGCCAATTTGTTTCAAAATGAATCAACTCATTTTGTATACAGCCTAACTATATAGATTTCATCCATCATGTTATTAGTCCCATAATCATTAATTTTAATACCACCAACAAATGCAAATCAGTTACATCCTAACTTAAAGTTAGATGAAAACCAGTTTCATATAACCTGCTGAACATTACTTCGTAACCAAATACAAACCCAATTTCATGCAATCAAACCAAAACATAACCAGAAGCAATTTTATCCACACATTAAGAAAGATGAAATTACTTTAAACATGTACACTGGATGAAACCAGTTCCATCCATACCAAAAACGCACAGATGCAAACCATTTTCATCATGTACACTTTATGAAGTCTGCTAAAACAAAAATTAACATTAAAAATACTAAATTAACAAGATGCAAACCAATTTCATCGCACACATACTAACTGAAATTAAAATAAGACTAGCAGTTCATCACAGAATGGTACTAAAATGAAAGTAAGAAGAACAAATTCAAAAAATTAATCATGCAATTCTGTTAATAAGAACAAAACATAGTTAGGGTTTGAAAACTTACTAGTTTTAGGAGACATTCTGTGTATCAATTTAAACCCTAACTTTTCCAATACACTGAAATGGTATTAACCCTAATTCTTAGAAACTAATTTCTTGGTTGATGATGTTTGTCAGACGATGGATGAAACCCAATTTTCTGCTAGTGTTGATGATTTTGTAACCGGTGGATGAAACTGATTTTGGGGTTTTGAATTTTGATTTGAGACGGTGGAGGAATTTGATGGTGGAGGAGAAGATGAAAATGAAAATCCGTTCTGTTTTCAGGAGACGGTGGAGGAGAAGATGAAGGAGATGGTGGAGGAGAAGATGAAAACTCTCTGGGTTCAGGAGATGGTTGAACAATTTTTATGGTTTTAAATCTTTTTTCTGTGAGAAGTTAAAGAAAAACTCAGCGTAATTGTGAAAGACGGAGAACGTGGGGAGAGATGTAGAACGTGGGCGAACGGTTACAAAGGGTATTTCTGTCTCTCCACACCAGAAAAATTCCTTTGGACATTTGACCCAACCTAATTCCTAGAAGTCCATATGGCCCAGAAAAAGTTCCTTTTTGGCTATATGGGCCATTTTCTGTTTAGATTAATGACATCTTAACTGTTTCTATTGTAGGCTAAGGTATAAATTTCACTTGCTTACTTGAAGTACTGAGTATATATGATGTCGGAAGCTTTACCTTTTGGTTTGTTGGATATTTCGAGGGATATGTAATTGAATCATACATATCAAGTTTGATCTTTTTTTTTTTTAGTGTTTGGAACTGGACAGTTGCAAGACCAAGTGCTTTTATTGCAGCAGCAGCTCACATTGGCAACAGGTGATAAAGTCACCATCTTCTGAACAGGTAGTTAAACTATTAACCAAAAGCTTGAGGTAGTAGTTGGTTGTCAGCAGCTTGTTTATGTTGCACCAGAATTTTAGATTTGTTTTCATTTAGACAAAATGGTTAGCTCTTTTTTACACGTTTCTCAAGTATTGCCTTAATTAACTTTATTATGGGATAACAATCTTATTTCATATTAAATATTTATGTTATATTAATCTTGGTCATAATAGGGTATACATTAGACCTGATCAGCATTTGCTTGCGCATTGTTAAATCGCAGAACACTAGTATACTTAATACTTCGATGCAATATCTTATCCAGAGTGTTCAGTGGTTCTGGTAATTTTTGTGCAGGAACTAAGATATCCATGTGTCTCATTTATGGTAACTCCACTTACTTACCAGCGTTTATTTTTTTTATCCAGCAGGATAACATAAAGTTATTATATCTATAACATGTTCAGCTGACAGAGGAGAATACTGTGCAGAGCTTTTTTGCTAAGCATATCGCCAAAACTGTCTTAAACAGTGAGTCTAAAAACTTTTTTTCCAATCCCTTTAATACATCATCACTATGCTAATTCCAGGTTTTCTCCAGGCCTTTAATCCAAACCCTTAATCTCTAAGGGAATCAACCTGATGTCCAGTTCCTTTGAGAAGCTAGTGTATTTCAACATCTCATGTACTAAGGGGAGTGTAACCTGATTTATACTTTCATGCTTCCCATATGCAGACTTATGAACTTTCCAAAGAGCAAAAAAGGTACGAGTATGATTAACTTGTGACATCTTTTTAGTGATATTGTTGTGGAGAACAGTTGAAATGAGAGGTAGTATAATTTGTCATGTAATGATCTTTGCAGTATGTTGGGCATGACCAGGGGATTGAATTTTTTCTAATAAATGAGGTAAAAAGCAAAATCTTCTTTTAGGGTGCTTCCTGGGCTAAGTGGTTTTTACAATCAAATTTAGAGAGTTGATTACACACAGTAAGGTGTTGATGGATTGCATTATCTGGTTGTATCTTTGTGCTATTATTTGACCATGCATCTAACTTTCCTTTTTGATAAATTTTAATCTTTCTCCTCAAAAACGGTTGTGCTGGAACCCTTCTAACCTCATTGGTGATTGAAGTCACTATTTATTTGAACCTCAACTTATGTCCAGTTCCTCTTGGATTGTGACCCATATGTTTGAATTAGAGGAACTGGACATAATGTTAGTTACAAGTGGTTTATGCATATATGAAACTTTAACTTTTAGTTGAGTTTCTGAATAGCTAAATTATAATTGTAGGTTTGTTAATAGATAATACATGGCTAGTTGGTTACCGAATTATAGGATTATGTCAACAAGATTGGATGCAGATTGATAGCGTTGATTTTTTTTTCATATTGATAGTATTATGCCAACAAGATTGGCTGGGGTGAATGATGCAATTAGCACGTTGAAGTCGGAATTCTTAATCAAGATTGAATGAGTGATGCTTGCTGGAGAGGTTGCATTCGATCATAGGCTAGGAGGACGTTAGATCAAAGGGATCTACTAGTTAAATAAGTAAAGATGCTTGTTGGAGAGATTGCATTCGGCACCTGTTCTCAGAAGCGATTAAAGGAGAAATCTGTTAATAATCATGTTGCAGTGCAGCTTCAGGTATATGTTTAACTTGATTACTTGAAGTACTGAATAATGTTGGACGCTTTACCTTTTGAGTAAAAATGCATCTCAAGAAACTTTATAGTCCACTGCCGAGATTAGTCATCAATAGCATCATGGCCACCACTAATCTGGACTGCTTGTACTTTATCTCTAAGGCTCTCGACGTATAGCTGATCTTAGTAGTTAACACTTGGAAGAAAATCATTCTTAGTTTCTTGGTTGAAGGAAGTAGAGAACTGAAAGTAATTTGGTTGATTAGATTAGGATGAAATATTGTGGACTCAGGTTCATTGAAATATTACTCAATTATTTCTTAGCTATACTTCAATTGCACCACAGTTACTTCCCAATTTATGTAGATTCGTGCTACTGGTTGATTAGAGCTCCTTATGTATTAACACAAAGCTGTCTGCAGATGAATGATGTTACAAAAGATGGTGCTCAATATGAGGAGATGTTGAAGTTTCAAACAACAAGTCAGTTCGAGCTTAGGTGATCCAATTTATTATAGTTCATCTCCTAATTTCATCATTCACCCCATCCAATCTTGTTGGCATAATACTGATTCATATATTTATTACTGGCATAGTCCACTGCTGAGATATGGTTTATTATAGTTCATCTGTTACATGATGCTTCATATACATATTACAAGCTGATATATATGAATATATCTTGATGGATTCTGATGACCAACTATATGTTCATATGAAAAATTGGGTCTTTTAGTTGATCTACAATGGTATATAAAGGTGCAAAAATCCTCCGAAATTATCGTCGGATTTTTTTATTTTTTTTACTTGTAAATTGGTTTGCAACGTATATAAGTGTTGCTCAAATTAAAGTAATATGTTGCCTAAATTATTGTAAGCGTTTCACAAATTAAAGAATCCGTTGCTCAAAATACGTTGGTAAACCGGGTGACCAACGTTTGTATGCATTGCACAAATTAATTTGACCAACGGATGTAAGCGTTGCACAGAAATTTGCTACGCCATATTTCCAACGGATATACGCGTTGGTGAAATTCATTTGCAACGCGTATATCCGTCCCAAATCGGATGTTTTGGTGTGGTGATACATGTGTATCTTCCTCACTCCGGGAACTAGTGATCCTCAAGAAGGATTGAGGATGGATTTGTAATTTGGGAAGGAATACTGATTTTTAGGCAGTATTCTTAGACAAAGAAATATTCCTAAACAAGGTAATATTCCTAGATAAGGAAATATACTTAGAAAAGGAATATTTCCTAGACGAGGTAATATTTCTAGATATGGAAATATATACTTAGAAAAAGAATTTCCTAGATAAGGAAATAGATTCCTAAAAGGTTTGGGAAACCAGCTATAAATAGAGATGTTTATCTCATAGCTATAAGACATCTAAAGAGTGTGGTTTGACACCTAGAAAAGGAGGTTTAGCACACATACCTATAGAGAAGTTTGTGAGGCCATTAATTATTGTAAAAGCAAGCTTAGCAAATACTTTAAGGTTATTTACCTAGAGAGATTGTGAGCGTAACAAAGAGAGAATTGTAATAATTTTCTTGTTCATAATCTAGAGAAGATATTTTCTTCGAATTTGGGTTCTAGTGTGTTATGTTTTCTAGTTTTTGTCTATTATTATTATGAATTCCGCCTTTATAATAATAGTCACCAAGGTACAAAGATCAATATGTATCAAAATAAGAAGCATACCTGGGTACCCAAAAAATACTCATCCTCTAGTTGTGATTGGTAAAATCCATCATTTTCATCTTGAGATTTAGTTTGGGGAAGAATACATTCACCATCTAACATATAAATCGTATCCGGATCATTGTGAAGATTAATGAATACTCTAGGAGAGGAAGGAGACTAAGATTCAGATGAGCTAACTTCACTTGAGTCACTCAATTCATGTTCACCAAAACCAAAATAATGTTTTGTTTTCATCTTCTTCTTCTTCTTCCTCTTCTATAACTTTATTCTCTCAATAATTCTACTTCTTTTAAAAAAAAACCATGTACTAATTATCTTTAACATAATCTTTTCACTAATGATTATACTAACTAGTCATTGCACAAACTAATAAGGAGGGTAGTTCTAGTATTAATATAAATATTGAGATAAGGGGTGACCTAGATTTACTTCCAAATGTCTTACCCAAAATAGAACAATTAATGGTCCCCAAAAAAAAAAGGATGGTCCTCATAAAACCGTTCTTAAAATTTACATTTCTCAATCTCTTTATGCCCTTTAATCGAAGTGGGCGTAAACATTAATATATGTATGGCAAAGCATATACATAAGTTTTGTCTATCTATCTAGTTTTTTCTTTTTTTTTGGGATATTTTGACTTTGGGTCACAACTTTGTGACCAGAGTTGCGTTTGGGTCACCCCAAAATTTTAATTAGAGTTTGTGTCACGAGACCGTCGTTGACCATCTTGACCATTAGGAATTCTGTTAAATGTGTAAATGACTAACAAAAATTTGGATTTGAGATTATTTACTAACTTTGTCCTTCAAACTCTGAATTCAATTTTCTCTGAAAGAAGACATTTTCTCTTCTAGTTTCTTCACCCGAAGCTGCTGATGAACCAAGTACAGCAAAACGAAGAAGACAAGAACATATATATAAATCAAGGTGAATTTAACAGGGAATGAGTTAAATTTTTTACCATCAACTGAGGGATGAAATCGAGAAATTAAAGATAAAGATGTGGGATATATTTCTGCTAAGAACAAATAGATGTGATGTTGCTAAATCGATAAGAAGTAAAAGAGATTGAAGGGTTATGAATTGAGAAACTGAAAAGGAACTTGTTTCTTAGTTCGAGTTTGGTAAGTTCTGATGCCAAAAAGATTAGCCAAGGAAGTGTGCTATACTGTTGATTATGACTGATGAGTGGAGAACAATCATGAGTGCTTTCTGGTCCTGAATTGATCAAGAAGAATGGGTTGGTTGCGAATTTGTTTTTCGTTTGGTTTTGAATTTGAAAACAACCACCAAAGTGATATGCATGTGGTATTTGGCAATGGATAGTTGTTGTTCTTGATACTATGTGAGTGTACAGGTTGGATGCTTGTGAATAAATAGGTTAGATTGAATGTGTATGCCTGTTTTAGAAACTAAATTTTCAATCTTTCAGAGAAGGAAAAACGGTGGCTTTAATCTGACTCGTATTTTCATCACCGATGGAACACTCTAAATGTGTTTGCTGAAATGCATGAATGACCTGTTCATACGGAAACTAACTAAATTAGGTAAATTGAAATAAATTTAAAATAAATAAATAATTAACTAACGGTCAAGACGGTCAACGACAGTCTCGTGACCCAAACTCTAATTAAAATATTGGGGTGACCCAAACACAACTATGGTCACAAAGATCTTTGGTGAATGTCTTCCACCCTTTAACAGTGGAGACTAAGATCTTTATTTATAATGTTGGTAGTTACAAAGATAAGAATTAAAGACAGTAAAATAGCTAACATAGATAGAACGAGTTACATGCCTTGACAACTGTGTCATTGGATATTCTTCAGGAGAACTGACCAAGTTTCCTAGTCTTGTGGAACTCTTGTAAACTGTTTGCTCAACACCTCCCCTCAAGTTGTACCGGAGTTGACGAATGTGTAACTTGTTCCGAATAAAATGAAATCGTGGAGATGCTTGTCCTTTGGTAAAAATATCTGCTAGTTGGTCTTTTGAACATATGAAACTCACCTGTAACTTCTTTGCAGCAACTCGTTCTCGCACAAAATGATAGTCAATTTTAATGTGTTTAGTACGTGCATGGAAGACAGGATTGGCTGTGAGATATGTGGCACCAAGATTACCACACCATAGTGTTGGAGTTGAACAATTAACACCAAGTTCTTTAAGCAATGATTGAATCCATATTATCTGAGAAGTAGCAATGGAAACCCCCCCTGTATTCAGCCTCCGTGCTAGATTTAGAGACTATCTTTTGCTTACGAGCACTCTAGAAAATTAGATTTCCACCAAAATATACAGAATACCCACTTGTAGATCTGCGATCATCCAGACTTCCACAAAAGTATGTATCAGAGTACGTATGTAAGGATAAGTCTGTCGACGTCTTTAGTTGTAAACCATAGTCGACAATATGCTTCAAATAACGAATGATCCGCTTCACTAGCTCCCAATGCTCCACATATGGTTCATGCATGTATTGACAAACTTTATTGACCGCCACAGAGATGTCTGGCCGCGTTAGATGTAAATATTGTAGTGCACCAAGAACACTAAGATACAAGGTTGGATCTTCAAACTTTACCGAGCCAAGTTTTTGTATTCTTGGATTTGCTGCTAAGGGTGTATTCACCGGCTTGACACCTTCCAACTTTGTACGTCGCATAAGATTAGCTACATACTTGCGCTGAGTTAACACAATTTCATATCTTTTCCTGAGAACTTCAACACCCAAAAAATAAGACAAATCACCCATGTCCTTTATGGAAAAATCTTTACCCATATCAACAATCAGTTTAGTTATCACCGTTAAATATGAACTTGTTACAACGATGTAATCTACGTACACCAAGACATATAATGTGTATGCGTCGGATATTAATATAAATAAAGAGATATCAGCAATAGAAGCTTTGAATCCAAGAGACAACAAGTGACGGCTTAGTTTATAAAACCAAGCTCTGGGAGCTTGTTTAAGACCATAAAGATATTTGTGCAATTTTACATACGTGGTTGGGAAAGTTTGTATTTACATATCCAGGCGGTTGCTTCATGAATACATCTTCTTCCAAATTCCCATGCAGAAAGGCATTCTCAACATATAATTATTTCATGGGCCATTGTTTCATCACAAACCAATGATAGCACTAGACGAATGGTACATGGTTTGATGACCGGGCTAAAAGTTTCACCAAAATCAATACTCTCCTGCTGAGTGTACACTTTCGCCACTAAACGAGATTTGCGACGATCTATGGAGCCATCTAGGTTTTGTTTAACACGGAAAACCCATTTCGACCCAACCACATTCATTCCAGGATCATACTTAACCAAAGAGTACGTACCATTTTGGATTAGAGCATTAATTTGATCATCCATTGGACCGCGCCATTTTGGATCTTTGTTGGCAGCTGAGAAGCAAGTCGGCTCCATAAAATCAGAATTAGGGAGAGGATATTTTGTAGCCGTCAGACACAGTTTCTGAATGGGTTTTGTGATTCCTGCCTTTGCCCTAGTAACCATGGGATGAGTAACTGCAGCTGGTTGAAGTGGCTGTTAAACTTCCTGTTGAACTTCATTATGTTGTAGCTAACCGAATGCTGGAGAAGAGCTTTCTGAGACTGCTGGAGATATGAATGATGAGTCAACTTTCCGTGTTGGAGAGTCCAAACTTTCTAAAATTAATGGAGATGCAGAACCAGCAGACAGATGCCCCGGTAGTAGATCTGTTGCACCACCTTGAAGTTGTGACTGCTGAGTACTAGTTTCCTGATCATCAGGTTTCACAATCACAGATTTGAGTTTAAGTGTATAATCAAGAATATTATCATGAACCTATTAATTACTTAACCAATAATATATTGAAACGGACAGCTGATGGAATGTCCTCCAAGTTTGCTTTCACCTTTATCAAACATCTGTTAAGTTCCGTAAAATTTACTGAAGATGTATGTATTGATAAAAATCCACCCCATTGTGCACAAATGGATTTAAAGGTTCCAACATTCCACAAATACATTGGCAAACCTCTAATTCCTAACCAAAATTTATTTTCCATATTTCCAACGGATATACGCATTGGTGAAATTCATTTGCAACGCGTATATCCGTCCCAAATCGGATGTTTTGGTGTGGTGATACATGTGTATCTTCCTCTCTCCGGGAACTAGTGATCCTCAAGAAGGATTGAGGATGGATTTGTAATTTGGGAAGGAATACTGATTTTTAGGCAGTATTCTTAGACAAAGAAATATTCCTAAACAAGGTAATATTCCTAGATAAGGAAATATACTTAGAAAAGGAATATTTCCTAGACGAGGTAATATTTCTAGATATGGAAATATATACTTAGAAAAAGAATTTCCTAGATAAGGAAATAGATTCCTAAAAGGTTTGGGAAACCATCTATAAATAGAGATGTTTATCTCATAGCTATAAGACATCTAAAGAGTGTGGTTTGACACCTAGAAAAGGAGGTTTAGCACACATACCTATAGAGAAGTTTGTGAGGCCATTAATTATTGTAAAAGCAAGCTTAGCAAATACTTTAAGGTTATTTACCTAGAGAGATTGTGAGCGTAACAAAGAGAGAATTGTAATAATTTTCTTGTTCATAATCTAGAGAAGATATTTTCTTCGAATTTGGGTTCTAGTGTGTTATGTTTTCTAGTTTTTGTCTATTATTATTATGAATTCCGCCTTTATAATAATAGTCACCAAGGTACAAAGATCAATATGTATCAAAATAAGAAGCATACCTGGGTACCCAAAAAATACTCATCCTCTAGTTGTGATTGGTAAAATCCATCATTTTCATCTTGAGATTTAGTTTGGGGAAGAATACATTCACCATCTAACATATAAATCGTATCCGGATCATTGTGAAGATTAATGAATACTCTAGGAGAGGAAGGAGACTAAGATTCAGATGAGCTAACTTCACTTGAGTCACTCAATTCATGTTCACCAAAACCAAAATAATGTTTTGTTTTCATCTTCTTCTTCTTCTTCCTCTTCTATAACTTTATTCTCTCAATAATTCTACTTCTTTTAAAAAAAAAACCATGTACTAATTATCTTTAACATAATCCTTTCACTAATGATTATACTAACTAGTCATTGCACAAACTAATAAGGAGGGTAGTTCTAGTATTAATATAAATATTGAGATAAGGGGTGACCTAGATTTACTTCCAAATGTCTTACCCAAAATAGAACAATTAATGGTCCCCAAAAAAAAAGGATGGTCCTCATAAAACCGTTCTTAAAATTTACATTTCTCAATCTCTTTATGCCCACAGAACTGAAGTGGGCGTAAACATTAATATATGTATGGCAGCATATACATAAGTTTCTGTCTATCTATCTAGTTTTTTCTTTTTTTTTGGGATATTTTGACTTTGGGTCACAACTTTGTGACCAGAGTTGCGTTTGGGTCACCCCAAAATTTTAATTAGAGTTTGTGTCACGAGACCGTCGTTGACCATCTTGACCATTAGGAATTCTGTTAAATGTGTAAATGACTAACAAAAATTTGGATTTGAGATTATTTACTAACTTTGTCCTTCAAACTCTGAATTCAATTTTCTCTGAAAGAAGACATTTTCTCTTCTAGTTTCTTCACCCGAAGCTGCTGATGAACCAAGTACAGCAAAACGAAGAAGACAAGAACATATATATAAATCAAGGTGAATTTAACAGGGAATGAGTTAAATTTTTTACCATCAACTGAGGGATGAAATCGAGAAATTAAAGATAAAGATGTGGGATATATTTCTGCTAAGAACAAATAGATGTGATGTTGCTAAATCGATAAGAAGTAAAAGAGATTGAAGGGTTATGAATTGAGAAACTGAAAAGGAACTTGTTTCTTAGTTCGAGTTTGGTAAGTTCTGATGCCAAAAAGATTAGCCAAGGAAGTGTGCTATACTGTTGATTATGACTGATGAGTGGAGAACAATCATGAGTGCTTTCTGGTCCTGAATTGATCAAGAAGAATGGGTTGGTTGCGAATTTGTTTTTCGTTTGGTTTTGAATTTGAAAACAACCACCAAAGTGATATGCATGTGGTATTTGGCAATGGATAGTTGTTGTTCTTGATACTATGTGAGTGTACAGGTTGGATGCTTGTGAATAAATAGGTTAGATTGAATGTGTATGCCTGTTTTAGAAACTAAATTTTCAATCTTTCAGAGAAGGAAAAACGGTGGCTTTAATCTGACTCGTATTTTCATCACCGATGGAACACTCTAAATGTGTTTGCTGAAATGCATGAATGACCTGTTCATACGGAAACTAACTAAATTAGGTAAATTGAAATAAATTTAAAATAAATAAATAATTAACTAACGGTCAAGACGGTCAACGACAGTCTCGTGACCCAAACTCTAATTAAAATATTGGGGTGACCCAAACACAACTATGGTCACAAAGATCTTTGGTGAATGTCTTCCACCCTTTAACAGTGGAGACTAAGATCTTTATTTATAATGTTGGTAGTTACAAAGATAAGAATTAAAGACAGTAAAATAGCTAACATAGATAGAACGAGTTACATGCCTTGACAACTGTGTCATTGGATATTCTTCAGGAGAACTGACCAAGTTTCCTAGTCTTGTGGAACTCTTGTAACTGTTTGCTCAACACCTCCCCTCAAGTTGTACCGGAGTTGACGAATGTGTAACTTGTTCCGAATAAAATGAAATCGTGGAGATGCTTGTCCTTTGGTAAAAATATCTGCTAGTTGGTCTTTTGAACATATGAAACTCACCTGTAACTTCTTTGCAACAACTCGTTCTCGCACAAAATGATAGTCAATTTTAATGTGTTTAGTACGTGCATGGAAGACAGGATTGGCTGTGAGATATGTGGCACCAAGATTACCACACCATAGTGTTGGAGTTGAACAATTAACACCAAGTTCTTTAAGCAATGATTGAATCCATATTATCTGAGAAGTAGCAATGGAAACCCCCCTGTATTCAGCCTCCGTGCTAGATTTAGAGACTATCTTTTGCTTACGAGCACTCTAGAAAATTAGATTTCCACCAAAATATACAGAATACCCACTTGTAGATCTGCGATCATCCAGACTTCCAGCCCAGTATGTATCAGAGTACGTATGTAAGGATAAGTCTGTCGACGTCTTTAGTTGTAAACCATAGTCGACAATATGCTTCAAATAACGAATGATCCGCTTCACTAGCTCCCAATGCTCCACATATGGTTCATGCATGTATTGACAAACTTTATTGACCGCCACAGAGATGTCTGGCCGCGTTAGATGTAAATATTGTAGTGCACCAAGAACACTAAGATACAAGGTTGGATCTTCAAACTTTACCGAGCCAAGTTTTTGTATTCTTGGATTTGCTGCTAAGGGTGTATTCACCGGCTTGACACCTTCCAACTTTGTACGTCGCATAAGATTAGCTACATACTTGCGCTGAGTTAACACAATTTCATATCTTTTCCTGAGAACTTCAACACCCAAAAAATAAGACAAATCACCCATGTCCTTTATGGCAAAATCTTTACCCATATCAACAATCAGTTTAGTTATCACCGTTAAATATGAACTTGTTACAACGATGTAATCTACGTACACCAAGACATATAATGTGTATGCGTCGGATATTAATATAAATAAAGAGATATCAGCAATAGAAGCTTTGAATCCAAGAGACAACAAGTGACGGCTTAGTTTATAAAACCAAGCTCTGGGAGCTTGTTTAAGACCATAAAGATATTTGTGCAGCTTACAGACGTGGTTGGGAAAGTTTGTATTTACATATCCAGGCGGTTGCTTCATGAATACATCTTCTTCCAAATTCCCATGCAGAAAGGCATTCTCAACATATAATTATTTCATGGGCCACTGTTTCATCACAGCCAGCGATAGCACTAGACGAATGGTACATGGTTTGATGACCGGGCTAAAAGTTTCACCAAAATCAATACTCTCCTGCTGAGTGTACACTTTCGCCACTAAACGAGCTTTGCGACGATCTATGGAGCCATCTAGGTTTTGTTTAACACGGAAAACCCATTTCGACCCAACCACATTCATTCCAGGATCATACTTAACCAAAGAGTACGTACCATTTTGGATTAGAGCATTAATTTGATCATCCATTGGACCGCGCCATTTTGGATCTTTGTTGGCAGCTGAGAAGCAAGTCGGCTCCATAAAATCAGAATTAGGGAGAGGATATTTTGTAGCCGTCAGACACAGTTTCTGAATGGGTTTTGTGATTCCTGCCTTTGCCCTAGTAACCATGGGATGAGTAACTGCAGCTGGTTGAAGTGGCTGTTAAACTTCCTGTTGAACTTCATTATGTTGTAGCTAACCGAATGCTGGAGAAGAGCTTTCTGAGACTGCTGGAGATATGAATGATGAGTCAACTTGCCGTGTTGGAGAGTCCAAACTTTCTAAAATTAATGGAGATGCAGAACCAGCAGACAGATGCCCCGGTAGTAGAGCTGTTGCACCACCTTGAAGTTGTGACTGCTGAGTACTAGTTTCTTGAGGAGTATTCTCAGTTGTTTTTCAAAATGGTGGTGATAATAATACACTAGTACATGAGGGATTTATACTTGAACAAGACGTGGTCTGCAGCTGCTGAATGGGCAAGAAAGGGAATGATCTCTCTTCAAAACGCACATGATGACTGATGTAGATCCTATTTGTTTCACGATGTAAGCACATATAACCCTTGTGAGCACTGCTATAGCCTATAAAGACACAGGGAAGAGAACATGGCTCTAGCTTATGTTTGTTATATTGACGAAGAAAGGGATAGGCTAAGCAACCGAAAACTCTTAGGAACTTGTAATCTGGTTATTTATTAAATAGAAGTTCTAGGGGAGTTTTTGATTCTGACTTGGATTTAGGTAGCCTATTGATTAGATAACAAGCTGTGGAAAAAGCATCAGCCCAAAAAGATTGTGGCATATGTGCATGAAACAAAAGAGCCAAACCTGACTCAATAATGTGATGAATACGTCGTTCTGCAATTCCATTTTGTGGAGACGTATGTGGACAGGAAAACCTATGTTGAATTCCATATTCATTTAGATAAGAAGTGAACTTTTTATATTCTAGAGCATTGTCAGATTGAAAGACCTTAATTTTATGATCTGTGAGATTTTCAATTTGTTTTCGGAAAAGAATGAATGTATGTAAGGTATCAGAACGTTGGATAAGAGGAAAAATCCATGTAAAATGAGAATAAACATCCATAAAAAGTAGATAATAACGAAAACCAAGTCTAGACAACTGAGGTGAAACCCAAATATCAGAGACAATCAAGCTTAAAGGCTTGTCATAAACAATATCACTAGGAGAAAAGGGTAGCTTTCTGCTTTTGCTAACATGGCAGGAGTGACAAAAATCTAATTTATTTCTGAAAACTGGAATTGAATTCTGAAGACAAATTTTGGAGACCGTACGCAACATTGGATGACCCAAACGTTGGTGCCACGGTGGTAGAGTAGAGGAGACATGTGCTTGCGGCTTTATTTCTGGTGGTAGCATGTCTATTCCCGAAAAAACGTAGAGATCATTCATATTCCGCCCTCGCAGCAGTGTTACCCCCGTTTGCTTGTCCTTTACAACAAAGTAAGAATTGTGAAACTCAAAAAACACATCATTATCTTTGCAGAATTGTGAAACTGACAGCAAGTTTGTTTTAATTTGTGAAACATGATAAATATTGTTCAAAACGTAAGATTTGTATTTATGAAGAAAAGAGTCATTACCAACATTGTCAATGTTGAGTGCATTACCATTACCAACGTGAACCTGCTCAGTTTCATCATATTCAAGAGGAATTGTGAGATTCCTCAAATCTGCAGTGAGATGATGCGTCGCGCCAGTGTCAGATACCCAAGTATTCTCCTGCTGTCCACCAGGTATTGCTATGTATGTTGCAGGCTGACGCTAATTATTATTGCTCTTCTCATAACGGAACCAGCAGCGGGCTGCAGTATGATTCATCCTCTTACAAATCTGACATGGCTGATCTCCCTGATTTCCCCTTTGTTGTTGCGAAGGATTGTTGTTGTTTCTGGGGTTGTTGTTGTTGTTCCTTCTATTGTTCTGATTGTTGTTTGCATATTGATTTCCATGGTTGTTGTTACATCTTTGATCCGGTTTGCTACTCGTGACAGCAACATTAGCCAAAGGTTGTTGCAGCTGCTGCAACTGATGTTCAATCCTCATATCAAAAGTTAACAAATGAGTATAGAAATTTTCTATGGTTAGATTTTCTGCAGTACTCAATGATGTTACAATTGAGTCATAAGCTTGATTGAGACCATTACTAATGGCCTGTTTCTTCTCATCATATGAAACTACGCACCCAAATGCAGTAAGTTGTTCAAACAAAGTTTTATCTTCCTGTAAAAATTGTTTTAGGGTTTTGTTACCTTTCTGGAGTGAATGGAGCTGTCGTTTTAGGTTAACCTGATGTGCAAGAGTCTTTGAAGTAAAAACTCTCTCCAGCTTATCCCAAACCTCTTTTGCAGTGTCAAGACCACCTACTTCAGCAAGTACCTCAGGAGTTAGGGTAGAATTTATCCATCCTACCAACAGTGAATCACACGCCTCATGTTCAGTAAAATCGGGATTAACTACATCACTGTTTGGGAGAGTTGCAGCAGGTTTAACTTTTGTTCCATCTATAAAGCCAGTGAGTCCATAACCTTTGAGTATAGGCTTAAACTGCGTCTTCCAGAAAAGATGATTTGTTTCTGTATGTTTAAGAGTTACCAGGTGATGAATCTGGATTTGGCGAAGGCTAGTTGTTGTAGCCATTAAGGATGTATTAGGGTTTTGAGTTGTAGGGGTTTTTTTGTTTGTTTGGATTTGCGGAAGCGTTGGATCGTCAAGCTGATACCAACTTAGAACAGGTGTATTTGGTGAATGTCTTCCACCCTTTAACAGTGGAGACTAAGATCTTTATTTATAATGGAGGTAGTTACAAAGATAAGAATTAAAGACTGTAAAATAGCTAATAGAGATAGAACGAGTTACACGCCTTGACAACTGTGTCATTGGATATTCTTCAGGAGAACTGACCAAGTTTCCTAGTCTTGTGGAACTCTTGTAAATGTTTTCTCAACAGTTCCGGTAAGTGATACTTAATCGTTTTACATTTATCACTATACCAAGTCGTGTTCTTCATACTTTAAAATGTTATAGATTCAGGGGACGACTATATAAGCTACTTACATAGTCTGCATTTAGAAAAAATAATAGTCTGTGCTGTCTTTCCCTGTGACATCTTATGCTTGTTGTTACTTCTTTCTTGGTTTCATATGAACAATTATAACGTTGGTATCAGTTTATAATGGGAGTTTGTGGAAATTATTACAGGTTCCTTAAATTGTAGTACTGTGCATAATTACAATTTGGTGCTTGCAGAAAAGACGAGGGAAATAAAGCAAATTGATAATGAATACCTAGAATTATCATGTTCAGAAAGCAAGATTAAATGTATCACTTATTAAGAATTTCATTTTGTTGCTGAAGAAATATAT
Source organism: Papaver bracteatum (assembly GCA_023529315.1). Taxonomy (NCBI): domain Eukaryota; kingdom Viridiplantae; phylum Streptophyta; class Magnoliopsida; order Ranunculales; family Papaveraceae; genus Papaver; species Papaver bracteatum. Next base: position 1,295,011 of record JAJJWX010000177.1, read on the forward strand.
GAGACTCATAATGATAAATCAGTCCAATTCAACTTCAGTACAATAAGAGCTGCCACGAACAATTTCTCAAATGCTAACAAACTTAGGGAAGGCGGTTCTATGGAGAAATATATGTCAGTTCAAACTTGACAGTTTACATGAGGAGAGAGGAGGAAGAGAGACGGAAACGATACCCCACCCACGCAAAATTTCAGTTTTAATTTTAATGAAAGCGTGTATTTGTTATTCTGTTTTTGAGGTCATCCCCTATCTAAGTGTACAGTTGGGTTTGAATTATTCCCCCTACGTAATTCCGTCCCTCTAAATCACGATTCTTTATATGCGGGGTCAAACAAATTTTATCAAGACACACAAAAGAATTTTTTTGATCCATATTAAGCTATAGTGGAAAACAAAATGAAAGTTCGCATGGTATAAAAGCTTACCACTTTCGTCATAGCACCATTAATTTCATGATACATCATCTCTAGTACTTCCCAAACTGACATCTTAAACTTCTGATTCTAGTTCACCGAGTTGCATAGTTGGGAGCAGTAATTAAAATAATTGGGTGACATAAGTAATTCATGATCACCAATTAGCCATTTGCACCCACAAGATTAGTGAAATTTCATAGAAATCCAAAGTCTACCGAGTGCAAGTGACACCACTTGCACCCTCTCTTTCCGTGTTTGATTACTTGAACTATGATTACTATCGGTGGATTAGGTGGTTTGCATTACTTTATTTCACGGGTGTTAAATTCCATGGAAGTTACAAATCTAGTTGTGAAGATTATGTTGCGTTATATGAATTTGATAAACCTCATAAAATTTGATATACTCCTCATAATGGAGGGTATATTATAGCAGAATGCGGATGGAATGATATTGCTACTAGTTTTGTGAAGGAATTAATTACAGTCCTAAGAGCTCTGAAATGGGCTACAAAAAATCATTGGAAAAAAACTCTAATTCACTCAGATTTAAACTCTGTTAAATATGTTATTCAAGCCTTCTTCTAAAGAAAAAATACTATGAATTTTCTGGACCAGATGGAATATGTGTAAGAAATCTTGAAAACTCAGACATGGATACATGGAAATCAACTTTGAGGGGTGCAAGTTTAAATAGTGGTCAGAGTTATCTATATGAGACATAACCTCTCACTCATTTTTTTTTTTTTTGCTCACCCTAGAAAATCCAACTCAAGCCTATCACAGGTTTGCTTAATATTTTAGTTGTAAAAATGTGACCATAACTGGTCACTGTCTAGTTCTGTTTTTATCTTTGATTGTAAATTCACATTTTTGTTATCATTTTGTTAAGCCAAAAAAATAAAAAGCTTTCGATACTCCTATAACAGTGACGGTGGTTTGGAATATATAGTTAGTGTAAACCATAGGCGCATATAACACCATACACTAAATCAAACACATGGTGCCACCTTATACATATATCAGTAGAATGGTAGGTACATATCAACAAGGTTAATTTTGGGTTATAAATGCATTGATGTGTTCTTTGGAGTAGTTCTTAAACCCCTCCAGCTCCAGCTCCATATATTTCCTCATCGAACAATATCAATGGTTAGGCATTTGAATACAGCGGCGAATCCAGAATAAAAGTTCAGAGGGGGCATACTTTATTTTTGAAGAACATAACTAAAAATGTAACTTAAAAAAAAATCCCATACAACAACTAATACCATAAAGTTCAATTAGAAAACACAAACTACCAAATAAAACTTGTAAAGAAAAAAAAGTTTGATTGAGCTAAATAATCAAATAAAACTGAAAAGAAATATGCAACTTCTATGCATCCCAATGACGAGTCCTCATATTCCGACACCTAATCATGACAATATCATCTCCGATCAGATCGAATATGTGTCGCTCAATGTAGCAAATCAAAATATCGTTCATCCATTCGTCTCCCAATTTGTTACGCAAGCGATTCTTGACAATTTTCATAGCAGAAAACACCCTTTCTACTATGGCAGTAGCAAATGGTAGAAGTAATGCTAATGTGAGAAGTAAGTAAACCAAAGGATACACTTTATCCTTTTTAGTCTCTACCATTTTGACTGCAAGATCAGTAATTCCTTTCAATTCTAAAAACTCGTCGCTGGACCGTACATCAACACTGTAATTTAGTAGTTGATCTTCAAGTAACACAAGCTGAGTAGGAGAAAAATCTCTTGGGTAAAACCGAGCAAAACGAATCAGCTTGTCTTTGTCAAATGCAGAGAATGAGTCAATTGGACTTAAGCATGCCACAGAAAGAAGTAATTCGGTGCTCGTCTCGGTGAAACGATTGTTTAGTTCTAGCATTTTCATATCTATGACTGTATTGAAATAATCAACTCGATAATGATACAAATTAGTTACCTCTTCAATATTACGCCTTGGTCGGCCCTCCCGTTGAAACACATCATTCATATCAGGAACTTCGATGCGGTCCCTTACACAAAAAGAGGATACTTCTGACAACATCGAATCCCAATCCTCATCTCTCATTATCTGAAGTCGTTCCTTGCATACTGTAACTAATTCCATGGCATTGACAATGTCTTGATCTTTTCTCTGCAGTGCTTTTGACAAATCATTTGTAATTCCCAGAATTTTCTTCATCAAGTATAAGATGAAAACAAAATTGAAATTCTGCATAGAATCTAGGAGAATCTTGGCTTCAAATTTCTTATCAGAATCTACTGCTAAGTCTTCCAAAAGTGCTACAACAGATGAGAATATGTTAGTCAAGCTTACTATTGTATTGTGATGCGATCCCCAACGTGTATCACCTGCTCTTTTAAGAGTACTTTCTTGATTAAAGCCTCGCCCACTTACTATCTTACCACTACATAGTGCCTCAAAGACTGTATCAGCTTTCTTGGAACGAAGCATATCTTGACATTTGGATGATCCAGCCACCACATTCACCAAGTTACTCATTAGGACATAAATATGTTCAACATATGCATGTTTTTTTGCAACAGCCACAACAGCTAGCTGTAGTTGGTGAGCCAAACAGTGGACAAAATACGCACAATCATTATCCTTCAAAATCAGTGCCTTTAGACCATTATACTCACCTTGCATATTGCTTGCCCCGTCATAACCCTGCCCTCGCAATATGGAAATGCTCAATCCATGTCGAGAAAAGAAATCATCAACAGTAGCTTTAAGTGAAACGGCAGTCGTACTGGTGACATGTTCGATTCCTAAGAAACGCTCAATTACATGGTCGTTGTGCACATATCGCAAAACTATGGCCAGATGCTCTTTTGAAGATATATATTTAGATTCATCTAAGAGAAGAGAAAATGGTCCATCGCCGAGTTCTTTAATAATTTCAATTATGATTTCAGAAGAAAAACACTTGGTTATATCTTTCTGAATATCTGATGCTATCAACTTTTGATTCCCTGGAGCATTTTCTAGTACGACAGCTTTTATTTCTTTATTATTATCAGCCAACCATTTCAAGATCTCTATAAAGTTTCCTCTGTTGTGCGACTCTTCATCTTCATCATGACCACGAAATGGAAGTCCTTGTCTTAAAATAAACCAAGCACAGTTAATTGATGCCTTCAACCTTTTCCTATAATCCCTTTTAGATTGCTCCATTGTCTGATAATAGCTGTATCAATATGTTGTTTCCGATTCAATAACGCCTCACAGTTTTTCAAAGCAATATTGTGTGCACTTCTCGGACCCCCAATATGTAACTGTAGCCTTTCTTTCTTCCTCCAACTTCTAAATCCTTTTCCCATAAATGAATCATCACTGTCTGTCCTAAACAAAAAACAACAAAGACAATATACCCCATCTGTTGCAATACTATACTCCAACCAACTTGGATGATCATTAAACCAAGTGTTGCAGAATTTTCTTGGCCTTCCACCAGATATTGTTGCTAGGTAAGTGTGTTTCTTGGGCTGACAAGGACCTCTTTGTAGGTATACTCTTCGAACTTGGTCGCGGATATTGGGATCATAATCAAAAATTGGAGGTCGCAATCCTGGATCTGAAGGTAGACTTGCCAATAAGTTCTCATTCACATTGTTTTCTGCTGAGCAATCATTCCGTGGTGTAGTTAAAACGGGTGATGTTCTATTCTGGGCAGTGGAATTCCGCAGGTTTGACACCAAAGGTGGTGATGAATCACCGTTGTCCTTTTTTTTTTCCTGGAAGTATCTAAACATCTTTGCCTGAAAACCAAATAAAACTTCAGTGAACCTAGCTATAAGTCTATAACCTCACAGACTAGTGGACCAATTTGGATTAATTTCTTTACTGATTAGTAAAGCTTCAAGTAAAGTATAAGCTACTAAAATTGAAATCAAAATTTATTACACCTAATTGGTATAAATCTAAAATTGATGACATTCAAAATTACAAGGATCAAGACCATGAAGTTTCAATTACCATGAAAGAACAATTTTACGTATAAAGAAACTTAATTTTCTTACCACGGCAAACCGAAGCAATGGCACACAAGCTGTTTGTGCAAATGTCCTAACACTTTTCCCCTTAAATTTGTGCTAAATATGAAACAAAAATTAAAAACCCACAATCATATTAAAGCCAATCTCATCAATCAAATACAGAAATTAAGTAATTGAAGATTTTTCTTTTTAACAATTTCACTATTTCAGTTGATTAGAAGTAAAAAACCCTAACTAGGAAATGGAATTGATGCAAACGGGAACTGATTAATCTTTAGTTCTTCATATCTGAACTCTAAAACCAAGTAAATCATTTTTTCTCTCAGAGATATAGGGATTGTATCTACATGCAATCCTTGATCCTAGGGACAGTTGTGTAGTTGTGGGAGCGGAAACAAGGAGAAATGGATGAAGTTAGTTTCAGATTTTCGTTATATGCTTGGTATTTGTCGTAAATACAATGGGAAAGAAGGTTACTTTAAACGAATATTACATATGATTATTTCTTTTGAAAAAATTTAGGGGGTCACTGGCCCCTATGTAGATTCGCCCCTGTTTGAATATTCACTTCAATCTTCTTTCTGTTTTTCTTCTTTTACTAATATCATGGGTTCAGTAAAAATTTGAAACCTCTTCTAATACGACAATAAGTACCGGATTTTCGTCATCATCATCTTCGCCGCCATCAAGAGTTAAATATTTACCTGGATTTTCAGGACCGCTTCCTTTCCATCTTGAAACAGGGTTTGTATCTTTAAATTGTTAAATTCTCAGGATGTTATTATTTGCATAAAAATCCAGTTGTCCGTAATAATCTATGTCTTTGTGGTGAATAGGTATATATCAGTACTAATATTGGTGATGAAGATTCACAGAGTAATAACCATGATGGGGTTGAAGATATAGAGCTGTTCTATTATTTCGTGAAATCGGAAAGAAAGCCTGAAGAAGATCCTCTTGTGTTCTGGTTCACTGGTGGTCCGCGTTGCTCTAGTCTCGGTGCTTTGCTTTTTGAGATAGGTAGGCGTTTGTAAAGCACCGTCTCTCATAGTCATATTTTGTGTGGTGCTGGTATATTGGTTTTCTTTATCAGATAACGTAACTACGGTTTTCTTGTTTAATCTTTTTAGGTCCTATAACAATGGACATAGCTGGATATGATGGCGGGCTGCCAAAATTGGTGCTCAACCGAAACTCATGGACTAAGGTTGGTGCATTTACGCTTTACTATGTTTATTCAAATTAATTTCTCAGTGTAATATGTTTAATTTCCACGGATAATTTTTTTTACGGAAAATGGGTCATATCACCATAGGCCATATATACATGGGAGAAATGAACTTGTAAAATATAGGTCTGGGTGAAAAAGACATGAGAAATATTAGCCATATATACCCTTTCCTTTAAATTTTATTCTTTTTCTTATCCTTTTATCTCTCTTTAATTAAAATTAATCGAGAGAAATGTCTTAACTTTCGAAATATAAGTTGGATTTCAATAAAATTTATATTTTTGTAAAGGGCTCGAAATTCTCTACGAAACAAGATCCATTGTTGATATGAAATTCAAAAAAAAAAAAAAAAATTATTTTAAGCCAGGCCGAGGATACATTATGCACCCAGATATAACTTGACCAAAAGTTATTTCCTATAAAAATATGCACTATGCACCCAGGTGCAACTTGGCCAAAATTTCTTCTCGAAAAAAAACTTGGCCAAATTTTATTTTCTATAGGAATATACATTATGCACCTAGGTACAACCCACCAAAATTTATTTCCTGTAAGAATGTGCATTATGCACCTAGGTGCACCTGGTCAAAACCTATTTTCTATAACAATATGCATTATGCACCCAGGTGCAACCTGGCCAAAATTTTATTTCAATTCAGACCGGGGATACATTATGCACCCATGTGCAATTTGGCCACAATTTATTTTAAATAAAAATATGCATTATGCACTCGGGTGCAACTGAGCCAAAACATTTTTCCTATAAGAATCTAAAAAATATGAATTATGCACTCGGTGCAACCATGCACAAATCTGTTTTTTATGTCAAAATATACACTATGCACTCAGGTGCATCCTGTATACTTCGCAGATAAATCTACTATATCCATGATCTCGAGCAACATATCCACCACCATTACTATCACATTCATCATTAAAACATCAACCACAAACAATTAACAAAGAAGAAAAAGAATGGGAACATACATTATGCACATCTTGCCTGATGAGAAAAAATCACCCCTCTCTTCCATATTTCTCCTAAAACGGACTACCACTACGCCGATCTTATGTTACTCAATTGATCTCCACAAACTTCCACAACAAATGTTCGCAAAAATAAACTAAATGTTTCAAGTCTTTCATACGAATAGCGACCAAATCTTATTTCCCGCAATCTCCACCTCATCCTTCTAAAACGACCACCAATCAAGGCAACGACAACTCTTGTAGCATCAACAAGCAACTGTGACAGAGAGACTCATCTTCTCTATTGATTTTCAGTTTGAAATACAACCCAAATTAAACCCATAACAGACCAATCACTTCCTTAATCCAAACAATCAATCATCAACATAACACATCTCTTTGCATCTCAAACACAACCACAAGTTCATGGAAGCAATTCAATTCCTTCCCCGTTGTATCTTGTATAAAGATCTTCCCCAAAAATCTATGAAATCAAATTAAAACCCAATTAATCTTAAACCTTCACTGATACTTAAAATCATCATTCCTACAAAGAATTAAAACGCAAAGAAAACCCCCCAAAATCAACATACTCCAATCGGATACAGCTAGAACCCCATAATAATTAATTGAATTTGTGAAACTTGATCTCCAATCCCGACGAATTGTTTAATACAATTATTCTTGGCGGCGAAAATGGAACCAATTGAAGATCGGACGAAGAAGACAAAACCACAGATCCAAAATAGTTTTCTTTTTTAATGATTTCTTACGGGGCTATAAAGAGGAGGGACATATGTGTAACTTAACACTTCATAAATTAATATTTGTCTGGGCAGAATGCCCACGATGGCTATATGGACCATAAATTTAAATATATGTCTTTTTTAGAAGGTTGACATATTTTACCTGTCTTTTAGACCTAGGAATTCAATTTCATAGCATATTTGACTAAAAAACTGATTTTTTTTATAGATGCATTTCTTGTCTGTCGCCTTACTACTGGCTTTATTATTGTTTCCACAATATTATCCTATCTATCTTATAGTCTTGTCACAATTTCTTAGTTCTTACCACAAATAATAGCATATATATTCCGTCATGCATGATTAACAATCTGATCGGACAAAATTGGTCCAGGACCTGGCCAAAGGCTCCAATGGACTTTTTGAACCATATGAAAGGTCTTTTTGAACCACCACAAAATCATCACAACAAATAACTAGAGTACAAGAAGTGAACTCTCGTCTCGTCCCTTTCAGCATAATGGAAAGCGAGAGAGTTCGTCTCTTAAGCCTTACCCCTTAAAGATAATTCTATAGCGTGGTAACTAGTAACACGCGCGCGCGCACACATTAAAAAAAAAGGACAAAAATTAATTAATTAATTAAATCAAAATTAACATGAAGGTTATAGTTTGATAATCGAGAATGTCACTCGATGAGAAATTTGCCTCTTGATATATAATTTGGTCAATCCAGGTTGCCAACATAATCTTTCCAGAAGCCCCTGTTTACACTGGATTTTCGTACTCAAGGTCTTCAGCTAATATATATGTTGGAGACAAGAATTCATTGAAGAGTAGCTATGAATTTGTAATTAAGGTAACAATTGAATAAATACTGGTATTGTTGGATTTTTCAACTTCTTCCATTCTTTTAAAAGTTACTTCCTCCGTTCAAGGAATCCTAATTACGTACTTGAAATGGATGCAGTGGTTAATCAGGCATCCGGAATTTCAATCCAACCCTCTTTACATTGGTGGTGATTCATATTCAGGCATCATAATTCCGGTCGTTGTTCAACATTTAATAAATGGTATATATGATTATTTCATTCATACGATGTATAGTGTGAGTGTACTGCAAATATCTCATTCTCTTTAATCGACGTTAACATTTCAGATATTCAAACACAGAAGTACCCCCATTCCTCAACCTAAAGGTAAAATATTACTATGTACACACAACACTACCTTTGATCTTTATTACCATTCATGTTTAATTACCATATATCATTAAAGTTGTTTATTTGTTTTCCAGGGTTACTTACTCGGGAATCCGGAAACCGATAAACAATTGGAAACTAATGCACGGGTACCATATGCTTATGGCATGGACCTTTTATCCTACGAACTCTTTGAGGTAACCTTATATACGTACGTACAAGGGAATAGATTAGTGCAATGCATGTGCATTGAGCGTTTTGTTTTGCCTTTCAACCCGACCAACAGAATAGCCAATAGGCATTGCATGAAAGTATGAAACAGTGGGAGGATATTTATTATATCTTTTGGTTACAGTCAATGAAGGAGAATTGTAAAGGGAAGTATCTCAATTTTGATCTGGACAATGTGAACTGCTCTAAGGATGGACAAAGATACCAAGAGGTAAGTACGTATACATCTCTGCTTTCTGTAAGAAATTGTAATGGGAAGTTTCTCACCATTTCTCTGTTAATTCAGATGTGTAACATTATTGTTATAGTGGAAGATTTGCCCGTGGTTTTACCCTTCACCTTGAGGGGTTTTTCCAATGCCAAAGGTAAGTACGTATACATCTGCCTCCCCCAACAATTTATTATATCTTTGGTTACAGCATTTATTTTGAGCCAATGAGCCATAGAAAATAAAATAAATAAACATACCTCATTTGCGCATTCATTTTCAGTGCATAGCAAATATCAATCATGTACACATTTTGGAGAAATATTGCTATCACCTGGAACCAAAACCCAAACCGCCAATTGATTATAACAGACGATCCCTCTCCGCAATTGCAGAGGTTCTCCCCCCATCAGAGGACGGCGTGTCTCTTATTCCAGGGTGCCGGGTATAATCTTTCGTGTTCAGTTCTTCTATGTATCTGCGTGTGTGTTAAATTCAAGGTGTGAAGTAGAAATTTCTATTCGATTCTTAATTAGGGTCAAAATCAAGATGCTTTATGTGGATATTGGGCAAATGATGACACTGTTCAAGAGGCTCTGCATGTAAGAAAGGTATGAGATGTTTTTCCCTTTAATTGGCATGCAAATTTGTTAATATTATACACAACATTTAACTTAAGGTCTTAATATTCTGACAATGATTCAAACAGGAAACAATTAAGAAATGGATTAGATGCAACTATGACGTACCTTATAAACACGATATATATGACATTTCAAGCAGTGCAGAATATCATCGAAATATAAGCACCAAACTTGGTTATAGGTCTCTCATATACAGTGGTGATCATGATTTCGAGGTGCCACATATTTCAACAGAAGCATGGATACGATCACTGAATTTATCTATCACAGATGATTGGCGCCCATGGCTCCTTGATGATCAGATTGCAGGGTTTGTTTGATTTGACTTCAATTACATTTTATCTTTTTTCAAAATTGCAGTATTTATTAGATGAATATTATATCTTTCTATACAGATATACAAGAACATACTCAAGCGGTCTTACATATGCAACTGTGAAGGCAAGGACATAAACATAAACATAATCCTAATTTCAACATTTTTATCCATATCAAACTTATAATTTTATACACAGAGGCCGAGTAGGATTGATTATTTAGATTATTTATAGTGATTAACTATTAGTGATAAATTATTTTTTCAGGGAGCAGGTCATACAGCTCCAGAGTACAAGCATAAAGAATGTTATGCCATGTTTGAGAGGTGGATTTCTCATGCTCTTTTATAAATATGGCGATGACAATATGATGGCAACGATGAGAACCAATGCTCAAAGCTAGCTTGTGCTTGTTGATAATTAAATATATTTGTCTTCTAAAAAAGTAATATGTACTGAACATCATTATCACGATCACTTTAAGCAACTAGTGATCTTCATGAAAATGTATTATGACGTCTCCGTTTGGCATAGGTAGATTGCGCTTGACGATGTATCTGAAACAATTGTACCAACGGAAGTGAAATGTCTTCTAAGGCTATAAAAACCTCTTTAAAAGGGTATAGTACATAATCTAATTGGCATGAAAAAGTTATTCCAAATTTTCTTCCATCTGGTAGTTGTTTTCTTAACTCCCCATTCCCAGAGATTTATCTTCACATCACTAGAAAAACTCCAATTTATGCCAAAACTGCCAAGAAAATAAGACCAAATACAAGACGTTGTGTTACAGTGAAGGAAACAAATGATCATTTGCCTCTTCACACTGACCATAAAACAAACCATTTGAATCTTGTACCAGACCAGCTCTGTGCAAAGTATCTAAAGTTGGAGCACCTCTATAGCATAAAGTCCAGACATGGAAAGAAACCTTTAAAGGCATTTTTAAATTCCACAAATGCTTATCTGGGAATCTCAGTAAATCATCAATTTCCAAGGAATTATAAGCATTTGAAACTGTGAAAAAATCTCCATACCTCCATTTCCTGAAATCATCTAGAGAATTCACAGGAGGCTCACCAATAAGCTGAAGCAGATTAGCCACCTGCAAGATTTCCTCATCCTTTAAATTTCTAGAAAATTTGAAATCCGAAGCACCAGCAACAGTTACCACATCCTTCACAAGAGTCTGTTTTAACAATCTTAAACAGATTTAGGAACATACTTTTGAGATTAGAATTTCCCACCCAAACATCTTCCCAGAAAAGAATTGAATTACCACTTCTCACTATAAGAATATTACCATCGTTAACAAAATCTCTAGCTTTGAGAATACCTAGCCAAAGACTGTTACAAACATCTCTATTACTTTGATTTGGAAACAAAGCCTCAAACTCACCTCCAAATTTTTTATTAATGATTCTTCTCCTAAGAGCTTGCTTCTCAAACCCATACCTCCAAATCCACTTGGCATGTAAAGCCTTGTTCATAATCTGTAACTTTTTTATGCCTACACCCTCTCTACATTTAGGAAGATTAACTTTTGTCCATGAAACCCAACTTCTTTTCTTCACATTATTTGTAAAACCCCATAAAAATCTTCTCATTATTCTTTCCAGGTCTTTAGTCTCTGAAACTTGCATTTGAAACATGGATAAATAGTAAATTGGTAAGCTAGCAAGCACACTTTGAATCATTATGAGCGTCTGACCTTTAGATAAGTAGGTTTTTTTCCAAGCTGCTAATTTCTGCTGCACTCTTAGAATAATCTCAGTCCACACCAACTTACTTTTATACTTATTGCCAATTGGAATACCAAGATAATTCATGGGGAGAGAAGAGCTAGAACAACCAAAAATACCTTCACAAATATCTCCATTGTGTAACTGTCCAAGACCTACAATAGTACTCTTCCTGTAATTCACTTTTAAACTTGAAATCATCTCAAAAGCTGTTAAAATATGTTTCAGATTTTGAATTTGCAGTTCATCATATTTGAGAAAAACAATAAGGTCATCATCAAATTGTAAATGGTTGATTATAGTTACTTGTTGTGAGACCTTGAAAACTGTAATCAAATCATCAGCAACAGCTTTCTTGAACATCAGAGATAAGACTTCAGTCACCAGGATGAAAAGAAATGGAGAAATTGGATCTCCTTGTGTGATCCCTTTTTGACTTTTGAATAAGTCAGTTGCTTCACCCTTTAGAAGTAATGCAAATCTTGGGGTTGTAATGCACCATCTGATCCAGCTCCTCCCCTTCATACCAAAACCAAACCTTGTAAGAGTAATATCAATACAAATCCAGTTTAAATTGTCAAAAGTTTTCTCAAAATCAACTTTACAAATCAAACCAGTTTCTTGCATTCTCAATTTTGCATCAATCAGCTCAGAAGATATTAGAATCCCATCTTGAATTTTCCTACCATGCACAAAATCTCCCTGAAATTCTGATATTATTAAGGGGAAAACTAACTTCAATTTCTCATCCAACAATTTGGAAATTATCTTATAAACACTGCCAATCAAACTAATTGGTCTAAAATTATGCAGAGTTACAGCCCCATTACATTTTGGAATTAGAGTAATGTTGGTACAATTTATTCTCCAATCCATCTTACTTGATGTCTCAAATTCCATAACCACCTGCATTAACTCAATTTTGATTATATCCCAAGCACACTTGTAAAATTCCATAGTAAAACCATCTGGTCCAGGGCTTTTATTACTTCCAAAATGGTCCACCACCTTCTTAACCTCATCTTCTGTGAAAGGAGTTTCCAGATGAATGCTATCTGAAACAGAAATCTTAAAAACCACAAGATTGTCAAAACCAGGTCTAATCTTGTGACTTTCAGAGAATAATGAAGAATAGAAAGACTTAGTTTCATCTTCAATTTGAGCTTTGTCAAAACATAAAGCACCATATATCTTAAGACAATTGATGCTATTAAGCTTATACTTGAAATTTTCTATCTGATGTAAGTAAGCTGAATTTTTCTCACCATCCTTAGCCCATTTTTCTTTTGCCCTTTGAGCAGCTCTTTGCCATAATTAAGGATAAAGTGGCATGTTGTAACTTTGCTTGTTCCCTTTCTTCAATCACCATCACACAAAGAAGCTACTTCCTCCAAATTATCCAATACATCAATCTTTAGGTCAAGATTTTCAATCAGAGACTGTAAGTTACCAAAAGTTTGTCTTTGCCAATTCTTTATAAAGAAGTTTAGCCCCTGCAGCTTTTTTGCAAATATAAAACTTGGAGTACCAGCAAAAGATAAATTATCCCACCAATTCCTTAAGTTAATAAGAAAATCAGGATGTTGAAGGATAAAATTATCCAATCTAAATGGAGATTTTCTTTGATCATCAAAATTATAATATAACATAATAGGAGCATGATCTGAAATAGGTCTTCTTAGTCTGATTGCATAGGAGAAATACAATGATTGATAAAATATGAGCAAAGAAGTAATCTATCTAACCTTACAATAAGTGGAGGATGCTGAGAATTAGTCCAAGTAAATCTCCCACCAGCCATTGGAATGTAAACTACAGAAAACTTCTGAACAAAAGTTTTGAAGGAATTCCTATTAGCTATTCCACCTCCTGGGACATTTCTTTCATCAGGGTTTAAAATTGCATTAACATCACCACCTATGAGCCAAGGCTCATTAAAGATCAATCTAATGTCCCTTAACTCCTTCCAGTACTGCATATAATAACCAGAATCTGAAGATCCATAAACTGAAGTAAAAATCCAGGTAAAATCATTCAGCACATTCCTAAATTTGATAGAGACAGAGAAAGCTCCAATTAGTTGATCCTCCATTACCAGAATACCTTCTTTTCACATGACAATGATACCTTCAGAAGCTAGATAAACATAGCTATATATATTACTACCCCATAGAGATCTGATTAGAGCATCATCTACCAGTTCAGTTTTTGTTTCCTGAATAGTGCAAATTTTAAGATTGTAATTTGCAATTGCTGCTCTAATCGCCACAGCTTTTGAGTCATGACCCAAACCCCTTATATTCCAACTAAGAATATTGTGATCCTTTAAGAAATCACTAAATCCCTAGAAGCAATTGGATTAAAACCTTCATCCAATTCCAAATTCTCCACAATTTTTTTACCATTAAGAGCTTCAATCTTAACTGCACCATCATTACCCACAACATCTTCAAGTAACTCATCCAGACTATCAAAAACCATCATCATATTCTACCAGCGGAATTTCCATATCAATCAACTCTTTAGAAGATATTTGAATAAGCTCTTCACAAATTTTATTAGCCGTCGGATGATTCGAAGGAATACCCAAATAAGTATTAAACTTCATTTTTTTCTCCAGAGCATTCAAAACAACATTCTCTGAGCTCTCATTACTACAAGAGTTAGTCGCAGAGACATTATTATTTTGAAAATTCAAATTGTTATTTTGAAGGTCCAGATTTATTGAATCAATATGATCCAATGGTTGTGTCAAATTTGAATTCTCTGAGTGGTCTTGCAACTGTTGTATTCCTAGACCCATATGATTTGTAGAGTTCAAATTTGAAACACTTGATGACTCAATCAACGGTTTCGGAGAATTCGGATCATGGGCTGGAGTTCCACCCTTATTCGATGTAGAGCCGATATCATGGTAAAAAACCGCACCATTTGATATCACTCTCCCCGTCTAGCCCATATCCGGATCTGAAATCTCCCTCGGGTCATGAGCTGGAGTTCCACCCTTAAATTGTGTAAAGCCGAAACCCGAAATAGGTGATACTCTCCCCATCAGGCTCATATACCGACCCAAACCCGTTTTGTTTTTTCTAACTGTCACCCAAGGGATACACACCTCATTATCAGCTGCAGACCTGGATTCAATGGGCTTACCCTTATTATCCGGATCTTCAAGATCCTGATCATCAGGTTTCACAATCACAGATTTGAGTTTAAGTGTATAATCAAGAATATTATCATGAACCTATTAATTACTTAACCAATAATATATTGAAACGGACAGCTGTTGGAATGTCCTCCAAGTTTGCTTTCACCTTTATCAAACATCTGTTAAGTTCCGTAAAATTTATTGAAGATGTATGTATTGATAAAAATCCACCCCATTGTGCACAAATGGATGTAGAGGTTCCAACATTCCACAAATGCATTGGCAAACCTCTAATTCCTAACCAAAATTTATTTTCCAGGCGACTCTTTTTACTAATACACGAATCTTCAATCTTCCAATGCCGGATAAATAACTTTATTTTACCCAGAGTAAGATATTGCCCATCCTTGAACTGATTATAAGATGATACTGATTCAGCATAAAAGAACCCCAACTTTCCTTGCACATATTGAATATTTAGTTTATTCTTCCATTTGAGATCCCTCTGTAAAAGTGCTTCAATATTATTTCACCCTACATATGACGTTAGAACTTCTACAGCTAACGCCAGTCGATAAAAATCCAAATCTTTAGAAGCAGTAAGAGATGGAAAATTATTATTGTTGATCTCCAACTCTTGGTTTGAAATTACCGGCTTCGACATCAGCGATGGATTCAAAGAAGTTAAAAACTTCTTCCAAATATGACCATTGGTACCATACGGTATGCAAATAAAACTTCTTGGGGAAGACGAGGGAGAGATCTCATCGATTCTTAAAAAACTCTCAGATGAGTTCTCAAGCCAAAGGATCTGGATAACCGTATCATTGAATCTCTTCGACCAAACTTTGCCCGCTTTAAAATCACCATCTAAAGCCATCCTCAGTATAGCAGAAAACCAAGGTAACGCCAGTCTTGGAAAAATAATATTATTAGAAACTTTCTTGAACTTCTCTTTGCATCTCAAACCAGAGGCAGTCCATGAAAAAAAGAAATATTTGGAACTAAAATGTAAAGGAGGGATTTGGTTTACCTTCATGATAGAAAAAATAAAAAACCCTAAAAAACCTTAATAGAGACGAAGAACTCTGCTACCTAATAAATCCCGGCCCCAAGGGGACGGATCATAGATCCATCCTTGGATAACGGAGAAGTTCAGAATAGCACACTTCTAAACTGATTCAATCACAAAGGATCGAAATGAGAAGAAGGCTGAGTTCTTGGAGAGAATCGCCATCAGAGAAGCTCCACAAAATTGGAGGGTTTCACACTCCTTTGATGGGTCCTAGACTCAAATAAGTCAAAACTCGATGCCCACAAAATAAACTAGTTTGACCTCCAAAATAATGTCTGGAATCGTATTTGTTTAACTGGAGAAGTCATCGCATTACGTTCCTTCCAAATTGCCCATATAATCAAATAGGGAAGAAATTTCCATATCCTTGGGTTCCTTCTAGTTATAATTCATGATTCTTCCAACCTAAATTTTTTCATTGTAAACTTGCACTCATACACCACGAGATTTTGAAAGGTTTTATAAGAATCTTACTATTGGGGTTGTAGGGGCTGGGACTTTGGGGGCTTAAAATACTAATTGCAACCAAAACATGATAGGGGGAGACCTCATCCATGTATAATATCAAAAATACCCTTACCCTTAAATCAATCAAAATCTAACTCTTTTAATCAATATCTTCTCCTTCTTCTCCTCTTCTTAATCATATATCATGATGAAAATGATAATCATAATATCATCATGATGAAGATGATAATCATAAAAAAAACTTAGATATATTACCTTTTTCCTCTTTTTTTCTCCTACATCGCATCACGATGTCATAAAACAAAAAACTAAGAAAACCCAACTTTTATCTTTGCTTTTGATTGCCAAAATGCTTCGATTCGATTAAATTAGAGTTCAGAAAAATAAATTTCTGAAACTGTTTACGGTTCGGAGTTCTTAATTTCCCAACCGTTAATCGTACTTTACGTCTTAGAAAATAGGGTCGTAATTTGGTTTACGGTTTGGACAATTAAAATTCACGGCCGTAAAAATGTTGTTTACGGTTAGGATTTCCTAACCGTAAGCAATTCTAATAATTACAAAAAGAAAAAAAAGAAAAGTTGGGTTTTCGGTTAGGATTTCTTAACCGTAAAGCATAAATACGGTTGGGAAAATTAAAATTCCCAGTCGTAGATGTCTTTTACGGTTAGAATTCCTAACCATAAGTTGACAAAAAATTCCAGAATGATAACCAAAAAAGTAATGGACTCCTAGTTACGGCTAGGTATTATTTATGTAACCCAGCCGTAATAGACTCAGGTGATTTTGGGAAATATAACGGCCAAAAGTTCTTCACTTCTCATCCGTTATTTGTATTCACGGCTAGGAGTTCCTTAGTCTCCAACCATGGTTATCTAGTTACGGCTAGTTCGACACATTTTCCTAGTCATAGCAGGTAAAAAGCTCATATTTTGATTTGATTTTTAACGGATTTGAATCGATAAAATTCCTATTGGGAGTTGATTATAAGATTTCCCTGAGTATTGTGACGAAGGGTTTCATCATTTTTGTTCAAAGTTTTTCAAAATAAATTCACCTAAATCACCCTTTTTCTTTCTTCAAAATCCAAGAAAATCAAATTTTGATTTGCAAAAAATTAATGATTTGATTAGCCATTCACAAAATCTGATTAGTTAGCTTAATCATTTTAATTAGCACTAATCAATTGAGGGTAGATTAGGTATTACATAAAATTTAAGATAAGGGGCTTTATGAATTGTTATTTCATGACCCCGTAAGCCCTTAAAATCCCCTCCTTTTTAAATCCCCAATAATAGGATTCTATTATAAAGAAATCCCAATTCTTTTTAGTATATTTACAGTGAAAAAACATATGCTCTGCAAAGCTTGCTATTAAATCCAGTGTAGTAATGTTCTTGTGTCGTGGTTTTTCAAAGTTGGTGTTGAGCTGTGAAATGCTGACCATAATAGCACAAAGATCTTAGAAGCAATTTTGATAACACAATACCCAATAAATCAAGAGTATAACGATGAAGAACCAAAAAGAAAAAACTCAAATTGGGAGGAAAAAAAGACAACAAAATTTAGACTGCTTCCCGATTTGTACAGTGAAAAAACATATTGCCTCCATCTTCTTTCGTACTGCAAAGCTTGCATGTTAAATCTGGTGTAGTAATGTTCTTGCGTGGTAGGTTTTTCAGAGTTGGTATTAAGCCCTGAAATGCTGACCATAATAGCATAGAGATAATGATGACAAAGAACTAAAAAAACTTATTGCAAATCGAACAAAAAAATTTGGACCATTTTCTTGATTTGTGTGTGTCATCCTTGTGCGGGGAAATGCTAATCTTCTCCTTATCGTTCCAATTTTATCGGATGTCCCCGAAGGGACAAGCTAAATTTGGACCATTTTACTCAAAGCTGTTAATTACTAAAGGTATCCAAATATGCCCGAAAGATCTGAAAAAATTTAGACAACATCCGATGAAACTAGAATATGATAAGGGAGAATTAAAGAGTTTTGAATAAATTTGTTAGACCTTTTTTGTTTTAACGAAAGTTTAAATTCATATACAAGAGAAATGATAGTCCATTACATGGTGGTTACGATTAGACAATAATAGCACATCACAATTGAATAAGATAAGCTCAAATTGGGGAAAAAAAGACTAAAAAATTTAGATTGTTTCTCGATTTGTACAGTGAAAAAACATATTGTTTCCATCTTCTTATGTACTGGTACCGCAAAGCTTGCATTTTAAATCCGGTGTAGTAATGTTTTTGTGTCGTAAGTTTTTCTGAGTTGGTATTGAGTTCTAAAATGCTGACCACAACAACACAGAGAACTACAAAGCTTGTATGTTAAATCTAGTGTAGTAATGTTCTTGTGCCGTAGGATTTTCAGAGTTGGTATTGAGCTCTGAAATGCTGACCACAATAACACAGAGATAATGACGAAGAACTAAAAAAACTTAGCTGCAAATCGGAAGAAAAAAACAAAAAATATTGGACCACTCCTCGATTTATGCATAGGTTCTTGTGTCGTAGATGATTGGCGCCCATGGCTCCTTAATGATCAGATTGCAGGGTTTGTTTGATTTGACTTCAATTACATTTTATCTTTTTTCAAAATTGCTTAGATGAATATTATATCTTTCTATACGTATATACAAGAACATATATACTCAAGCGGTCTTATATATGCAACTGTGAAGGCAAGGAAAAATATATTATCCTAATATCTACATTTTATCCGTATCAAACTTATGTGATTTTATCCAACTCGGCCACTTTATAATTAATGTTAGATTGATTAAAAATTGGTTTATTTATAGTTTTTAACTATTAGTGATAAATTATATTTCCAGGGAGCAGGTCATACAGCTCCAGAGTACAAGCATAAAGAATGTTTTGCCATGTTTGAGAGGTGGGTTTCTCATGCTCCTTTATAAATATTGCGATGACAATGTTAAATTAATGATGGCAACGATGAGAACCAATGCTCAAAGCTAGCTTGTGCTTGTTTATAAAAATATAGGTCTTATAAAAAAAGTAATATATAGGCAACATCATTATCACGATTACTTTCGGCAACTAATGATCTTCATGGGGATGAATTACCATGGAAGAACTAAAAATAAATCTCTGCAAATTGGGGTGAAAAAAAAAGACTAAAAAGTTTAGACTGTTTCTCGTAGGGCTGTAGTAATGGTTATCTGCTAAACCTAACCAAACCGATTAAAAGAAAACCGAACCGAACCTTTTACTGATGGTTGGTTTTGGTTTATAAATACAAAAACCGAGAGTAACGGTTTCGGTTTTGGTTTGATGTAAAAGCTAAAACCAATTAGCTTTGATTTGATTCATCAACCATTAGATCTATCTTAAATTAAATATATTTAATTTTATCCGTAAATTTAAACTATAAATGTTTATATTTAATTTTATTTAATTTTAATATGTAATTTTATGTGTAACTATATTTTAATCTTTCATTCTTTCTGTGTTTAACTGTCAGTTACATAAAACTGACAAAATAATGGTGAAACGGAAACCGGATGATAAAACCGGAATCTAAATGTAAAACTAAAAACTGAAATTGTTGGCTGATGGCACGGTTTTTGTTTTGAAAATAAAAAACTGGGAGTAATGGTTTAGGTTTTGAGCAAAAACCGAATCGAAACTGACCATGTACATTTGTACAGTGAAAAAACATATTGTCTCCATCTTTTGTACCGCAAAGCTTGCATGTTTAATCTAGTGTAGTAATGTTCTTGTGTCAAATTTGCTGCAAATCGAAGAAGAAAAAAAAACAAAAATTTAATCTAGTGTAGTAATGTTCTTGTGTGTCAAACTTGCTGCAAATCCAAGAAGAAAAAAAACAAAAAAAATTGGACCATTTCTCGATTTGTACGTGTCATTCTTGCACAGGGGCCATGCTAATTTTCTCTGTATCGTTCCAATTTTATCGGATGTCCCCGAAGGGACGAGCCATATGCTCACTATCTGGTATATAAAGCAAAGACTAGAAAGACCCTAACATAAAGTGTGGAGTAACTGGGCTAACATATACAGTATGCGAGTGTGACTGAGACATGAGCCCAGGAGTGACAAGTTCGATATTTTTCATTTCTAATTTTGGGGGAAAAAACAGTTACTGTAGTCCCTAAAATTTACATTCAAACTCAGTGACCATTTCTTTAATAATCGAAATTTTCATGGAGAGATTTGAATATGCCCACAGAACCGAAGTGGATGTAACCCTTGATTTCATGTGATGTCAGTCTCTTAATTATAGATTGCACTAGATTACATAGGTAAAAGAAGATCCACTCCGGGTGTGGCAATGGAAAAAAGGATCAAGCATGTTCATTTACAGTATTATAAATGATTACAACTATTTTTCGATTGAATTTCTATATGCTCAAACATTTCATTAGATATCTTGGCTTTCCAGGTACACAAAAGAGATGCTCCAGAAATAAGTGCATCATTACTGTCTAGCACTTGCATCTCATATGTATGCAATTCCATATTTGGAGAAGTTTTGCGAAGAACGGATAACTAAACTTAGTAGATTTGTCAAATGCATTAGTGCTGGAGATTCTCGGAAATGTGTTCAAATGAGACATTAAAGTTACTGCCTTGGAGTTGATACGGAACCACAAAGAGGAGATACTTTGGTCACCTGCTTTGGAAGAATTTTCAATAAAAAATCCACATTTGATGTTACATATCATGAGGTACTGTTGCTCTCAAGCCTAGTGATAAATAGAAAACATGAAGTATTGTTAGGATCTATGGACTCCCGTAGTTACGTGTTTGAGGAAAAACACTTCATTAAGGTATTAACTGCAGTACGGTGGATGCTAGAGCGGAAGTGGACAAGGTTTGATGCCAGTAGTTAAGTCTTATATTATTCAGAAATTAAGGAAAGGAAAATAGGCGACTGTTTGCCGATTAACATATGCAGATTTTAGGTTTGGATCCTTTCATATCTGTTAGAAATAGATTTCTTTGTCAATCTTCTTTTATAATTTACCAATTTAAATAGAAGTTGTTAAAGGTTGCATGTTTCAGACTCGGAGTCTTCATGAAGCAATGTCACTTTTTTTCTTCAACTCCTAAGATAATTACGGTCATTGGAAATGATATTTGAATTTTGCGAGCTATTGCTGAAATTTCAGGGTTAAGGCCATGATGATGTTTTTGGATGACAAAAGTAGTTGCTGGTGACTTATGTATGATTTATATTTGAAACTACAATGTAGTTTGATGTCAAACTTAATCTTTGAATTCCAGTGTAACCAGGAAGTAACTGTACCTTGTTTTTACAGAGGGTTCAAGGTTTAAAGAAGTTCTATTTCCATTTCCAAGATTATGTTGATTTGATCATGTGCAAGGTAGTTTGAGTTTTTTTCTACATTTCTGTACAATTGCCATCTGTACATGTCATTTTCATCTGCTAAAAAGTTGCACTTAGATCTAATCAAGTTCAGTGATCATATAACCTTGCCTTCTGAACTCATCCGGATCAAGTGGGATTTGTGAACATATTGACATGCTTTCAAGGTTACCAGTAGGGAGACTACCCATTGTAACTACTTTAGCTGATGAGCGAGTGATAATTTGAGAGAGAGTTGGTGTTGAGAATCTCTAGAGATTTGAATAGAAGATTTTTTTTTTTACATTATAAACTTAATTTAATTTTGTTTTACAAATTAGAATTACGATAAAAATTTGTCTGAACATCAATTTTTTCTTTACAAATCTGAATCGGTACAATCACGTAGTGGTGTCGTTTTGTTGAGTTCTTCGGTCGGCCCTCCCACCGTGTCAACGGTTGTACTAGTAAATATTGCGATGACAATGTTAAATTAATGATGGCAACGATGAGAACCAATGCTCAAAGCTAGCTTGTGCTTGTTTATAAAAATATAGGTCTATATAGGCAACATCATTATCACAATTACTTTCGGAAACTAGTGATCTTCATGGGGATGAATTACCATGGAAGAACTAAAAATAAAACTCTGCAAATTGGGGTGAAAAACAAAGACTAAAAACTTTAGACTGTTTCTCGTAGGGCTATACATGGTAACGGTTATCCGCTAAACCTAACCAAACCGATTAGAAGAAAACCGAACCAAACCTTTTACCGATGGTTGGTTTTGGTTTAAAAATGCAAAAATCGAGAGTAACGGTTTCGGTTTTTGTTTGATGTAAAAGCTAAACCTAATACCAAAGGTAAAACCAATTAGCTTTGATTTGATTCATCAACCATTAGATCTATCTTAGATTAAATATATTTAGTTTTATCCGTAAATTTAAACTATAAATGTTTATATTTAATTTAATTTAATTTTAATATGTAATTTTATGTGTAACTATATTTTAATCTTTCATTCTTTCTGTGTTTAACTGTCAGTTACATAAAACTGACAAAATAATGGTGAAACCGAAACCGGATGATAAAACCGGAACCTAATTGTAAAACTAAAAACTGTAACTGTTGGCTGATGGCACGGTTTTGGTTTTGAAAATAAAAAAATGGGAGTAATGATTTCGGTTTTGATCAAAAACCGAATCGAAACTGACCATGTACATTTGCACAATGAAAAAACATATTGTCTCCATCTTCTGTACCGCAAAGCTTGCATGTTTAATCTAGTGTAGTAATGTTCTTGTGTCAAACTTGCT
This sequence comes from Papaver bracteatum, assembly GCA_023529315.1. NCBI lineage: Eukaryota > Viridiplantae > Streptophyta > Magnoliopsida > Ranunculales > Papaveraceae > Papaver > Papaver bracteatum. The sequence goes on from JAJJWX010000177.1 coordinate 1,318,100, forward strand.
GCAAATCGAAGAAGAAAAAAAAAAAAAAATTTAATCTAGTGTAGTAATGTTCTTGTGTCAAACTTGCTGCAAATCCAAGAAGAAAAAAAACAAAAAAAATTGAAACATTTCTCGATTTGTACGTGTCATTCTTGCACAGGGCCACGCTAATCTTCTCTGTATCGTTCCAATTTTATCGGATGTCCCCGAAGGGACGAGCCATATGCCCACTATGACACTATCTGGTATATAAAGCAAAGACTAGAAAGACCCAAACATAAAGTGTGGAGTAACTGGGCTAACATATACAGTATGTGAGTGGGACTGAGACATGAGCCCAAGAGTGACAAGTTCGATATTTTTCATTTCTAATTTTGGGGGAAAAAACAGTTACTGTAGTCCCTAAAATTTACATTCAAACTCAGTGAAATTTTCATGGAGAGATTTGAATATGCCCACAGAACCGAAGTGGATGTAACCCTTGATTTCATGTGAGGTCAGTCTCTTAATCTGTGATTATGGCGACGAAAATAAGCTGAATTGGTTTTTAGTGAATGCGATGATGGAATGCACTGAATCTGTTTGTCACAATGTCGAAACCAAAATCCTAGCTACAAATCTACAGGAAATTAATGATGCAATTTGTAAAGCTAATGATGCAACTGTGCTGGTTAATATTTGTGCATGAGATTTCTGGGGTATATAGAGGAAGATGTTTTTCTGGAAACACATTATCTCTGAAAGATGTTGCAGATATAGAGGGAGATTTCAGGTTAAGTAACAGAAATAGCTATCTATGTAGTAGATATACTAGCTTTACTTCAATACTTATTCTGTAAAGATGTTGCAGACTTCAATTTCACTAAGTAATATGGTATTGACGAACACCCTCAAATGAGCATATCAAGTGATCAATATTTGTCAGACGTCGCATAAGATATGAAGTTAGAATTTGATTTGGTAATTGTTTGCTATCATTCAGTAGTTTATCTAAGTTAACATCTTGATGTACACTAAGTATCGCATTAATTATCCATTTTGGTATTTTCATTAGGATGTTCTTCCTCTTTGATCTAAGCAAATCAGAAAATAGAATTGCACCTATTATAAAGATTCGTTCTTAAAATGTTTTATATTAGTTGCATAATACTATACGCATGTGTACCTACCATACCTGTACCTAACACTCTACAGAACCTATAGGAATTTTTAAGTATATGCGGGGAAGACGTGGTTCAACACTATTTTTAGTGTTGTCTTTATAGGAGTTGAGAGTCAACCCCTTCAACTCCATTTACATCCTCTTTTTTTGTTATTTTTGATTGATCCATATACATATTCTTTGAATTATCCATGGGGAGGTATTTAGATCACGTTGATTTCAATCTGTTTTACCTTTCTCTTCTTTTATTAATCTCACTGAATCAATTCAATTCAGTAGCCTCTTCCAACGATACAACTACTAGGGGATTATCGTCATCATCATCTTCATCGCCATCAACAGTTAAATACTTACCTGGATTTTCAGGACCGCTTCTTTTCCATCTTGAAACAGGGTTTGTATCATTTATTTTTATCTACTCTTGTTGAATAGGTATATCAGTGTTAGTAGTGGTAATGAAGATTTTCCAAGTATCAGCAATGATGGCGATGAAGATATTGAGCTGTTCTATTATTTTGTGAAATCGGAAAGAAAGCCTGAAGAAGATCCTCTTATCTTCTGGTTCAGTGGTGGTCCGCGTTGCTCTAGTCTCACTGGTTTGGCTTTTGAGATAGGTAAGGCGCCTATAAGCACTGTCTCTCGTTTTCTATGTTGATGAGCTGATATTTTGGTTTTTTCGTTTTTATTATTTTTAGGTCCTATAAACATAGAAATAGATGGAAATGTTGGTGGATTGCCAAAATTAGTGTTGAACAGAGACTCGTGGACAAAGATTGCCAACGTTATTTTTCCTGATGCCCCTGTTTACACTGGATTCTCATATTCAAAATCTTCACCCAATTTATATATCGGAGACAAAGGGTCATCGAAAAGCAGCTATGAGTTTGTGATTAAGGTAACATCGGATTCAGTATCGTTGGAAGCTTAATTTAAAAGCAATCAGCTATAAACAGCATAATTACTTGAAATTTATAACAACTTGATACTACGTATGCAGCGGTTAAATGAGCACCCGGAATTTAAATCCATATATGCGGGAAAGATTGTCCCTGTCGTCGTACAATATCTAATAAATGGTAACAAGAATCACTCTTTCATATTGTAGTTTACTTGTTAAGCTAAATTGCATGTACTTCCATTTATAATTTTTCTTAAGCAAAAAAGGTCATCTCAATGATCATTAATTTCTGCTGAATTTATGTACTTTCAGATATTGAAACCCAAAAATATCCATTCCTCCACCTCAAGGTAACATATTTACTACGTATAAACGACACTACCTTTAATCGATGAATTATTGTTACTATTCGGTTCATGTTTACCATATATTTCATGGTATTTATATGTTTTTCTAGGGTTACTTACTTGGGAATCCAATCTCCAATAGACAATTGGAAACTAATGCAGGTGTACCATATGCTTTTGGCATGGGCCTTTTATCCTACGAACTCTTTGAGGTAATTTGATGCATCAACCATGATTTACATTTTACAGTAGAACAGTTTACATAAAACCGTCCAAGATTTTTCTGTGGTTAACATGGAGAATTTTTTGAGGGCCGACTCTGCAGTCAATGAAGAGAATTGCAAAGGGAAGTATATCAATTTTGATCTGGACAATCCCAATTGCTTAAAAGATCGCCAAAATTCCAAGAGGTAAATGAAAAAAATATCTGTCTGGTCTATATGACTATATGTCTATAGGGTCTCTCGGGCTTTCTATAATACAGGCATCCTGCATCCATTTTCAGTGTACACCTAATATAAATCCACCACACATTTCAGAGGACAAGTATTGTGGCAATCTGGAACAAACAACCAATTCATGATAGAAGACGATCCCTTTCAGCAAATGCAGGAGTTATTGCCTCATCAGAGCCCTTTCTTCCTATTCCAGGGTGCCGGGTATACTCTCTTTTGTATTCAAGTCTTCAAATTACGTATGTGAAAGTTTAGCGTTCAAAATTGAAATTTTGTTACGATTCTCTAGTACCATAATGAAGATCTTCTATCTGGATATTGGGCAAATGATGAACGTGTTCAAGAGGATCTCCATGTAAAAAAGGTGTGAGTTTTTTCCCTTAGTTGCCATGGAAATTTGTTAATCATATTACACGAGCAGTTATCCCGAATTATAGTAATTGAGGTGTTGATGTTTTAACTATGATTCAAACAGGAAACGATCAAGAAATGGATCAGGTGCAACTTAGACGTACCTTATAAAAAGGACGTTCTTAGCAGTGTGGAATATCATAAAAATATTAGCACCAAACTTGGTTATAGAGCTCTCATATATAGCGGTGATCATGATTTCATGGTGCCACATATTTCAACAGAAGCATGGATTCGGTCGCTGAACTTATCCATTATCGATGATTGGCTCCCATGGCTCATGGATGATCAGTCTGCCGGGTTAATTTGTTAACTAAATTATTTCCCTCCAAAAGAATATACGTTGATGATTTCAGATATAGTTAAATTCCTGTTTAAGAATTTATTACATAACGTCATTTGTTTCTTTCCAGATATACAAGAACATACGCAAGTGGTCTGACATATGAAACTGTGAAGGCAGGGAACAATTGTTATCTTAACTACACCATTCTCTTGAAATTGCTCAGATGGACCTTAAGTAATTTATGTGTACTGCTGATTAACTGCAGGGAGCAGGTCAAACAGCACCGGAATTCAGACCTAAAGAATGTTATGCCATGTTTGAGAGGTGGATTTCTCATGCTCCTTTATAAATCATGTGGCGACAACAATGACAGCTTATTGATGGCAGTGATGAGTGTTGCGCTAAAACCTTACGGAAGCGATTTTGCACAACTATAAACGGAACTCAAAATATTGCCAAGAACACAAACTAAAGAAGAAAAGAGACGAGAATTTTAACGACGTTGAATCCTCGGGAAAAACAAGAGATTCATATATTATCACAAGGGAGAATGCATATTAACTCTAAGAGAGAAAGAAGAATTTTTGGTGTGTTCATTTGCTTTCTCTAATGGCCTATTTATACTAGTTAGCTAGGGAATATTGCTTAGCCTCCAAGTGACCAACTCCAAATTGAGTTCTACTTCCTTAGCCTACAAACTAGACCAAGATTTTTCTCACATGGTTATTAGAGTTCCAAACAAAATTGAATTCTCAACAACCCATGTTCTAGAAGGCACCGTCCAACAATTCTCCACCGCGGATCATGCATTCATGCATGAGACGATCAATACAAGAAATCTCCTTCATCTTCCAACGTCGATTGTGTCATAGGCTGCCTACGTATCCTCTGCAAGGAATCAAACTGACCGTAGCTCACTCAATGGCCTTGCTATAAGGCCTCAACCAGGTTCCTAAGAACCTCTACCGCAAAGGGTATCACCGAATCCGGAAGAATGTGGATCAATTTCGAGCAATGACGAAACTTGACCCCGGATACAACTTTAGATAACATATCAGCTGGATTGTCTTTGGTATCGATATTCACAAGTAGAATATCGTCTTCTTCAAGAATTTCTCTAACAAAGTGAAATCGAACATCTATATGTTTGGTTCTGGCATGATGAACTTGATTCTTAGCCAAGTAAATTGCACTAAGACTATCACAATGCACAGGAAATTGTTCCTGCACAACACCCAAGTCATCTAGCAAACCTTGTAACCATATAGCCTCCTTAAATGCCTCCATCACCGCCATATACTCCCGCTTGATTAGTTGAGAGAGCCACAGTAGACTGCAAAATCGATATCCAACTAACCGGTGCTCCATCCAAGGTAAATACATACCCTGTAGTTGAACGCCTTTTGTCCAAATCACCAGCATAGTCAGAATCCACATAACCAACACACAGCTGATTGTTCCCATCTTCCTTCACAAACTCCAATACAACATCAACAGTACCATAAAGATACCTCAAAATCCATTCCACATCTTGCCAATGTCCTTTACCAGGATTATGCATATAACGGCTGATCATACTTACTACATGTGAAATATCCGGCCTTGTACATATCATCGCATACATCAAGCTACCAACAATACTAGCATATGGGACTTGGGTCATATACTCATGCTATTATTCAGTAGTAGGAGACATATCAGAACTCAACTTAAAATGAGGACCAAGGGGAGTACTTACAGATTTAGTTCTTTCGCAGATACCAAATTTCTGAAACACTTTCTTCAAGTATGCCTTCTGAGACAAACAAACTTTACCCTTCTCTCTGTCACGTTGAATATCCATGCCAAGAATCTTCTTAGCTTCTACTAGATATTTTATCTCGAAATCAGTTGACAATTTCTGCTTCAAATTATCAATCTCTTTCTTGTTATTCGGTGATATCAGCATATCATCGACATACAAGTGAAAATATATGAAAGACCCATCACATAGCTTCTTGAAGTATACACAATGGTCGTAATGACTTCTTGTGTATGTCTGTCCAATCATAAACTAATCAAATCGCTTGTGCCACTGTCTTAGAGACTGCTTCAGCCCATACAATGAATTTTTTATTTCGCATACACAATCTTCTTTTCCAGCAACTTTGAACCCACTCGGATGAGTCATATAGATCTCATCTTCAAGATCACCATGTAAGAACGCCGTTTTGACATCTAGCTGAACTAGGTATAAATCATATTGTGTTACCAAGGCCAACAAAATTCGGAATGATGAGTGTTTCACAACTAGAGAGAACACCTCATTGTAGTCAATCCCTTCTCTTTAAGCATAACCTTTTGCAACTAACCTTGCCTTGTAGCATACTTGATTCACCTGAGATCCTTTTTTCTTAGCATATACCCATTTTCACCCAATGGACTTCTTACCATTCGGAGCTTCGTAAGAACCCATGTGTCATTCTTGTAAAGAGACTCCATCTCATCCTGCATAGCAGCTTCCCATTCTTGATGCTTTACACTGTGTATATCTTCAAAATAGGTATTTAGAGTGTCTTCTTCGATAACTGGTAATGCATAAGCTATAAAATCGTCCATCCAACAAAGTTTCCTGATTGATGTTCTTGTCTTGATGGTTGTTATGGTCTCAGTGACCGTAGCTTCTGTATCTTCCACTTCTTCACGTTCCTCTTCATTAACATCGTCACTATCATTTGGAACTTCAGTATTTTCCTCCCTTGTAGAAGCCAAGCTTTCGGAAGTATTCATAACAGATACAGACTTAAATGGAATTAGTGGAGTTGCATCAATATCCACCTGCTGCAAAGGTTCACTGGTACTGGTGCTTCTGTTCTCCACCTGCCGAGAACCCCAAGACTTCACCATAGACGCTTCATCAAATGTAACGTCTCTACTCATGACTATCTTCTTCTCAACTGGATTCCAAATTTTGAACCTTTTAACTCCTTTCTTCATACCCATAAATATCCCTTTAACAGCATGGCTATAAAGCTTGTTTTCACTAACATGATACCAAGCAGGGCAACCAAAGATATGAATTGAGTCATAATCATAAGCTGGTTTACCATACCACTTCTCCATCGGAGTTTTACCTTCTAACATAGCTGATGGCAACCTATTAATGAGGAAGCAAGCATATGTAACTGCCTCATCCCAAAACGCTTTACCTAATCCATCATTAGATAACATACATCGTATATTCTCCAGTAAAGTACGATTCATACGTTCAGCTACCCCATTTTTTTGCAGTGTCTTCTTAACTGTGAAGTGCTTCTGTATTCCCTCATCCTGACATACTTGCAAGAATGGATCACTTTTGTACTCTCCACCATTGTCCTAACGTAGTACCTTGATCTTTCTTCCAGTTTGAGTCTCAGTTGCCTTTTTCCACCTCACAAAGACTTCTAGGACTTCATCCTTATGCCTCATGGTGTACACCCATACGCGCCTAGAATAGTCATCAATAAAGATACGAACCAATGTTTCCCTCCCAATGATGCATAATCAAGAACTCCACTAGTGTTGTGGATTGCTGTGCCAAAGCTTGTTCTTGTCTTCTTGCCTTTCACACAATGTTCACAAAACTCTAATTTGTTGGCAATATCACCTTTCAATAAATCTTGGAGAATTAAAGAATGCAACGACTTGTCACTTGGATGTGCAAGCCGCATATGCCATAATTTTGTGGTCTCCATAGCTGCAGTTACAATGTGTTCAGAAATAGACACATCTCCCGTTATTGTACTCCCAGTAAAGTAGTACAAGTTATGATGCCTTGTTCCCTTCATGATTACCAACGATCCAGAGATTACCTTTAGAATGCCATTTTCAGCGACTAACTTGTAGCCCTTAGCTTCCAAAGTTCCGAGCGAAATCATATTCTTCTTCACAGCAGGTACGAACCTTACTTCCTTCAGCTCTCGAACCATACCATCATGCATCTTAAATCGAATACTACCAATCCCAATCACCCTGCATGTGTGATTATTCCCAATAAGCACTTCTCCATCAAACTCTTCAAAGTCTAAGAACCAGTCCCGATGAGGACAAATATGATAAGTAGCACCAGAAACTAATACCCACGTACCGTCAGTTACGATAAAAGTTTATGGTAACACAGTCAGCGAGAAATCTGAAGCTTCATCTGAATCTTCACTTGCCTTAGCAATGTTCACCTCGGTGTTATCCTTTTCTCGATCCTTACGCTTGGTACAATCCTTAGCCCAATGGCCAAAGTCATGACACCATGCACATTCATCCTTCTGCAGACGCGCTCTTGACTTTGAACGCTCTTTAACTTTTCCACGATCACTATTCTTCTTTCTCCTGTCTGTTGAATGACCTCTTGCAAGAAGCAAGTCAATATTAGCTTAACTTGACAGGTCTTCATAGTCCATCTTCCTGAATTCCTCACTGCGCAATGTTGTAGTGACCTCGGCGTATGTCATCTTATCCTTTCCGTGCATTAAAGCTTTAATCACGGGTTCATACCTTTCAGCAATAGAGTTTATCAGACACAAAGCTTGTTCCTCGTCGTTGATCTTCTCGTCGTAGTTAACCATCTCAACAAGAAGTTTATTATATGAATCTAGGTGCTCGGTTAGGGTTGCACCTCTCTTCATGTTATAGCGATACAAATTCCTTTTAAAATGTATCATATTTGCCACTTTCTTCTCAAGGTATTCCTTCTCCAGATTTTCCCAGAGATCCTTATAGATGAAGTCTCGTGCTGATAATTAACTCTTACTGATATTTCTAAACACCCTCGAATTGAACCAAGACATAGTTTATTTATCTTGTTCTACTGCTTGTCAGACATCTCCGCTGGCCGACCTTCTAGAGCTTCTTCTAGGTCAAGATGAACAAGAGCATCCATTACGTCTGTTCTCCATAAACCAAAGTTATTGGTTCCGGTGAACTTTTCAACCTTCAGTTGTGATCTATGAGAATGCAGTATTTCTTCTTTTGTTTCTTTATCTTTACTTGTGGACTCCGAATATTCCTCGAACGGATCTTTCGGATCAACTGGTTTTCCCCCATCAACTATTGTTCACAAACAACCAAATATAGATAAAAAACTAAACTTTGAGATTTGAATTACCTCAAACAACTTATAAAAAATAACCCCGCTTCAATATTATGAATACCCAGAATTCCAAGAACCTAACCCGGGCTCTGATACCAATTGTTGCGCTAAAACCTTGCAGAAGCGATTTCGCACAGCTACAAACGGTACTCAAAATATTTCCAAGAACATAAACTAAAGAAGAAAAGAGACGAGAATTTTAACGAGGTTGAATCCTCGGGAAAAACAAGAGATTCATATATTATCACAAGGGACAATACATATTAACTCTAAGAGAGAAAGAAGAATTTTTGGTGTGTTCATTTGCTTTCTCTAATGTCCTATTTATACTAGTTAGCTAGGGAATATTGCTTAGCCTCCAAGTGACCAACTCCAAATTGAGTTCTACTTTCTTAGCCTACAAACTAGACCAAGATTTTTCTCACATGGTTATTAGAGTTCCAAACAAAATTGGATTCTCAACAACCCATGTTCTAGAAGGCACCGTCCAACAATGAGAACAAAAAAAAAAGAGTCCCACATCTAATAGATAGCTCGTATTTTTATGTTAGAATTCGTGCCAAGCAATCTACAAGCTGCATCCCACATGTACCATAAACCAATTGCTCTCATTCCTTCATTAATTATGTGCGCATGACTTTATAGGTTTTCTAATTCTTCGAAGGTTTTGGTAAAATGTGTATTGTTCTCGAAGAGACACTTTACACTGGCTCTCACCATGATAAAGAAGAGTAGTTTTCTTACTTATGTGAATGTAATGACTGGGAGTGAGCCCATGAGTGACTGTAATCCCTAATATTTGCTGAAACTCAAATGGCCAGTTTCTTCTCTTTTTTTTTTACTCGAAAAGGGAAAAATAGATCGAAAAAAATCAACTCCTTACCAAGGTAAAGAGCTGAAAAGAAAAGGATACAAGCAAGGGCTCAATTATAGCAGAGCTCTCAAAAAGTACAGGAAAAGATAACCGAAATCTAAAAGCTAAAATTAGTTCATGATAGCTTCCTATTTATACAAAACTCTGTCTAACTGGATTCCTCTGAAAAAATTTGTTCATAAACACCAGTTATATAAAAACCTTAAATGTGTTAATAATTTCCTCCAACGTTTTATTTCCCATTGAAAAGCCTTTCGTTCCTCTTAATCCAAACAACCCACCATATTGCCAAAGGAATGATATCCCAAATATAGTTCCTAATAGTTTGATCTGTGGATTTTCTTCTCTTCCATTCACAAATGGTATGTATAACTGAACCTTGAAACACCCACTGCAGCCCATAACATTTCAGGAAAAAATGCCATACGTTCCTAGTTGCTTCACAGCGCAAAAATATGTGTTGATTTGACTCCGCTGCTTTCTTGCAAAGAAAGCACCCATTTACCATAATGGAGTTTCTATAATAGAAAGTATCGGCATGGTATTCATCCTAAAAACCATGCCGACACTAGTATCGGCATGGTATTCATCTTTAAAAACCATGCTGGCACCAGATATCGGCATGGTATTCATCCTTAAAACCATGGCGATACTAGTATCGGCATGGTATTCATCCTAAAATCTATGCCGACACAAAAAACAGTAAGGTAATCATCATGAACACAAGCAAGGAGTGGATTGAAACCGAAACCGAAAAGTTTCAGTTTATGATTTTAACCCAAGTTTTAAAACAACAACACTTTAAATATGATTAGGTATCATGTACCTTCTCCTTCTCAATGAATCCATTTCTTCATTTTCTTCTTCTTGCTCACACTACAAGAAAAATGGCCATTGACAACGGATAAATGACAACGTTTTGCAAGACGTTGTCTAGTGATGAGCATACGACAATATTTTAGTTTTAAAATCGTTGTTGAATACTATCTGTTGTCATTTAAGCTATAGGAGGTCAATGTGAATAATCCATACACGTGACAAACACACATATTTAAAATCACAACCGTTAGATATGGTTTCTTTTTTTTCTAGAGATTCTAACTCGCACAAACTTATCTATACTTGGGCAAAGATAGAAACCAGTATCCATTGTTCTCTCCGTCTCTCGCTCTCTTCCCTGTCTTTCACCCCTTTGATCTTCTACTCAACCCTGATTTGGTTTCGATTTTGTTTCAAACCCACTTTCGTGTGTAGATCTTATTTTCAACACATCTAACTCCTAATTCCAAACAAAACCATATATAAATCAATTCTCCATCTTGATTTTGGTATTAGGGTTTTTGATCTGATTTTAGTTTGATGTAATTGAATCTGTTTTTCGTCGAGAAGAAGCTTTTGTTACTTGATTTCTTCATTCTCTTTTTTGTATTTCTGGTGATATTGAGGTAAAAAAGTAAATATGAGTTTGGATAGATCGGGTTTAATTTTCATCTGAAACTTCACTTATTCCAATTTATCTTTGCTTCTCATTGTAGAAAAATATGATGATGAGGAATTTCAAGAGAAACTTTGTTTCTGATTTTAGGAATCTTTTGAGTAAGTATGAAAATTTTAATTACAAACCTTAATTAAATTTTCTGTAAATTTCAGTTTCAGTTGTAAATCCTAACATTTTTCTTTTTGATTTTAATTTCAGACACCTCCAATTTCAGTTAGGGCTTCTGTTTAAGATATTCAGGTAAACTGATAAATGGTTATTTGTGATTTTAATATCAGTCAACTTTCAATTTCAATCCCAATCCTTCTCTCAATTCTATCACTATTTATTTATTTTGAGACTGTGTGGTTGGTTGTGATTTTGTTGCAGGTTTTACGGATCTTAAGCTTGTGGTGAAAAGTTACAGGAAAAATCCAAAGTTAGCTAAACAAGACCGAAAGAAGAGCTGTAATACCTTTAGGTGATGGATTTGAATTTTTTCCCCTCAGATATGAAGTTGTTCGAAAAAATCAACGAGGTATGTTTTCGAAATCAGATCTTTGAATGCTTTTTACTCTTTTCTCCTCAAATTTTATTATAAATCTAAATATTGATGTGTTTATGTTTCTTTGTTAGAGTAGGTTGGAATTGGATGTTGATTACATATGTACTTTACTGATTTTTCTTTAGAGTAGATTGAATTGATTTTGTTGTGAATTTGTGCTTTTCAAGTTATTTAATTGATATGGATCAGGGTATGTTCGTGATTTAATAGCATAATATAGCTTAGGTTTCTTAATATTGGACCAGAACATCATTGTTTTGCTCTAGGAGAACCAGTTCCTACGAAGTATCTAGATTGCCTTTACAAAAGACGATTAACCTTCGGTGGTACACGGCTAAAAGCCATTGGATTTTATTTTTTCACAAATATGAGATTATATATGAATGCTTTGATTCAATTGCTGTTGTTTTTGTTGATGTGTTGTTCTTTATGGATAATGAAGCTCAGGAAAACAATAGGGTCTTGGAGCAGCAGGATGAGGAGGTATGTCACAGAAACAAACAACCAATAATGCTCTTGCATACTTGAAAGCTTCGAAGGACTTATTTCAAGATAAAAGGATGAAATATGATGATATCATGACTTCAAGGCTCTGAGGTAGACTGAAGTTATTCCGTCATATTTTCTTTATTTTAATGCTTCCATACTATGAACATTTTTGTCGATTAATACTCTTGCAAATGCATGATTGACACCTATTTGTTTGTTACATATTTAGTCATGCTTGGTGGGAGAATATTTGTAATTTCAAGGATATTATTACCCATGTATGTATCTCAACCTTTTTCTGTTTTGTTGTTACCAGATCTTCAGGTGGTTTAATGTCATGTTTGCAACTTGGACACATGTGTAGGTGCGATAAAAAGAAGGGAAACGAACTTCTGGAATGCCTTTTATTATGTTGAAGAACGAGCAAGTACAGGTAAATATAAACCTGGAAACTGTAACCAAATATTAAACTTCTTAAAGCATGCATGTAAATTGAACCAAAAGTGGTGCCCCCGTTTCCAAATTGGACGGCTTGTTAAAGGTTCATTATTTTTTTTATTGTAAATTTGTAATGTGTAACTTCCAAAGTTCTTATGCAGACCTTTTTTGTTCATACTTTGCAGCACGGTCTTTTTTTTGCAGATACTTCATAAAGATGGGAATAAACTTGGTAGACAAAGTATGGAAAAACTGCTCACCTCCAGAAATTTATCATGTTATGGTATAACCTCAAGAATTTTCAGGTTGTTCTGTTGCTAAAAAAATTGAATTCAACCGAATGACTCACATTGTGGATTGCATTTTAAGTGAAACACTGATTGTTTATGGAAAATCTTCCCTTGGGTTTAACCATATGGAAATTCTGCGTTAGTGATTTTCCCGTGGACTCTTTTCCAATTAGTAATCCATGAAATCTTCGTTATATTTGTTGTTTTTGACCAATATTCCTGGCAGCCTACACCCTAGGAGAGATTGCTGGTGAGAAAGATGGTAATTTAAAGGTATCTATGGAACTAAATACTTGTACATTATAAAACCTATGGCTAATAACAAGACTTCTTTACTGAAACATGTTGATTTTTTCCTCCTTGTTCCTGATAGCAAAAAATTCCGGAAGCATTTACGGTGCTTCAACCTGATGAAGTAATGAGTGTTCTTGAGGAAAGGGATTCTAAAATAGATGTATGTTATTTTTTCCTATTTCTGAATTAAATTGTGTAATCTGTTAAGTTTCAAATCATGTTTATTAAACACGAAAATGTAGTTGTATTGCTCGTTAATTGGCTGCCCAAACTGTTCCATATGGAATCACAACCGAAGGATATGACTTTGAAGTTTGATACCTTGTGTTTTCCATATTAAAGTTTTTTTTCATGTACATGTAGTCTTGTTTATATCATATATATCTTGCTGACAAGACCTACCTGTAAAGATTATATATGAACTTTGTATTTCGTTACAGGTAGTTTTCCAAGGTGCACATCCTTTGGATAACATCTTATTATATGATTTTCAACTTGGGTGTCGAGCGAGCACCAATACATTGATGCGTATCTTGTTATTGCCCTGTGTCAGATATGGCTCCAAATGATGGGCCATTATGAAGGCACGTATCTGACGCAGACTGTAAGTTTTATAGATGAGTTATTTACCTTTCTATGCCTGTATAAAAATGCTGATGTATCTCATCGATATGTGCATGCGACAGAGTTCTCTACCTGAGCAGGTTTTCTGAGGGTTTACAACTGCTAGATTCTCCCAAGTCTCCACTGCATTTGAGAGCGCTGAGGAATCAGACGATGAACATTTGACTAAATTCCAAACTTAGTTCTTACATATGGAGATAATATAAGTTTTGTCTAGTAAGACGATGAACATTTGACTAAATTCCAAACTTAGTTCTTACATATGGAGATAATGTAAGTTTTGTCTAGTAAATCTGTCTCTCTAATTAGGCATTGCTTCGTAAGTCACTGTTTCCATTCTATTTCGCAATTTCTGGAAATATGTAGAGTTTTGTATGTTGTTTCCTTTGGCTGTAGGATCTTGTCCTTAGTGGATTTATCTTAATGAGATCTTATTGCTTATGATCTTTGTATTATGGAAGAATTGTGGGCACTCAATTTATATACACAATTTTCATATTTGATACATTGTGAATTATTATTATTTTTTTTTTTTTTAAATCTAAAAATAGTTCAACAACGGTTTGAACATGTTGTCAAGGCTGCATCTTACAATGGAATTTAATCGTTGTCATTAGGACATGTACGACAACGTCTCTTGCAATGGTGAATAACCGTTGTCGAAGCGATGAAACTTTTAACAACCCCCCCATATGACAACGTCTAGAAAAATGTTGTCGTACCTGTTTGAAAACGACTTTTCTGCGTTGTTATTGGCCATTTTTGTTGTAGTGTCAACAACAATTCAATTTAACATATCTTTAAGAACTTGTTAGGATTTGATTTTTATTTTGATTTTTAGTTTTAAATTTTAATTTAGATGGAAGGGTATTTTAGTATTTCCGCCCCAAAAACTCCCCTTAGCGGACACTATTGGTTGGGGAAAGTAATTTATATCCCCCAATTAGTTTAAGTATCTCCCAATCGCGCGTTCTTGGAAATGCGTTTTCTGTTTGGTCCATAATTATTTGAAAATATAAAATGGACAAAAATACACTTCCGTGCTATTTTAGCATTAATTTCCGTAATTTTTCTACTTCCATAATTATTTGAGTTCATGCTCTCTGATGAACTTTTAACTTCCTACTTTTTTCTTGTAGGAGTTCATTCTGTTTGATGAACTATCAAGTGTTTGGTAGTGCTTTTTGTAGATTAATTTGAGTTAAAAATGAACTCATAACAAAAAATTCATTATTACGAACTAAAAGCAGAGTTCATTCGTTAGAATGAACACCCAATCATGGTTCATCATTATGAACAAAAATCGGAGTTCATTTTATCAAATGAACACCCAGTCAAAGTTCATTCGTCAAAATGAACACCTTTCAAAAATAACCTATTTAAGCTATAAAAAATCGGAGCATATGCGTAGTGAATAATACACCAAACAACTTTACCTCTCCCATTAAGCACATTAGAAGTCAAAGCATTGGAAAGCTTAAGCAAAGATCTTGGCATAGGTCAGTATATCTTAAATGCCTTGATGAAGTAATTTCATATTTCAGAAGGAAAAGGGAAATGCATAAGCATATGCTCGACTGTCACCCTTTCATCATTGCAAAACAAACAAAGATCAGAATCAATATCCATACCCCTATGACGCAGGATCCTTTACATTTGAAACCTAACCTTTTTTTGTTTCATCTCTGGTTTTACCCCGAAGATTTAATTCCAACGTAAGTATCTTCCCCTTAAAGGCCTTGACAAAATAAGCTCTCACGTTAAACGGTGATGAAACCCTCTTTTCCTATTGGCCGAAATAGGCCTTTTCTAATGTAGAGGCTATGGTGAGGACACTTGGCATAACTCTATTGGTTATAATATCTAAATTTGAGTTACACTTTGTTTACATCAAGTACTTAACGGTTAGTTAGTAACGGCGTCAACCAAAAGTAGGTGGACAATACTTATATCAGAATTTTAACCTAAATAATTTCTTTACACCGTCTTTACACTAAATACTTAACTGTACGTTAGTAACACCGTTACAGGCGTACAATACTTATGTTAAACCTTTGTTTATGGCTTAATTAAAGAAACCATGTATGAAAGGAAATCACGTTCAAAAGGGAAATTGGGGTCTAGACATGAGTATACACACATCGAGATATAAATAAGGGTGTGTCACGCCAAGGGAAAACTTATGGAAGAGGAATCACTGTGGTTTCATTGTGCTCCAAATGCGAAATATGAGTAAGGGTGTGTCATGACATAAATTTTTTCACTTCGTTTTATACTTAGAATTATTTTTTTTCAACATTATTTATCAATTTAAGCACTAAATTAATAAGATATAGGAAATTAACCAACTTCGTATTCATAGAACCACAACATAAGTTACAACGTACATACCTGATTTCTTCGTCTGGAACTATGTGATATGTATGATGATAGTTTTACTTCTCTTAATCCATCTCTATATATCATACCACATACTTTGTATAGGAAAAGTACACTGAGTTTGGGAATTTTTTAGGGTTTCATATTACGAACAACGGCCCACAATTTGGTGTTTATAGTTACAAAAATAGAATTTAAAGATTTGAAGGCCTGGATAAATAAAGTTCCCAAGTTGAACGGTATAAAGCCTTACTTCCCACTGGCCGAACCAAGTGTTTTTTCAGTTTCGTATATTTACCCTGTTTAGAATTTTGTGGAAGTCCAAATTCAATTTGGAAGTCGAATACCTACCATATTAAGACTCTTTTCTTCCAAATTAATATATAAAAGAAAAGAAAAAACACATATTTGACCCATATTTTCTACGAAAATAAAAGGTAAAATAAATAAAAAACGCACATATTTCGTATCGTTTCTCCACCTTTTTTAATGTATTTCCCCCGCCAAGTTAAAAATGCGTCGTCACCAGGCGGACAAAGCTCCGCACACACCAATTTAAAAAATGCATCACCACGGGGCGGGGTAAAGCCCCGCGCACACTAAGTTAAAAATACATCGCCACAGGGCGGGGCTGGGCGAAGCCCCGCACACACCAAATTAAAAATGCATTGCCACGGGGCAGACAAAGCTCCTCACACACCAAATTAAAAATGCATCGCCACGGGGCAAGGCGAAGCCCCGCGCACACAAAGTTTAAAGTGCATCACCACTGAGCGCAAATTAAAATGCATTGTCACTGAGCGGAGAGAAGCCCAGCACACACCAATTTATAATATAATGGCCCCGCCAAGTTAAAAATACATCGCCACGGGGCGGAAGAAGCTCTGCAAAAACCAAATTAAAAATGCATTACCACGGGACGGGGCGAAATCCCGCGCACACGAAGTTAAAAGTGCATCTTCACGGGGCGGACGAAGCTCCACACACACCAAATTAAAAATGCATCATCACGGGGTGAGGCCGCTCGAAATTGAAAGTGCATCGTCATGGGGCGGGGCGAAACCCCGCGAGCACCAAATTAAAAATACATCGTCACTGAGTGGAGCGAAGCCCCACACACACTAATTTCTAATAAAAGAAAAAAAATGCCCGGTGCGTAGCACGGGCACGAATCTAGTGGAGTTTAAATTACAAACTTAAAGTATCTATAAACCTATTATTGTAACGCAATTATCTTGTATTTTGTATGCCTGTTTACTTTCAGTATTTGGAATAATCAATCTTGCTGTGAAGAATTGAAATCCAGGGGTCTCTTTAACGGTCGTCCACCTTGTTTTGGGGACAAATCTCTATTAGACAAGACAAGCAATGAGACAAGAATTCATTACAGAATCTTCAATTTGGTTTCCATGATGCTCTTAACACGATTTCGAGATGATTTCGATCAACATGATTCTAACTTTTTCGGAGTAGAAAGAACAATCGAGCAAATAAAAAGACACAAAAAGAAGAAAAGAACCGAAGAAGTTTAGCAAGAGAGAGAAAAAACAGACCGAAAAAATCATATTTACACGTGGTTTTGTCTTTATGTAAAGACAAGCTGGCCACGTCAATTTGGTTTTTTTTTTTTTTTTTTTTTTTTGAAGCAGTTGGAGCGGTGTTGAGAGAGCGGAATAGCATTTCCGCCAAATAAATCTGTTTGCGCATTTTCTTATCTCTAAACTAATTTATTCTCTTTGTACTTTTCGTCATATATTTATCGTCTTAAGTTTTATTTCTCGTCTTATATATACCGTCTTCAGTTTTTGTTAGATTTTCTTATAGATCAAAGTCTAAGATAGTGATTAAGATAATAACAACTGGAAACCAGAAAAACAATGAAAACTAACAGAAAAGAAAAGACAAATGATACTACGTGAATCGGTAAATATCCCACCAACTGTTTTTGATCGGTAGTATGGACTTACTGCCACGGACGAAACCTCCTTGGATGGATAATCGACGTATTACTTGCCGACAGTCACACCAGTTTTTTTTTTTTTTAATAAAATATAACTTGCAATGTGATCCCCTACTCGGTCAACGATTCAAGGGATTCTTGAAACAGAAACTAAACTTAGTAACTTACCACCTTTCACATTCAAACAACTAGAAACGTTATTGCTTCAAAAAAAAAAACAAAAAAACTAGAAACATTATTATGAAGCAGTCAAGTCTCGGTGATAATTTCTTTGATAATGCCATGTTTTTTGTTTTATATTATACTTCCTCCATTTTATTTTAGATGATGTTTTAGGATTATTTTTTTATTTCATAATATTTGAAAGTTTTAATATTTTACACTGAACTACCAATAACAATCTTATATTTTGCCTTGGAGTTATAAGTTTATTTTTAAATGCACTAATAGCATTTAATGTTTGAATTTTTTTCTTAAGAGTATAAATAAAAGATCTTCACATCTCTTCATTTGTTAATATGTGTGAAAACTACAAAAATATCATTTAAAATGAAACGGAGGGAGTATATAACAATAATGAGAACTTGAACTTTTGATAGTTTGATTGTAATCAAGAGAATCCAAGCTAAATATACTTATACTTTAATGGTACTGTGATTTGAACAAATAAGCATTCTGCGTGAGCAAGGTTTAGACAGCTTAATTTTCCTGGCTCAATTAAATTATTTCTGTAAACCCCACAACAGCGGTGCATATAAGCCCCAAGAATCTCATAAGAAAAACTACCTTATTCCTAACAGAATGGAATCCCTGAACATTTCAGCAGCACTTGCGCATCTCCGGTCGGCTAGCGGTGGATTAGCTCCAGCTGCATTTTCAGTTAATAATAGTTGTGTTCGAATTGTTTGCACTGGTGCTTCATCCACTACGAGATTTAGTACTTCTCATAATCAGCGCCTGAATCTCTTTAGCAACTCTAATGTGCCATCATCATCGTCCTTAAGACAACCCGTACAGAAATGCTCCGTTTCCACTATTGCACCTCCAGCAAAAGGTAGTACTTTCTTTTCCGAATTCTTAAGTGATTGATTACTAGTTACCTACATAAAATTAACTTCCTGATTATATTTCATCTTTTTTTAGGTGTAGATGACGATGATCAGTTTAGGTTCACGGAGGCGGCAAAGAATGGTAATTTAATACCACTCTACCGATGCATATTCTCTGATCAATTGACTCCAGTACAGGCTTACAGATGTCTAGTTAAAGAAGAAGATGATAGAGATGCCCCAAGCTTTATTATGGAATCTGTCGAACAGGGTTATCAAGGAACTGAAGTTGTAAGTTTTTCCTAGGATGTCTTTCTTTAGTCAGATGTTTATATGGAATCCCTAATAATTATGTCGTTTTTATAGGGACGTTACAGTTATGTCGGAGCTCAGCCAACAATGGAGATAGTGGCTAAAGAGAACTCGGTAACCATCTTGGACCACATCAAAGGGACCAAGATAGAAAAGTTTGTAGAAAATCCAATGGAGATTCCAAAGAAATTAATGGAAGAATGGTCTCCTCAACTTCTTAATGAACTTCCAGATGCCTTCTGCGGTAAATACTTAACTCGCATCTCTATTAGCTCTCTACTATATTATATATAAGGTTACTCTTAAAGTTGTTCCATAATTCATATATGCAGGTGGGTGGGTAGGATATTTTTCTTATGATGCAGTGAGATATGTGGAAAAGAAAAAACTTCCGTTTTCTACTGCACCTACAGATGATAGAAACCTTCCAGACATTAGTTTAGGACTTTATGACGACGTTATTGTCTTTGATCATATTGAAAAGGTAAATTTATTTTCAATTTATTTTATGCTTTTGTGAAATTTTATGGCTAAAATAATTAAACTAGCAAGCCACTCGACCAGAAAATATATGCAGTTCATTGGGTGCGGTTGGATCAGTATTCTTCGGTTCAGGAGGCTTTCAATGATGGAATTAACAAACTCGATAATCTTGCATCGAAAGTATTCAACATTGAGCCGTGAGTACTGTACAATTATCTCACAATAATGGAGTTGAAGTATTCAACATCGCACCAATTCAACATTAATTTTAAGATCTAAATTCTGATTTGTTTATTAGGCCGAGGCTGTCAGCAGGTTCGGTGAATTTAAAAACTCCACACTTCGATTCGGCTTCGAAACTTGCATCATCGATGAGACCAGAAGAGTACAAGGATGCTATTATTAAAGCGAAAGAGCACATCGCTGCTGGAGATATTTTCCAGATTGTGTTAAGTCAACGTTTCGAACGTCGCACTTTTGCTGATCCGTTTAAAGTGTACAGAGCACTAAGGGTTGTCAACCCTAGTCCATACTTGAGTTATATACAGGCTAGAGGTTGCATTCTTGCTGCATCAAGTCCTGAGATTCTCACTCGTGTGAAGCGAGTAAGTCTTTTTGAGAGAGAAAAAAACGATCAGGCTTGGTCCCTTTTACGCTTCGTAATATCTGGATTAATTGAACGCTGTAATTTATGTCTCAACAGGGAAAGAATATTAGCAGGCCACTTGCTGGGACAATTAGAAGAGGGAAGACAGAATTGGAAGATAAGATGCTAGAGAAGGAACTACTTGCCGACGAAAAGGAATGTGCTGAACATATTATGCTCGTTGACTTGGCAAGGAACGATATTGGTAAAGTATCAAAGGCGGGAACTGTGAAAGTGGAAAGACTTATGAACGTTGAACGCTACTCCCATGTCATGCACATCAGTTCTACGGTACGTAAGTATGTAACACACTTTATAACCGCCCCAAAATTCAGTTGCTAAATATTTCATTAATTTGCAGGTAACGGGAGAGTTACTTGAAGGCAAAAATTGTTGGGATGCATTAGAAGCTGAATTGCCTCTTGGAACAGTTACCGGTGCACCCAAGGTGAAATCCATGGAGATAATAGATGAATTAGAGTTCACAAGACGAGGACCTTACAGTGGTGGGTTCGGGTATGTGTCATTCTCAGGCGATATGGACATTGCAATAGCGAAACGTACTATTGTATTCCCAACTGTACTTGGTATTAATGGATATAAGGATGTGAATTACGGCCACGACGGTAGTAGTAATATTAAGCCAAACGCGAGAAGGGAATGGTTAGCACATTTTCAAGTTGGGTCTGGCATAGTAGCAGATAGTGACCCTGATCGTGAACAAAAGGAATGTGAAAACAAAGCTGCCGGTCTTGCTCGTGGAATTGATCTCGCTGAATCTACCTTTGTTTATGACAAATTGTGTTGATCGATAAATAATTCGACCGTTTCCTAGCCTCCTTGATGACCAGTTTTCACCTTATCCAATCCAATACATTACGGATTTTAAATTTGGCATCCGCATCGAAACCAACATCCAATGGATGCACGAATGGATGGATTGGATACGGATAATCCTATGAATTTGTTTTAGTTAAAATTTATAATAAAGAAAATAGAGCCAACACAAATGACTCCTTATAAACTCTATATATCCTATATATGTATATACAAATATAAAATATTATGTACAAAACCGCAAGCAAACACCTTAAAAATTCTTAAATGATCCATAATATTTTCTAGAACAATATAACTAATTTAACGGATATGGGTGCAGGGGTGGAGCCAGCCCATTGCAAGGGGTTGCACTTGTTGGAAATAAATTACAATTTCGTATGCAACTGAGAAATAATACTTTGATTACACTGATAATAGTAACAAACAACTCAATAAACATGAGAAAAATACTTAACACTCACTGATGTGTTATTGTTATAAGGAGATGAATTGATGATAGTATTTAAAACTTAGTAGAGGCACGTATGAGATCTGTTGAGCTAAAGGTAATATTGCCTCGCTACTCCTCCGAGATGCTATAACAATTAACAAATTACCTCCGGATACAACCATCGTTAGTTCTCCTCCCATGTGTAGCATACGAGAGAACCCTTAGAACTTGGTAACAAATAATGAAAACAAAAAACATAAATCGAAACTACAACCGCCAGAAATGTAAAAAGTAATTTATGTTTAGTAAACTAACTATGTTTTGTAAACAGAAAGTAGTATTACAAAATTATGTTTCGTAAACTACAACTCGTTTTTTATGTTTCTCAGTAAACTAAGAACTCTATTTAATGTTTGTAAACTTAAATAAATTTTACGAAAAGAATAAAAAAGAAGAAGAATTTAGAGAGAAGAGTTCGAAAGGTATAGTTTCAAATGAAATTCTTCTCTCGTATTTATAGCAAAAAAATATTTCAACGTTAACCAAGAATCCAAGTAATGATGCATCGTCAGTGATTCACGCTTGACTTTTTGTCGGACGAGTAAAAGCATCAATTAAAAATACAAGTAAAATGTTTTGTCGAATTCAAATTTTTTCGAGATTCTTACCGAGGTGCACAGGTGTTACAACGACATTTTTTTTTTTTTCAAAGATGCTTCACGAGGTTTTTTGCACACGGGTCGGACACCCAAAACCGAGAAGGCAAAGAATAAAATTCTTTATATGTGTGGGAGAAACGTGTGGAAAAATTCAGTAAAAAGATAGGGTCGGATAAACCCACACCCACACCCACACTCTCGCCTCGCCCTCGCTCGCCCTTCTTCCTTCGCCTCGCCCTCGCTTCCTCGCCCTCGCCACGCCTTACGCTGGACGCTTGGCGCTGAAGCCGAGCCGAGCCGAGCCGACGGAGCGTGCGTGCGTGCTGTATCATGGCACCGCTGAGCAAGGGGAAAGGCAATAAGAAATGCAATAAGGTTTAGGCAACCTTGCCATAGTCTAGGGCTTTCCCCATACACAAAGGTCTAAAGACCCAAAGGGCCATACCCTTAAGGCTAAACCAATGCTATTTAAGTCTAAAACTCTAAGTGTTTTAGTCTATATGGGACTAATGTTTTATTCATTCACATGAAAAATCATCTAGGGAGTAATAGGTCTTGGGATCAAAACATGGTCCATGCATTTTTTGATTAAAACAAAACATTGTTTTTTCTAACAATCCCCCACATGAATAATAAAACATTTCGATAAAACACGAGAAAACATAAGGCAACAATATAGGCTAAGGTGTCCCAGATTGAACCTTAACTTAGTGAGAGGTTACCCGAACTGCTGTTTGATACGGTGAACGCAATGTCTTGAACCGCCAACAATGAATGCAATTCGAGAAATAACATCCACATTTGATGCCTCAACCGAAGAAAACAGTGCAAGCTCTTGCGGTTGTGCCCATTTTGGCCATGGGCTAAAAAATCCCAGGACTTAATGAATGTCTCTAGAGAATCAGCTCATATTCTCATAGGAAGCGGCCACACTTCCAACATCCACAAAGGTGAGTCCATAAAGAGTGT
The DNA here is from genome assembly GCA_023529315.1 of Papaver bracteatum. Lineage (NCBI taxonomy): Eukaryota > Viridiplantae > Streptophyta > Magnoliopsida > Ranunculales > Papaveraceae > Papaver > Papaver bracteatum. The sequence continues at coordinate 1,341,523 of JAJJWX010000177.1, forward strand.
CCCGCCACACCCGCTTTAATCAAAGCCATGGTACCCATTAAGATCGCAAAAGATCATCCTTAATTTCGCAGTAAAGACTATCGCACGATTACACCATAGGGAGGACAAAATAGTGCTTTCTCAATATCACCATAAATTAGTTGTCTCATTGAACCTTGATCTTGGAAATCCAATCACAAGGTTGAGTATCCTTCATGGTGATTTATTCAATGAGCTTAAGTCCCATCCCCTCGATGTAAATTTAACTTTCTCTCAAGTTTAAGCCTTTGTCAAAGGATCTCGCAAGATTATCTTTGGATTTTACAAAGTCTATCGAGATAATACCAAAAGAGAGTAGTTGTTTCATAATCTTATGTCTTCTTCGTATATGTATAGACTTCCGTTGTATACATTGTTCTTTGCACAACCAAGAGCGGCCTTCAATGTCACGATGGATGGCAATTGAAGACACGAGCTTGGGCAGTGGAATTCCTCCCAGAAACATCGCATCCATTCGGCTTCCTCTCCCAACTTTTTCCAAGGCTATAAACTGGACTCCATAGTGGATTTAGCTATACATGTCTCTGTTTGGTAGACTTCCATGAGACAGACGCACCTCCAAGCAAGAAGATGTACCCACTAGTAGATTTGCACTCTTCGAGTCGATATCCAGTTGGCATCACAATACCCTTCGGTCTGGCAGATACTTCCCAAAACTTAAGCAATAGTTTGAGGTCCCTCTCGATAACGTAAAACTCTGGAAGAGAGCATTCAGGTGATCCACGCCCAGGTTGCAAGTATACCGCTAATCTACTCACCGAGTAAGCAATATCGGTCTTGTACTGATTCATAAGATACATAAGACTACCAATAAAGAGAATACTCAAGTTGATCAATACCCTCACCCTTGTTCTTTTTCAATTTACAAGTGGGATCAAATGGAGTAGACGCAGGTTTAGCATTTTTCATAATTAAATCTCTTTAATACGGTTTCAAAGATAATGAGATTGACTAAGACTATATCCATCGGCGTCTTTCGATTTTCATCCCTAAGATTACATCAAGATAGGGCCTAAGTCTTTCATGTCAAAATTATCTCTAAGCATGCTTTTAATGGTATTAATAATATCAAGGTTCTTTGCCTAATATGAGCATATCATCAACATATAGGCAAACAATAACATGAGAATCATACACGATTTAATGTAAACACATTTATCAGATTCATTAACCTTGAAACCATTAGTTATCATAACATGATCAAATTTTTCATGCCATTGTTTAGGTGCTTGTTTTAAACCGTAAAGAGATTTGTTTAACTTGCATACTTTGTTTTCATAACCTTTTACTATAAATCCTTCAAGGTTGATCCATATAAATTTCTTCATTCAATTCACCATATAGAAAAGCAGTTTTTAACATCCATCCGATGTATATGCAAATCATAAATTGAAGCAATAGCAATCAACATTCTAATCGAGGTGATTCTAGAGACTGGTGAATAGGTATCAAAGAAATCTACTCCTTCCTGTTGTCTATAGCCTTTAGCTACCAACCTAGCTTTATATTTATCTATAGTTCCATCTGTTCTAAGTTTCCTTTGAACACCCATTTTGCAACCTATGGATTTACTTCCGGGAGGCAAGTCTCCGCAAGCTCCAAGTTTCATTTTTGAATGGACTCCCATTCATTTAATGAAGCTTCTTCCCAGGAAAGGAGCTTCCGGAGAAGTCATAGCTTCCTTATAGGTTTGGGGTTCAGACTCTACCGTAAGAGTCAAAAAATCAGGGCCAAAACTTGTTTCGGTTCTAACCCTCTTACTTCTTCTCTGTTCCAGTCTCATACTCCAAAGTTGGAGTTTGACTAGTCGATGGAACATCCAGGAGATCATCATGGACCTTTTACGAGGTCCAGACCTTAAAGGAAATATGTGTTCATAAAACAAAGATCTCTTGATTCCATTATGGTGTTAAGACCAATGTTATTGTGGTCAAAACCGATGACCATAAACTTTGTGAGCATTTGTATGCTCGGGATATCCTATGAAAACACAGGTCAATTGTTTTAGGACCTATTTTAGTTTTCTTGGGATGAGGAATGGCCACCTTGGCCAAACACCCCACACTTTAAAGTATCATAGGAAGATTGTTTACCATTCCACAATTCGTAGGAGTTTTATCTGATTTTTAAATGGAACTCGGTTCAAAATATAGCATGCCGAGAGGATAGCTTCCCCCACAAGTTCGAAGATAACCTGAACTTGTTAACATAGCATTTACCATATCTATGAGTGTTCTATTTTTTTCTTTCGGCTACACCATTCGATTTGGTGAATATGGTGCAGTGGTTTCTGAATGATTCCATTATTTTTACAAAACTCTCCTATTGGTATCACATACTCACCATACTAAAGTCCAGACCTAAGAATTTTAATCTTAACTCCTTTTGGTTTTCTACTTCAAGTTTATAAAACTTGAAAGCCTCTAAGGCCTCATCTTTACTTCTAAGAAGATGAACGACAAGATCGTGAGTAATCATCTATGAAAGTGATATACCATTTTCTACCACCTCTTGTTGGTGTTGATTTCAAGTCTCCTAAATCCGGAGTGTATTAATTCCAAAGGAACTTTTTCTATCGTTCAACACTTTTATTAAATGGTTTTCTTGAATATTTAGATTCAACACAGATTTCACATCTTTGTTTTTTATCAAAGTTTATTTTTGGTATGCAACCTAAATTAGAAAGTCTTTCTAGCGATTTGAAATTAACATGCCCAAGTCTATCATGCCAAACATGTGAGGAGTCACAAACATAAAGAAGAAGATGCATTAACATTCAATTTCAAATCAGATACACTAAGCTTAATCATGTTATCGGTAACATAACCTTTTCCTACGAATTCATGTTTAGAAATCACAACGATTGGACTCGGCAACAATTTTAAAACCTTTTCCTAGCAGGATGGTTTCGAGATGAGATTTTTGCATATGTCCTGGACGTAGAATACGTCATTCAATGCGAGTTTTTCTGAAGTTAGCTTGAGTTCGACCTTGCCTTTCCCCACCACTTTCGCGGTGGAAGAATTTCCATGAACAATTTCTCATCATCTCCTACTATGGCATAGGAGGAGAAAGCATTCTGAATTTAGGGACATGCTTGGTGGCTCCAATCAAGCCACGGTCTCTCACATTAGTCATACTAGAGACAAGGTCGACCGGACACCATGCCGGTGAAATATCCGAGTCCTCTACTATGTTTGCCTTATTTTTTTCCTGTTTTGGATCATATTTGATCCTTTTAGGGGCCTTACGGTCTTTAGCCATATGTCCAGGTTTACCACAATTAAAACAGTCGCCTTTGATGGTGTGCTTAGTGACACCACCTCTAGGCTTAAAATTGTTACCTACGGGTTTCGACGTCATTACGTCTATTACCCATTTTTTGGATTCTCCAGAGTTTTCTTTGAAGCAGACTTTATCGTCCAAAACATGAGCTTTGTTGGACATGTTTTTGCTCAGCATCATGCTCTTGTCCTTGCTGCACATCCAGCTCCTCAACTTTGGATCTTTTTTCCAGCTCCACCATGGTGATTTCACGAGTCTTGTGTCGCAACCTCCTCTTGTATTCGCTCCATGAGGGTGGAAGCTTTTCAATCACAAACGATATATAGAGCTTCATCAAAAGTCATGCCTTCAGCAAGAATCTCACGATGAGAGTTGAAGTTAAGTAACTGCTCTACCATGAGCTTTTAAAGTCGTCATGTTGTATTCTAAGAACTTAGCCATCAAGAACTTACTTCCAAAGAAATGACTTCAAAGATGATATTTTTCTTCTAGAGCTTCCCATAAATCAAAAGCATTAAAATCTTCTTTGCATTATAGAAGCTTCATACAAGGAGTCATCAAGACAGGTTAAGAATATGATTCTTGCACAAATAATTCTTCCTATTCCACCTGGTCCAATTTTATCTTCATTACCACGGTGATGAAGTTTTCTCGAGGTTTTTCTAAAGCATATCCATCTAACCTTTGGTCATTTAGGAAGAATAGCATTTTAGACTGCCATCTCTTAAAGTCCTTACCACTGAACTTTGGTGGTTTTTCTACAGTATTCTTTCCCATGTTCTTACAACAACGAATATTACAGTATTACAATATTACAATAAGGCACGATATTACCTTTAGATTGTTGGAAATAAATTACAATTTCGTATGCAACTGAGAAATAATACTTTGATTACACTGATAATAGTAACAAACAACTCAATAAACATGAGAAAAATACTTAACACTGTTTGATGTGTTATTGTTATCTTAGAGATGCAATCGATGATAGTATTTAAAACTTAGTAGAGGCACGTATGAGATACGTTGAGCTAAAGGTAATATTGCCCGCTACTCCTCCGAGATGCTATAACAATTAACAAATTACCTCAGGATACAACTATCATTAGTTCTCCTCTATGTGTAGCATACGGACGAGAACCCTTAGAACTTGGCGGCAAATAATGAAAACAAAACATAAATGAAACTACAACCAGTTTAGGAGAAATGTAAAAAGTAATTTATGTTTTCATAAACTAACTATGTTTTAGAACAGAGAAGTAGTATTACAAAATTATGTTTCGTAAACTACAACTGCGTTTTTTATGTTTACGTAAACTAAGAACTCTATTTAATGTTTCTGTAAACTTAAATAAATTTTCTGAAAGAATAAAGAAGAAGAAGAATTTCAGAGAGAAGAGTTCAAAGGTATAGTTTCAATGAAATTCTTCTCGTATTTATAGCAAAAAACATTTCAACGTTGACCAAGAATCCAATGTCGATGACTGATCTCAGTGATTCATTTCATGACTTTTGTCGGACGAGTAAAGCATCCGTTAAAAATACAGTAAAATGTTTTGTCGGAATTCAAATTTTTTTCGAGATTCTTCTCGAGGTGCACAGGTGTTACATTTTTTTTTTTTTTTCAAAGATGCTTCAGGAGTTTTTTTTTTTGCACACGGGTCGGACACCCAAAACCGAGAAGGCAAAAGAATAAAATTCTTTATATGTGTGGGAGAAACGTGTGGAAAAATTCAGTAAAAGATAGGTCGGATAAACCCACACCCACACCCACGCCACGCCCACGCCCACGCCCACGCCCCACGCCCTCGCCTCGCCCGCCCCCTCGCCCACGCCTCGAGCCGAGCCAGAAGCGTGCGTGCTTTCGTGCGGCACCGCGCGAACGGAAAGGCAATAAGAAATGCAATAAGGTTTAGGCAACCTTGCCATAGTCTAGGCTTTCCCCATACACAAGGTCTAAAGACCCAAAGGGCCATACCCTTAAGGCTAAACCAATGCTATTTAAGTCTAAAACTCTAAGTGTTTTAGTCTATATGGGACTAATGTTTTATTCATTCACATGAAAAAACATCTAGGGGAGTAATAGGTCT